>BSBK01004484.1:602500-785000 GCA_027943335.1 Chamaecyparis obtusa
ATACAAGAGAAAGAGGGGCTTCCAAACATAACTCTCAATACAACCCAAGTTAGATTAGAAAAATCTAAGAAGATAAAGGGATGCCAATGCTAAACCCAAATTATATCAAGGAAGTATGCAAACAAGTCCTCTTTCATGCAATGTAGGATTTGATTAAAGATGTGTAAATGCAAATGTGAAATTGAACCAATTGATTTAATGAGAAAAGTAAGATAGATCTAGATGTTAAGTGTATGCAATAAACCCAATTAAGATATGGAAATAGGTCTAGACTAAGAAATCAAATGAATGATAAAGTACTAACCTTGAAATGTGTAGAGGAATCTTCCTTTATTCTCTAAAAACTACATATCTGAACCTGTGACAAAACTTCTGACCGCAGATTCACGATCACAACAGAAAACCCATAAAATGTTATTTTTCTCAGGCCTCTAGGAACAAGTTGACCTGGTGCAACATGGTCCAGACACTTTTCCATGAAGTCACCATGTTCCCAAGATATTGTAGAAATTTTGACCTAACTTCTTTGGAAATGTCTTGACAAGTAGTTTCCAGATTTGTGGTTGTAATTCTGATATCCTGGTCTTGCACATAGAAAAGCTTGTTTTGGTGTTTGGGTGGATAAAGGATTGCCTTGGTCAAGCCCTAGATTGAGGAATCAAAATTGAAATTGAAATGTAAATATATAAAGGAAAGGAAGAAAAGTGTAATTATTCACCTTGCTTGTAGAAACCCTTGTCAATAAGGATTTTTTAATGCTTGTATGTTGTAGATGTTGAATTTGTAATGACGGATGTAGGAAATCTCCACAAATGCAATGGATCTACCAAAACCATAACATGGAGCCATGGATGTAAATGTGCATCAATGAATAGGATGATGAATGCCTCAAATGTAGATCTCCTACCTTGATGGACAACAAAATGCTAGATCTTGAAGAGGAAATGCTCACAAAGGATCCTCGAATCTTGAATGCTTGAACGCTCAAACTTTCTCATGTGATTTTTGGATCTCTAATGGATATTATGGATATCAATATGAAGATGATGGATGTTAATATGAAGATTATGGATGTCAAAATGAGGTCCCTAGGCTTCCTTTTATACTATTTTTCATGTGAGAAAATGAAGTTGACGGGGTCACCAAATTTTACAATTTAATTCCCTGAGACAACACTAGCCCCAAGATTTAAAATCCCTAGGGAACAGTTCGACCTGGTTGACCTATTCTAGGATTGGCCCATAGGGAGCCCTAAGGTCTTAGAGATAACACAGTTGAAAATGGAAGATATGGGAGAGAACAGGAGAAAAGGGGGATCGAGAACAAATCCATCCATGGTTCATAAAGTTGGTAAAGGATGGGAGCTAAAAGGTCTTAAATAATGAGTGTGTCCATTTTAAGATGGTACAGACTAATTTCTCAAGACAACCCTAAGAATTTGACCTATCTTATCTACAAGTGACTAAAGACATTTGGCCAATAGCTTGACAATTCCTTAGGGGAAAGGAATGTCTCCATAACTTTTGGCTCTACAGAACTCGGGAGGGTTTACCCTCTTTTTTAACATGGTACAAAATACATAACTCTTACTATTGGCAATTTCACATGACATATAACTCTCAAATAGCTAGAAAATTAGAATGTACATGTATAATATTAGAACTGGAGCTATTCTAAATAGTCTTTTAAACATATCTTGAGAGGTGAGACTTCACTGCAAACACACATTCATAGGCAAAAAGTAAAGGAAAATAGCTTGGTTTTCATGAATTTTGTTATTGAAAATATGAACTATAGGGACCAGTGCCTTATATCCATGGTAACGGAGTTAAGCATTAGATGAACCCAAAATTAGTCATGCATAATATTCTTAAATTACTTTCCTTACACAAACATCAAACTATATCTAACCATGCATCATTCTTGTGGAATCACTTCTATTTCTTCAAACCATTGCAACATATGAGCATGAATTTAATATTTTCCTTAAAAAGAGTCAAACCTATGTATTGCACAACAATGAAAAACTCATAGCGACAATATAAATATGTCCTTGATAGACTGAAACATACATCATACTACAAGAGACAAAACATGGTGAGATTTCACTAATTCTCAATATACACAATTATGGTTCATTTACACAAGACATATTGAAATCATTTCACTATTATATTAGTCCTAAGCCTACCTAGTACAAAATGAATAGAACATCCAGAGAATTTTTAGAACACTAGGAAATGGCCTTGATATTCCTTTTGTGGACATAAGGAATGTAATGAGCTGCATGCCATTCTAGTACAATTTCATTTACAAGTACCACTAGCTAGTCATAGGGAATATCTTTATAACAAAATTTTCTACCTCTGATTTTTTCTTGTAGTAAAATTGATTCCTTGATTGCATGAGATAGCCTACGGTTGGAGAGCTCCAAAAAATCCAAAGTGTCACCTTTGGATCCAATCATTATTTTGAGTCGTGCCATCATCATATTACTGTGGTATTTGATGCAGCGAAGGCCATAATGAAAGATTCTCACTATCTCTCCTCTTAGAAGAGAAGTTTGGGACTCCTTCCAAAGGTGAAGTAGGCTTATATGAACCCAGACCTTCAAGTCCTACACTCATACCCCAATCTGCATCCTTCCCCTTAGGGAGAATCAAAGCGGTAGCTAAAAGGGATTGAACTCTTGATGTGCCATAATAAGCTCTTGCAACTTTGCATTAAGCATAGACATATGAGCCCATTCATTTAAAAATCCCTCTAGCTATCTTTAGCATTTTAAAAATCCTCGCAGCTACTAGATGAAGCATCAACTTTCACTATGTCACAATCTTTATATACTTCTTGTAGTAGGACCTTCTTCAAATTCTCTCTTAAGAAACAAAAAAATGCTATCCATGACTGCATAACATCTTGAATGTATAAAAACCATCACCATAGAAGAAAAAAACCCTACATAATACATTTCTCTTTTCTCTGCCAAGAGCTATAAATCACACTTATCAAGTTTTAAAATGATGGTATCTACTTGCCAATTCGAGTAACTTATGTACTAGAAATCACAAATAGGAAATATTTTCAAACTAGTTTCCTCAGTTATAATAACATCACATCATCACTCACAGGAATGACAATAAGTTATAATAATTCTCTGACCTGTACTACAAGCTATAAGTTTTGCAACATTCCTTCAAACATCACTTCTAGCTTCAAATCAGATATGTTGTCATATTGCCTTCAAATGCGTAGTCAAAGAACCTTGACCTACACAACTTGGCATCCCCTGCTTACATGGTGATAAATGTCAACATACTTCAACCTTTTTGAATAGAGCAACCAATTCCAATACTATCTCAATTGTTTACCAAATCCAAACCAACTCATCAAACTCAAGATAACTATCTCATGTGTCACCATGTAATCACAATGCTTATGACTGTTTTGAACTTGTCCCCATGTTTAAATGAAATGAATATCCCAGTGAGCCACTATGTAATAGACATGCATCCCATGTCACATGCTACATCACGTACAACGACACGTTGAAACTTATAAAATCTCTCAATGCATGCCTAAGTGAAACAATTATCAAAGGAATAGGCCCACCAATTTGAGTACTTCACGTTTGGACTCAGCGACATGAAGAAACAATTGAAAATCCCTTTCAAGACATTGCATTACCAATATGTTACATATCTTTCTCCACATTGACATACGCCTACACATCCTGAAGCACTCAACAATGCAATGAAATAGTTGAAATATTTGACCGCGTTAGCGCGTGGGACCCACTACTATTTATTCATCATTTAACTTCCCAACTCATCAACGTGGAAGAACACAAAGGAGATCTCAACGCACCATCATGTGCCACATCATTTCTCCCACATAGGAAACCAATGAATTGACCACAAGCCCACATAATCACTTGGTGACACATCTAGAGAAGAAAGGATCTCCCACCGCACCACCGAGTGCCACATCACAATGAACTCCCACGCACAAAGAAATCACTCAGTAACATGATTAGATCGAAGGAATATCTCAACATGTCACCATGTTCCATTAGGGACTACACAACTACAAACTTGAATGACATGAGACAACTTGGTAACATGGGGAGACAAGAGAAACATTACGTTGCACCACCATGTGGGACCCATGACCACTTAACCAACAAATTGCACATGATCATTTATAAATAGATTAAATTGTTGTGTAGGGGGAGAACACTTAGGCATACAAATTTAGGAAATGAATGGTCACAAGATATAACAAATGAAATCAACCATAATAGGGGTAACCGATGAAGGATGTAAATTTTAACAAAGGGGGTCAGTCAACCAATGGATTTTTACCCTTGAGATAATCACTTAAAGGAATTTGACCAGGTAAACAAGTCAAAAAAATAATAGAAGTTGGTGTCAAGCTTTGAATCATTTTAAAGCACAAGGCACATTTTCTAAAAAATCCTATTCTCAAACCCTTTACAAAAAATAGGTCTAATAGTGGCTCTAGTTGGGGACAACTAGTTGAAAACTAGCACGATGATCTAGACGACTCTAGGACATAGACCAAAAGTGCTAACACGAAAACCAAAATCTATGTACAAGTATTTACAAGAATATACACTAACCTACTATACTCGTCACTTCACTAGGAATTAGGATAAAAAAATTTATTGGGAGCCTTGGGCCACCAAAAATATTGAGCCAATGTTTACCTCTTTCAAAAGATTTATTCTCGTTACACAATAACTTGATCAATATGAAAATACTACTAAGAATAATCTGATAATGCATTGATATCACCATCCATCTATCAAAATCAACACTATCAACAAACTCATCATTCATGGACCTAACATGATCATCTTGAAACCGAAACACATCATATTCAGTAGAATCAATTCCATGTTCAACAAGAAATTTAGTCAGTTGCTTTGGGAATACAAACCATTGATATTCAACCTCTTGGTCAATTTGCAAACCTAGTGAAGATATGTGGCACTCATCCTTATTCAATTCATGTAAAGACCCAAGATGTATTTCATATGCTAGCATTTCTAATATCACCCTTAATTCGTTATGATCCATGCAAAAAACCCCAAAGGTAGGTTCATCTATCAGAAATGGATTATAATTAATGAAAATATCACCATAACAAAATTTCAAAACCTGTACATTTCCATAGTCAGAAGTACAAATATCTATAACTTTATTTTTTTTGTTCTGATATACACCTTTTCTTCCATCCTCTATGTGTACCACATATATAGCAGAACCTCCCAATGGATCCCAATTATTGGTCTCAATCCCATTCACCATCAAGGAACATGCACCTTTTCTCACAACACTTCTTGACTCACATAAACCAACCTGACTATATATGGGCATAACCATATGATTAACATCAAAGCTTCCTTCAATTTTATAAAGATCATGCTCATGTCTAACCATATTGTGTTGGTCATTATTAGATTCATATGTAGAGTTATAAAAAAAGGACAAGTTTGATATGTCAATCTCATCATCCTACAGATATTCATCACAAGACAATGAACCTTCATCACTCGAAGATGTTTCATCATCAAACAAGGGATTTTTAAAAAGTTGGAAGCCTCCTTCAAAGGATTTATAATAGGGAATCCCATGATCTTCCTCTTCCTCATCACAATATAAAGGATTTGTAATAACATGAAAATCATCATTAAATTCACTATGATAGGATTCCAATTGGTCTTCATCAATTATCTCTTCACATAGTGAATTATGGAATTGATTGAAATTGTATTCAATTGGGAAAACAACATCTCTACTCTTACCATACATGAAGTTTTCATGTGTGCCAAACTCCATCTATTCACTATCAATATCCTAGGATCCCAATTTATTAGCTATGATCTTAACATCCACTCCATACTTAGGAAACAAAAATGATTCCATTTTAGGATCATGCAATCTATCGTAGAGATTGGGTTAATAGACCTCTTTAGAATTTTCACTAATTATAAGAGTACATAGAGATTCACAATCATTAAACCCACTATTGAAAAGGGGATCACAGTTTTCAAATAAATATCATTGCTTTGAATATTGGCTATCCAAAAGTGAACCATCTTCATCATAGTTCTCAAATTTTCTAACTTCCTTGCACTCTTCACTTGATTCATCACCTCTACAAGACTGTCCATGGATTTTTTATGTTAAGAAAACCTCATTTTTAGAGAGATGAATCCTTTATTTATCAATCAATGCTTGGATATATACCCTTGAATCAACTAGAGCTTCATGTTGTTGATACAATGCTTGAGGGATATGTTGACCTATAACTAGGGATTCAATCTAACCGGGGAATATGTTGATAATTGCATGAAGTACTAGTTTTAGTCATGTGCATAACATACAATTGATTATTCTCTTTTATTCTCTTCTCCAAAGATATAATTTCATTCCAAAATTTATTTGAGATGGTTGTATTTATTGTATTAGTACATGATTCAATTGTTATATTTGGGAGAGTTTTACCAATACATTGAGGTGAAATGGGTTTTGGGACAACATGGTGGTGAGTATCATAACATTCATCCATAATCCCATGGGTGCAACATTCTCCTACACATGATGCTTTCATATCAGGCTTGAGCCTTCTAATCATCCCATACTTAGATACCATCTCAATATTCATTACAATCTGGAAAGCTTCATGAAAACTCTAATTTAACTTCTTGTCAAATACACCTAGGTATATGACTAATTCCATTACAATTTATGGTCTATACTTCTCAAGGATTCTCCTTAATTCCTTCATGAATCTTTGGTTAAACTCATGAACTAACTCCTTAACTATGATACAAATATTCATGAACTCATTAATGACCAAATCTTTAGACAAATTTTCACTAAATTGCTCACTGAAAGAAACCTTAAGTTAATTCCAAGTGTTTATGGATATGGGTAATAGACTTGAGAACCAATCTCTTGCCTCGTCTACTGGAGATTGCAAAAACAACTTCATTACTACATATTATCACCCAATTTCATAATCATCTATCAGATCACTAAACCTCTGAAGGTGCTTGTCTGTTGATTTAGACTTTGAACAACTAAACTTTGGAATCTTTGTTCTAATTTCAGTTTCTATGACATTTTGGTATTCCATAAATACCTTCAAAGCTTATGGGCTTGTATCTTACCATGCTAATTTTTATTTCTCGAATTACGTAATAGAGGTTGAGGTCTATTACAAGTTATGGTTACACCTAGACCCATACAAGGATGCTCAAACTAAAACATCCTTACAATTAAAAATGTTTTTTCAAAACCAAAGACCTTACATACACTAAACATGACTTACAAACTATGTGAAATGTAAAGATCTCATTTCAATGAGCACAAATGTGAAAGACATAAATACTTCTCCTCAAACAAAGGATATAATCAAACACATGAGAAGTATGTGAAAATATTACAATTCTTTCCCTATTTTAGTGCTAAACTTCACTTATTAGGGATCATTGACATACCATGATAAATATTGAGGAATACTTGGGAATCATTGTAGTAGCCACCCCTTTTTCTTAGATTGGATGCTTTGTAGATTCTTAACATTCTTTCATATTTTAGGCTCTTTGAAATAGATATTTTTCACCACCTTTATGGAGGAATACATCTTCAAGGGCATGAAAAGTCTTCAAATATTTCTTCTACATATGGGTCCTTCCACCAACAAAGCCACACTTGAAATTTAATACTAGCTACTACAACTTCTACATTTGATAACTATGTTACTCTAGCATAACTCACAATGCACACAACACCAAAATTCTTCCTCAACAAAATTAGACATAGACTTATCAAGGAACTTAGGGTGTATTTAGTAAAATATTTCAAAATATTGACCCCAATAGATTTGGGAAAACATTCGTTACAAACAAATCTCAAATCTAAATGTTCCGGGATGCAACAATCAACCTTTTTAAATTGTTGTTGTGAACTTCTATTCTTTCCTCTTCCTCTTCTAAAACTCCAGTCAATCTTTTATTCTCAACATAACTTATTTTACACTTCCATGCTAATTAGCCCAATTGAGATATAATATCTTCTTTTTCATTCTCAGACCAATTTAGGTCAGGTTGGAGTATAGGGGAAAGGTCATTACCACTTGAATAACCATTTTGTATATCCTCTATGAACTATAACATGAGAAAAAAATTTCATAGAACCTCACATTCAATAAACCCTGAGGTAAATTTATCAAACATTTGTAAAAGTCCCCAAAAGAGTCACCATTTTTATTGGTTCCTTTGATTGATTGCTTAAGAAAACCCTAAGGATTTTCTTTCTCCTATCTACATGTGCCTAAAGCTAGTCAACCAACAACTTGAGAATTCCTCAGGGGGAAGGAATGTCTCCATCACTTTGGGCTCTATAGGACCCAGGTGGATGTACCCTCTTTTACAACATGCTTCAAAATACACAACTCTTACTATTAGCAATTGCACACAATATATAACTCCCAACTAGCCAAAAAATTAGAATGTACATGTACAATATAAGAATTGGCTCTATTATAAACATACTTTTAAACCTAGCTTGAGAGGTGGGACTTAACTACAAACACACATTTAAAAACAAAGTAAATGAAACTAACTTGGTTTTCATGATTTTTGTTACTGAAAATATGAGATGTAGGGACCAGTGCCTTATATCCATGTGGTAACAAATTCAAGCATTAGATGAACCCAACACTAGTCATGCATAATATTCTTAATGTTAATGACTTGCACAAATATAAAACTATATCCAACTATGCATCATTCTTATGGAATCATTGCTATTTCTTCAAACCATTGCAACATACAAGAATGAATTTAATCTTTTCCTTAAAAGAGTCAAACCTATGTATTACACAACAATGACAAACTCATAGTGACAATATAATCTATCATTGACAAACTAAATTGAATATATCATGAAGAAAATACTATATGAGACAAAACACTATCTAATATTTTCATTAATTATATTCAATATGCACAATTACGGTTCATTTATTATATTGGTCCTAAGACTATCTAGTACAAAATGATTGGAGCATCCAAAAAGTTTTCAGAATCCTTGGAAATGGCCTTGATATTCCTTTTATAGACATAAGGAATGAAACAAGCTACAAGCCATTCCAATACAAATTCATTTGAAACTACCACTAGCTAGTCACATAGAATATCTTCCTAACAAAATTTCCTACCTCTGGTTTTACCTTGTAGTGAAATTGATTTCCTAATTGCATGAGATAGCCTAAGATTGGAGAGCTCCAAAGAATCCAAAGTGTCACCTTTGGATCCAACCATTATTTTGAGCCATGCTATCATCACATTGTTGTGGTATTTGATGTAGAGAAGACCAGAATACAAGATTCTCACTATCTCTCCTCTTAGAAGAGAATTTCAAGACACCTTTCAAAGGTGAAGTAGGCTTATACAAACTCACATGTTTAGGTGATACACTCATGCCCAAATTTGCATCCTTCCCCTTAGGGATAATTGGAGTGGTAGCCAAAAGGGATTGAACTCCTGATGTGCCACAACAAGATCCTATAGCTTCGCATTAAGCATAGATAGATGGGTCTATTTGTTTAAAAATTCCTACAACTACCTTTGGTATTTTAATAATCCCTACAACTACATGATGAAGAATCAACTTGCACTATGTCTCAATCTTTGTTTAGTTCATGTAGCAGGGACCTCTTCAATTTCTCTCTTAAGAAACAAAAAACACTACCCATGACAATCATCAAGAACGACATCTTACATGCATAAAAACCTTCACCTCACAAGAAAAAAACCCCAGATAATGCATTTCTCTTTTCTCTGCTAAGAGCTATAAATCACACTTCTCAAGTTTTAAAACGATAATAGCTACTTGCCAATTCGAGTAACTTCTGTACTAGAAATCACATCAGTGAGATCTTTTCAAACTAGCTTCTATGGTCACATCAACATCACATCATCACTCAAAGGAATGGTGACAAGGTATAATAATTCTCTGACCTACACTACAAGATAGAAGTCTGCAACATTCCTTCAAATGTCACTTATGGCTTCAAATCTTACTTGTCATCATACTGCCTTCAAATGTGTAGTCAAAGGGCCTTGACCTGACAACTTTGTATTCCCTTCTTACATGGTGACACATGTTAGCATACTACTCACTTCAACATTTTTAAAATATAAAAACCATTGCCAATACCAACTCAACTATTGACTAAACCCATACCAACTCATAAAACTCAAGATAGCCAACCCATGTGTCACCATGTAATCACAATGCTTATGAACTTTTTGAACTCGACCTTGCATTAGAATGAAATGAATGTCTTAGCAAGCCACCACACAATAGATATGAGTACCACATCATGTGATACATCACATTCAATGGTGCATTGAAACATTTGAAATCTCTTAATGTGTGCTTGAGTGAAACAATCATTAGAAGAATGGGCCCACCAATTTGACCACTTCACATTTGGACTTGGCGGTGTGACAAAATAGTCAAAAAGCCATGCCAATCCATTGTGTTGCCAAAATGTCACATCTCTTTCTCCACAAGGATATACACTTGCACATCCTCAAGCACTCGATGATGCGGTGAAATGCTTGAAATATTTGATTGTGGCATTGTGTGAGACCCACCACTATCTATTCATCATTTAATTTCCCAACTCACCGGTGTAGTGGAACATATAAGAGATCTCAATGTACCATTACTTTCCACATCACTAATCCTACGTAGGTAACAAATAAAATAACCATGAGCCCACCTAATCACTCCATGACACACCAAGGGAAGGAGCTCCCACCTTTCCACTGAGTGCCATGTCACAACGAACTTCTACGCACAAAAAAATCACTCGGCAACATGTTGAGACTAAAGGAAGCTCTCAATGAACCACTATGTGTCATTAGGGACTTATGAAACTACCAACTTGGATGACATGACACAACTTGATAACACAAGGATATAGGAAAAATATTACACCGTACTATTGCATAGGACCTATGACCACTGAACCAACAAAATGGGCACAAGAATTTATAAATGGGTTAAGTTATCATGTGGGGGGGAAACACTTAGGAAAAAAGAATTAGTAAATACATGGTCACAAGATATAACAAATGAAATAATTAACCATAAAAGGGGTAATTAGAGGAGGATGTAAACTTTAACAAAGGGGGTCGGTCAACCAATGGATTGTTACCCTCGAGATAATCACTTAAAGAAATTTGACCGGGTAAATAAGTCAACACAATATGATGCCAAGATTTGAATCATTTGAAAGTACAAGGAACATATTTTACAAAACCCTAGCCTCAAACCCTTTTCATAAAATAGGTCTAACAAAAGGTTTGGAGCATTATGGGAAATAGAAGGAAGAGGAATAGATGGTTCAACACTAGTAGGAGGTTGAGTTAAACCAAGGTCTTGAGTACAATATTTAACAAGTTTAACATTGTTATAGATAATATGGGAAATAACATGCAATAAATCAACACCATTCTCATCATTGTGAATCATCTTCCTCATTATTTATACTAAAGAGATGGCTTTCGTATTAGAATGTTCTTGACCTAAATATTGCTCAATTTTTTCAAAATCATGAGAAGGCTTTTACACTTGGGTAGGGAACACTCTTAAGGCCTCATATTCATCACGAGAAGAGTGGGAAGAAGGTTTCTCAATAATAGTGAGAATGTCATTGGTAGGCATGTTTTTTAATCAAGATTCCTAAGAAAAATAGAGGACCCAAGATCAAAAGAACCCATAAGTCTACAACTTCTCGTAACCAGAATGCTATGGGTAGGACTCAATGTGATAACACTCATTCGCAAGGAAAAGAAAGGAATGTATAACAAATGCAAATAACAAATTTGAAAGAAATATGTATACACATGAAGTAATTAAAACATATAATTGCACATGAAACTTAATGAAGAGAACATCTAACCATCAAATCAAAGATGCAGACAAATGAGAGCTAATATTGAAATCAGAATGAAAATGTTATAAGTCAAGTTCACCCAAATGTACAATAAGAAAAAGGAGGGGACAAACATGAAAAGAAGATTGGATTATCCTCCCTTTCGTAATGCACAATGGGAAGGAAGATGACACACTAGGCTCAAGTAGGACTCAAGATTGGATTATCCTCCCTTTTGTAATGCACAATGGGAAGGAAGATGACACACTAGGCTCAAGTAAAACTCAAGCGCTAAGCGAGTCAAAGGTCCTTTGCAATGATGTATTACAAAAAGTTGGATTTAGGGGAATATGATTGGATGATGCAATCTAGAAGACCAAATAAGCTAAAGTGACAAGTTTAGGTTTACATAGAATGACATAAAATAGACAAAAACCTATAAATTCCTAAAATAAAAACTAGATAGCAGTACCGACCTGTGGTTTTAGTTTCAAGTTGAATTGTAGGGAATATGTCACCCAGGGCATCCTACTCCTGAGAAGAGGTCTCTCAAGCCATTCTATTTATGATAATTTTTGACAATCCAAATTCCAGATTGTTTGTCATGTCTTGTACTTTCTAAATCTACAATAGTAGGCTCACCACTTGTTCCTACACACAAAAAGTGAGAAAATATTGGGTTGAAAGGTCAAACCTTAGTTGAGGAATCAACCTTGAAATAGAAATGAAATTTCATAAATGTAAAGAATGTAAATGTAAAGGTAAATATTATATCTACCTTGTAAATGAATATACCTTCATAAATCGACATTGAAATTGTGATGTCTATGAAGATGCTTACTTGAATGTAGTTGAATGTTGAATTTGATTCTTGGAATCTGAAGTAGAATCAAGGATGCCTTTCACAAATGCATATATTTATAATACTCCTCAAAGTTCCTCAATGTTGCTATGCTTGATAGACTCTTGCCTTGAAGAATGGATGGATGAATGCATGTATATGAACAAAGGATATTATCGCTTGATTGAGAACTCCTCTACTTGGTCATCATGGGAGAGAAGCTAGCTACAATGGAGAAGATTTCCTTCAAAGATGCCTTAAATGCTTAACAACTTGATCTTGAATGCTTGGATATGAAATTGTAGGAGAGAGCTTGAAGTCTTGCTCCTGGTTACCAAAATGAGGAGAGATAGGTTGCTTTTATACCTCTTACAACATTTCTAGGGTCAAAATTCAAAGGAGGTTGACACAAATCTGGAAATGCCGCTAAAACCATAAGACGTGCCCCTAATTCAAATTTGGGCCCAAATATTGGGTTTTCCACCTAGAAGAGGCCCAAATTTGACTTGGGACCCAGGAAGGAAGAAAAGAATCCAAAAATGTAGGAGGTAGGTTGTTGGATCAAGCATAACAAACATAAAATCCCTAAAACACTAAAATGGGACCTAATTGAGCATTTAATTATAGGTGCTTACAATTTAGGATGGTACAATTCTGAGCACTGCCTGTGTGGAATCTGGGGTGTGATCTTGCATCCACTCACCCTATTTTTTGTGAATATATGTATATATACATATAATAGTAGTTGACCCACTTATTCATAAAAAAATTATAACTTAATTTGTATTTCAAATATATTTTTTTATAGAAAGGGTTGAATATTGTATGTATTTGTAGAGGGTTCAATATACCTTATAATGGGTTCAATTATAATGATAACAAGAGAGATATAATAGAATAAGTGGATAATAAATATCTCTTAATATAAAATTGACATTCATTTATAAATTTTAAGTACATCCACCTAAAAGCTAAAAAATATTAATCTTGAGGTACCTATCTAACCTAATCACTTTCAAGATTTTAAATAAAATATTTAATCCATTTATATTGATTAAATGGATAGACATTATATATAGTGGCACATAGGACTCCAAATTAAATATGTATGTAAAACTAAAATATAATAAAATAACTATTAGATAAATAAAATAAAATAACTTTTAATCTATAAAATAAATTTTAAATAAATAAAAATAGTTCTTCAAGTAAAATAAAATAATTTTACAGCAAATAACTAGTTCATAACCATCCTAAAGTTTCACACCATTTAGATGCCTACAACATGGACTTTGTCGTTAAACCAAGTGCTGTGTTGTTTTCATCATTCCTATATATTTGAAAGGTATTGTTATTATATAACGCATGAACAATTAATGATACAAAACTCCATGGTTCATAACCATCAATGATCCAATTCCATGGTTCATAATACACAGTGTACATGTGTATAATGAGAAGCTGATATAAGTTGGAAATATTTGAGAATAGAAAAAAGTATTTTTCTTTCTTCAAAATTATTTATTTGATAGGTCCTAATTTTAACATGTTTTTGATTATAATCAATAGCCTAACAAGGGGGATGACCCTTACACAACCACAACTCGAAGGCGTCAAAGAAAACAATAACTCTAAAATAGCTTTTACAAGCCATCAACAACTTATTTACAACACAAAAACATAACAAGTGTTGTCAAAGACAAAATGCAAAATAAACAATACACTAGCATAAAGGCTAGTAGCCCTCCTCACGAGTGGGAGTGCCTCTCACTCATCACTTGTGGGGAAGAGTGTGAGTTTGAAGAACTTATTTTCCTATGTCGTCGAATAACTGTCCAAACGATGTTGTTCTTATGATCCCGACCACAAGGGGGAGCAAATAATGAAGCTCCATTTGGGCATCTGTTAGCACAAAGGCTAGAGTGTTGAGAAAGTTGAACATTGTCAGCTAAAGCTTGCAACAAAACAGGATCAGAAGGCAAAGAATGGTCCACATGGACAGAGGGGGATACACTAGTAGGAGAAGGAGTGACATTCTCATGATTTACAATAGGGGTGGTATCCACACAATCTACAATAGGGGTATCAACTAGATTTGCAACATGGGCCTCACCTAGATTTACAGCAGGAGCTTCATCCTCATCATTAGCCAATGAGGAGTCTTCAAAGGTAGAATCATAAGCTTAGATAGTCAAATGATCATTATTTGCATCCTTCCACCAAGTAGAAACACCTTTATAGTGCAAAAGAGAACAATTTGTAGCCATATGACTAGTAGAGAAGCATCACTGACATCGAAAGAGAAGACCCTCATAATCCAACGATTGAGTCCAAGGCCTCTCCCCAACCATGAGCACTACATCCCCTGAAAGTGGCGTGGAGATATTCATGTCAACCAAAATGTGAGCGAAAGTTTCCACAATCCATATGGATCAAAATATGTTTATGGATTTATGATTGTGTATGAGTTTTTTAGTCAACGTTTCAAATCATACTCTATGATCCATCATCAAGACAAAGAGAACATAAGAATATGAAAAATAAATCAAGACAAACTAAAAAGAAAAGAGAGGGGAAGGAGAGAGAATGGGGGACACAGAACCAAGGGAAAAATGGAGAGAACAAAAAAATACAAAGCTAATATAAAAACAAGATTTGAAAGTATTAACATAATTTAGAATATATCATAAAATAAAATATTTAACAAAACAAAGTTTTTTTTAAAGCTACAAAAGTATTTCCATGAAGTCCGGTAGTGTAAGATGATTGATTGTCAACCACCCAAATGTAATGCAAAAATATGCCCCATTGCAATATTAAATTTTGTAAGATGAAAATGGACAAAAGTAATTGTTAAAATAAATGATTCTTTTTGGTTTAGGTGGGGTCGTTGACCCATATAATGGAACGCATGCTAGGAGGTCCATTTTTCACGTGGCATATCTGAAATAAACAATTTCAACACATTTGACTTATATATTATTTTCCTTATATTTATTTTGAAGGCCTTTTTCATTCTCTTTCCACGTAAGCATCCTTAGGCAACACGACTACAAAGACAAATACAAAATATAAGTCAAACCGTAGGCCATTTTGCCACGTCATTACCACGTCAGCACCGGATCTACTCAGAACAATCCTGATCGTTGATATTCCAAAACCCTCGGAGCCGTCCATCGAATTGTCTCGAAGAATCGTGGAGGAATATTCGAATGAAGCTAATCGGGACCGTCCGATGAAATCAACGGTTCAGATCGTTCGATGCCTAAAACCCCAACTAACGAAGGTGCCGAGGCGTTAAGGGATACCTGTGGCGGAGGTCTCAATATTTCCAGCGGAAGCATTTATTTTCTTTACTTGCTTAAAGCCTCTGCAGTTGTTGCTTCAGGCGCAAAAGATCTACCTTGAAGCTGCTCTTACCGGCGTGTTGTCCTCGAAACGGTAAGATTTCGCTCCAGATCGTGTTCTTTTTCAGTTTAGTCAGCTAAAATGGCGATGCAAAACCCTGATTTTATTATCTCTCGGGAAAAATAGAGCTGGAAGTTTATTTTTAGAGTGCCTGCTTCCGGTTTTTGAGCGCAAATCGGCAACTGTTGTTGTAATTTTTCGCATCTTATTTATTTTATGCTTTTTATTCATTGATTTGTTTGTCCTGTTTCAAAAACAGTAATTTTTGGTCATAGATCATGTATTTTGTTGGTTCAATCGGGAGAAATAGAGCTGGAAGCCAAATGCTGTCGTTGTGATTTGCACGATTTTTGCGTTAGACATTTAAAATTCTGCAGGATATAAGTCGAGTTTTGTTTATTTTCGCTTAGAAGTCTGCTTGGAAAATGAATGGATGATTTAGATGTCAATAATGCACAGAGTGAGACCTAATGTGATGGAGTATTGGCATTTTGTTCTTTTCCGGCTATTAACATTAAAATTGTCGATATGTCTTTGATTCGAAAGTATTAAAGAGTTTTCCAAGATCGCTTGTTTCTTCAGTCAAATCGGTAATAGCGGCGTTGGAAAATATTTACTATCAAAATTGATTTCTATTCTCATCGAACAGTCTACTGAAAATTTGTGATTGTTTTAGGTGCGAATAAATCTACGCCCAATGTGTCGGAGTTTTAGCGTATTTTGTTTCTTTTATTATTTTGTCTTTGGTAAGGTCTCTTTGGTTCGATACGGCGTGATTTAGTCCAAGATCTCTTGGTATTGCCAGTCTGTCGACAAAAATGTTTTGGGAAACATAGCACTTGAGGATTTAGTTGAATTTCATGGTCTAAATGGTGCAAAATATAACTTTTTCATATGTTGGGTGTTTTTTGAGAATTGTGGCTACAATATGTATTTTTGTTTTAGGGTAAATATGACACAAAATGAGATCTATTATGTTGAGTTTTCTGTTTTTTTAATGACATTAGATTTCGACAATCTATTAGGTTGATCTTTTTTAACCTCTAAATTTGATTGTGTGAGTGTTTTTTCCATCAATATTTTGGATCACACTCCGGAATCCATTGTCAGGATGAGAGAGTTTCCCAATATTGCATATTTTTGTGGTTGAATGGGCAACCGTGGCACTGGAAGACATATTTGTGTAGTTGATGGGTGAAAGATTTTGTCAAAACTTTTTGATTTGAAATGGTTAACAAGATGAGTCAAAGTTTGATTGTATCTGCTGAGAAATGGACAGTCTTAAGTGAAGGTACTTGAGAGTTAGCTTGGCAATATGGACTGAGAATCTGAGTTGATCGCTTGTTTTATCTGACCTCATCTACAGTTATGCGTATGAGTATGTGATGCTTGTTGGTACTTATTCGTCATTACACAAAATTTGATCGGATTATTTTATCGTTGATTTAAACAGATTTATCCCATTTTGCCTATTGCAGTAAATTAGCACTTAACATCCCGGCTAATCTGCTATCCTTGGTCAAATTGTCTTGTCCACTGTTTCAAACTTCTAGGCGATTCTTATGTTTGTGTTGGATCTTCATATATCCAGGATGTAGCGTTGCTAATAGTATTTTATGTTTGCTAGAGACTGACTTTTTGGGCATAAAAATTGTATAGGAGTTTCAGTGACTACAGTTTTTGTAATATTTTGGAGATGATGACTGTGAATAGGTGTATATTGTATCTTCTATATCCTAAATCATTAGATTTTTAATATATTTACAAGAAATGCCAAACTTTCCTGTATAAATCAATATTCTCTCCACAATGATGACTATTACTGGTATATACATTCGCTTCCCGTGTTGTCAGATCGTCACTTTGAACAATCAAGAAGTTAAATCTCATGGATCAGAGTTATTTCTTATGTTAAACAACCGAAGATCTATGTACAGGCCATGTTAAATGTGTCCACTTTCATTTTTGTGCTACTGTTGCTGTCGATTAACTTATTTTAAGTACAACTTTTTAGGATATTTAAAATTCTCTACTCACAATTCTGCTCCTTAAACACTCTTTCTCATGGCTAGCTTTGCACGAAGTTTTAAAAAACTTAGTTGCGTTGCCTTTTTGTGAGGATTCTGGCTGCAACAGAGTTTTATATTTGCAGACTGTGAATCTTGTATCTTTGCGATGAGTTATATATTTGCAGATTGTGATTCTTGTATCTTTGCGATGAAGGGTTCGATGTTTTTAACTTCAAATAGTGTTTCCATGGAAAACTGAAAAACCATTCTTTATTTATTTCCGTTGGGGGATACATATTTAAGTTATCTTTTTGCAGTTAAATTTTCCTAAAATTTCAAGAGTGTGGTCCAATGTAAAGGGCTTAGATCTTATTACTATTTCAAGGCCTGTCCTATTGTATCAAATAAAATCCAGCTACAAGAATAAAATGACTTCTCATTTTCCTCCTCCGTTGGGTAGGAGGACCTGAAAATTTTCCCCACCAGTTTCTTAAGTTTTATGCCTATGTGCACTTGGCTCATACAATTTCTCGTACGAATTTTCTTACTTCCCACAAAGTGTTAAAAATTCATGTTCTAATAAATTTTCTTAGCAGTACACTTGAGAAGTTTTAGCTTCCCTTCACGGACTTATAGCTTATTACTGGGCATTTTCTGACATTTAAGTTGAAGCTATGAATTTTTTTCTCGAGGATTCTTGCTGCATTATAGTTTTATGTTTTCTTCTTGTGAAGCTTTGCATCTTTGTGTTGGATAGTTTCGAAGTTAATATCTTTTAATTGATTCCCCCATCCGTGTGTCACTGGAGGGCATGTTGTACTATCATCACCAGTAATGTTAAAAAGTATGCCCAGCATACTGCAGGTTATGGGGGGCTCTGTGACTTCGTGCAGCCAATTTTTCCTTTCTTTAAATATCTTTTAATTAGTGGTCCCATGAATGAATCTTTTGTACTTGACTTCTCTTGTGGTTGTGTAGATTTTTTAGTGGTCTTTTGCAGCTAAATGTTCCCAAGGTTTTAATTTATTTAAAAAAAATAATTAAGGATGGTGTCCCATGGAAGGGGTTTCAACACCTGTATTTCAAGGTCTGTCCCATGGAATCAAATTTTTTTTAGCTACACTATTTAAATGCATTTTTTTCCATAAAATGGGATGACTGCATTTTCAGTTGTTTGGGTGGATGTGTTACAAGTGTGGTTGCCGTTGCATCAAAAGATTGACTTGTCAATGCCTGATACAACCACTAGACTTATAGAATCCACAAGAGGAGGTTAGTCCCTTGTCACAAATCCTGAGGGGAGCACTGACAATTTTTCCAGCAATCTCCACCTCAACATTGCTCGAGGGGATTCAAACTTGTGACCAAGCTCTGATACCAGTTGTTACAAGTGTGGTTGCCGTTACACTAAAAGATTAACCTGTCAATGCCCGATACAACCACTAGACTTATAGAAGACATAGGAGGAGGTTAGTCCCTTGTTGCGAATCCCGAAGAAAACGCTGACCCATTTTCCAACAGGATGGCCTGAAAGCTTTTCCCATTAACTTAGGGAGTTTTATGTCTATGACACCTTGCATGTCACGTTATTAAGTTTTGATAAAATATTGGATTATCCTTTTGCCAATAGCTTATGCAATTTCTCACAATAAGTTTCTTACTCAACTTAAATTTTTTTTCTACTGAAAATTCATGCAATGACCTTTCTAAAAAGGTTCCTAAATTTTCTAAGATTCTCAGAAATTTTGGATAGCCTTCTTCCATGGGACCATAGCTCAATATTGAGAAAGTTTTCGGATTTAAGAGGAAAAGATTATGTAAAAGAAACTATAAAAATTGGTTGGATGCAAGCTCACGATTGACAACTAAAAGAATTGAATGGGTGCTGCAATTCTTTCCTCCGATGCTCTCCAATTGTTTGTGACATGTAGCAGTTGGGGCTCTGTAAATGAAGGTTTTTTGTTTGTTTGTTTCATATTTGGAGATAGAAGTTGCAGTAATGTACCCTCCATGAAACCCTTGCCGTAAGTAGAATTGCTCCCACTTGTAGTGCAAATCATCATATCCTCATCATTAAATGTGTATGTTTTACATAAAATGTTTTTGTTGTAAATATCTTACTAAGGTCTAATATTTTAACCATGACCTTTTCTAGTGATTTCTGTTAGATTTATTTTGTCATCGATTTGTTACTCTATTTTATCCACTATTGCTGTACAAGTGGATACTAACCTATTGGATGTATTTCTCATTCCATAATAGGTATAAAAATTTTCTTCCCAACCTACACGGTTAGTTGATCCATTCGTTCTGCTTTATCATTTGGATAGATTTCGTAGTCATATGGGTTTTAGATGGCATGCTCTAGGAGTAGGGTACATATCATATGATTCCATTTTGTTCCAAGGCATCGTAGTGGATTGCTACTGGGTTTTCATCTGCTGAGTAGAAACTTTTTTAACTTTTTCAGGTGTTGAGGAACAGCATGGCATCTGCAACTATATCAATGTCTAAGGTTCAAGCTCGTGGGTTCTCACCATCCGTTTCTGAACCCCATTTATCAGGGGTTGGAATACATCTGCGGTCTTCGGTGATCAGGTTTCCTACCAAAATGTCGTCCAAGATATTTAGTGGCCTGAAAGCTTGCATATCCTCTGAATCTGAGGCAAACTCTTTTAATAGTGAGACAAATGCAGTGCTTAGATCCTCTATAAATGCTATGAAGTCAGCAGAGAAGAGACAAATCATTGCAAAGGCTGGCCAGGCTTCATCTTCGGCTGAAGGCTTCAAAGTTGCCATTCTTGGTGCTGCAGGAGGGATTGGGCAACCTCTCTCGTTATTGATTAAAATGTTTCCTTTGGTCTCTGTTTTGAATCTTTATGATATTGCAAATGTGAAGGGTGTCGCTGCAGATTTGAGCCACTGCAACAGTCCTGCGCAGGTTCAAGACTTCACCGGACCTACTGAATTGGCGAGTTCTTTAAAGGGTGTAGATGTGGTAGTGATTCCTGCAGGAGTTCCTCGAAAACCTGGAATGACCCGAGATGACCTTTTCAATATCAATGCAGGTATTGTCAAGACCTTGATAGAGGCTGTTGCAGATAACTGCCCTAATGCCTTTATTCATATTATCAGTAACCCTGTGAATTCAACTGTGCCCATTGCGGCTGAGGTGCTCAAGCAGAAAGGTGTTTATGATCCTAAAAAGTTGTTTGGTGTTACCACCTTGGATGTTGTTAGAGCAAACACTTTTGTTGCTCAGAAGAAGAATCTGAAACTTGCTAGTGTGGATGTTCCAGTTGTTGGTGGTCATGCAGGAATTACTATTCTGCCATTGCTGTCAAAAACCAAGCCTTATGTAACATTCACCCAAGAAGAGGTTGAATCACTAACAGTTAGAATTCAAAATGCTGGAACTGAGGTTGTGGAAGCAAAAGCTGGTGCTGGATCTGCAACTCTGTCCATGGCTTATGCTGCAGCTAGATTTGTTGAATCTTCTCTCCGTGCCCTTGATGGTGATCAAGATGTCTTTGAGTGCTCTTATGTTCAATCCGAATTAACTGAGTTGCCATTCTTTGCATCAAAGATTAAACTTGGAAAGGAAGGTGTTGAAGGAGTGTTACCAGATATTCTTGAGGGCTTGACCGAATATGAACAGAAAGCTCTAGAAGCTCTTAAGCCAGAGTTAAAGGGAAGCATTGAAAAGGGGATTGCCTTTGCGAATAAGCAAGCAACAGCGGGCGCTGCAGTTTGAATGCAGTCCTTTTGACTAGTCACAGTTAGAGGAAATAAAGATGAACGTCACATGCTACAGCTTCATCAGCCCATCTCATTTTTGCAGTTTAGGCAGACTTTGCATTTTGGTCACTCTAATGTTTTGTATCGCTTGATTTAAGAGCGCCGACTTTTTTACGTAGGCTTGTGGTTTTCAACTATCTGCTTTGTTATTTCCTTACAGGTCTCTAATAAGAACTTTTGATTAAGCTGATAGTCATTTACGAGCATTCTCAGTTGCATGCCTCTGTTGTGGCACATAATGTAGTGGTTTTGTGTGATGTTTCTTCTCTTCTCTTCTCTTCTCTTTTCTTTCTGGTATATCACCGAATTGCAGCAATGTGCTGGACATGTAACAGATTATATGTCATTGTTAATGAGATTCAAAAGGCTTCTCACTATCCTATTTTTTTAAGTTTTTCATCGAGGATCCCAAATTAGTCTTTTGGCGTGGATATACATCTAAAAATAATATGTTTCTTATTTCTATTCTATCCCTCTTGCAAGGGAAATAATTACCCCATTAGTGCACAGTAAAATGTAACTAAATACTTGCAGGTATTTTTTATGCAGATAAGATCTTTTCATTTGATGAAGTAAAATTTGAATAATGAGGCGCTTGTGATGTCAGATTAGGTCTTTCATTGTTTACCTCGGTACGATCAAGTGGATGTGTTACTTGTTTGTGTGTTGTGAATAGGGTTAGCCAAAATACCATGTGTTAACACCAATGTTTTAAATTAACCTTTCTGGATTGTTAAAGTTACACAGTTAATGCTATTTGCTTTGGGGGACTTCGGGCTCTCTGGCGTGGAGTTTTAGGGACACTGCACGGGGCTGAGTTTTTTTTGGATTTTTTAAATGACAGTTCTAGTTTGCTGTTTGTTTTTTAATCTTCTCAAGAATTGTTGATTCCTTCAGTTATTTTGTTAACTTGATTTTTTCTAAGAAAATTGATTGAATTTTATTTCGTTTGATTGGATAGAAGGCATTGCAAAGTTTTATTGTATATCTAGTTAAAACTTGTGATAACTTGGGTTATTTTGTAGACTGGACTTTTCCCAGGAAATTTGAGCTTGATCAAATGGATAGAAGGCTGCGAACTGTATGTTAGTTGCAAAACACAAAATAAAATTAACAGCTAAAAGGTATAAACCATGTAGTCGTTTGTTACAATGAGTTAGAGAACTCTGAGAACTGCTGTTCTTTAAGAATTGATCCATTTTCCTTTTGTTTTGCAAAAGGTAGACTAACTTAAAGCTATTTTTTTTCAAGTTTGTTGGTCGATTATTCATACTAATTTTACCACATTGATAAGTAGGAGATGTTTTCCACAGCAAGTCAAATTGTGATATTGCTACGAGGATTCAACTATGTAGTTTTTTGAGTCAAACTCATTGACCCATGTTTCATGAGTAGTGGCTCACACGAACCCATCTCTCATGAGAATGAATGGAACACTTAGCACTCATTGGATCTAGGTGATGCTCACAGAGGTGAAGCACTGGGACTTTCTGGGAGGTTACCCATCCCAGTACTACTCCAGCTCAAGCGCACTTATCTACAGAGTTTCCTCCATGGTTAAACCCACTCTGCTTGCAACCCCATTTGCAAAACCTTCACCAAGTGTTGTGCCTTATGAACCATTCAATGGAAAGCCCCTTAAGCTCATCAATTGATAAGTAGGAGATATTTTCCACAAGTCAAATTGTGATATTGCTATTAGATGGTGTCAAATATGAGAAAATGCTAATGATTTGTATTTATCCTCAAGATAGAAAATTCTCCAAAGGTTTTACTAGTTATGACAGTATAAAAAATATATCCTAGATGTGGAAGTGTTTATGCCGCTGAAAGAGCATAATCTTGATAATTCTTATTTATTCCTTTCACCATAATGATATGATGTGTGTTCTTATTTCTCCCTATTTTACAACATAAACCATGTCACTCCATTTCTTTTATCCATGTTCCAGCCCTTGCGTTGGATATGAAAGCTACACCCAACTTGTGTTAATAGTAAGGTCTAGTCTATTCTTTTTCTTCACCATCCAACTAAGTCTTATGCATCCTTCTACTTTACCCCATCCATTAATAAAAAACACATCATCACCCTATATTCAACCTTTACATGTCATCCCTAATAAACTTTTGAGCCCCTTACACCTGACTTTAAACCTAAAAATAAATATTGTTTGCAAGAACATCATACCTTATCGTGCAATAGAATCTAAACTAGTTGGTAATAACAATAAGTGAAAACATATTTTACCAATTAGGAGTAAGAATGAAATGACTCGTGGTCTATGTAACCTTCATGAACATTAAAAAACCATCTACTGAAGTTCCTAATTTTTTTTTCTTCCAATTAAAAATGGTGGATTACCTCTCTACCTTAAAATATAACTATCAAGCTAAGAGAAGGTCCTTAAATATAACCCCTTTTGGTAAGACATCCCCAAAGTGGAAGGTTCTTTAGCAAATGATTTCTTCCAATGGAAAATGGTGGCCTAGCTTTCTAGCCCAAAACTATAATTCTCAAGCTAAGAGAAGTTCGAAGTATTGCTCCTAGTAAGAAATCCCCAATATGAAGGAACTTGGAATTTGTCTTTCTTGTGATTGCAAGCTATATTTATTGGTTACCTAGCAATAGTGAAAATATTATTTTCTAGAAAATAGAATCATGGGTCAATTGAAACCAAAGATATTAATTTAACTTAAAGGATACCTCATCCACTACAACTTCTAATATCCAAATCAATTTATAGACTTGAAAAGATTTGGTAAAATCAAATACTAGGCTAATGTAGGTATACCTTTGAATTTAAAAAGTGATTGGCAGGCTTTCTCTTGGATTCCATGGAAGACAAGAGTCCTCTTAAGCTTTATACCAAGGACTCTTAAATGAGGGCATGTATAGGGATGTTGTGCTTTCTCAATCTTCGAAGGATATAACTTATGAAGATGCATCTTTTTTTAATATAAATAGGTGGAAATAAATCTCACACAAAGCCTCTTTACTAATAGAAAGAAGAAACTCACAATCATCTTTTCTTTTATTGGAATTATTCTTACAAAGTCTAGAAATATAAATATTGAAAATTACCCCTCTTGTTGTTTTCCTTCCCTCTTCTTTCCAAGAGACTTTGGTGATCTAGAAACAAATTTAAAATGTTAAAATGATCAATTATGACATCATTCATCTCAGCTTCGTCTCCCAAACATTGTTATTTTTGGTGGCACCTTTAAAGATACCCTTGAATTATTAGTAATGGAGGGGTTATCACATATACTAACAAAACTAAACTCAAATATATACCTAAGTAATAAGCCTTCAACTTAGGTATAGTTACCAATAATTTTGTTGAGACATAGGTGCTATTGTAAGGTCTACTATTAGTCAAAGAGAAAACAAGTACTAAATTAAACCTACTAAAAAATAAAAACTAATAATAAATACTATCAAATTTCTTTTTTGTTTCTATTGAATATTTGATTTACAAAAGGAACTCCATTTCTTTTGATTTAAAGAAGCACATTCAAAATTCTTGAAACAAAAATCTTAATCAAAGCTATCAAATTTCCACAATTCATATGAATGTTTATGAGATTAAGTTTCGGATCACACTAAATGATCCATCATCAGGATGCAAGAGAGCATAAGGAAATAATTTTTTTTTCTTTCCTTATGCTCGCTTGTATCCTCATGATGGATCAAGTAGTGTGATCCCAAACTTGATGTTCAATTTTCTTATACAATCGAATCCAAAAACTATCATAAAAATTCTTAATAATATGATTAGTCAAAGAATCAACTTTACATTAGATCTCTACAATTAAATCATAGCTAATATCTTGTTTGTTTTCAAATTAACTTCTCCAATATCTTATACTATACCAGTAATAAAAGACCCTTATAAATGAAACCCTAACCCTGGTTCAGTAGTGGAAATAAATTGCAAACTGAGATCAGATTAGTCTAGTGAGAAACCCTTGTAGTATTGTTTTGTTAGAGAATCCATTTGAACAAAAAAACCAAACCCTATCCATAATTAGGAAGAATATTTGAATTTATTAAAGTCCATGATCAACACAGTGATGAAAGGAAGAAACTCTCAAATTATTCAGACATCTGTACAAAATTCTTGGAATAATTTGCATGGATAGGAAGTCAAAAAGAAAGGAATAACTTTAACCCAATACAGAGTAGCTTAATGTGTGGAAAGTTTAAGAATAATATTGATATACTCTGTACTGGTTCTCCTCCCACCATAGTTTGGCCTCCATTTCGCTGAACTGTTCACGGCTGCACTAAACAAATAACGCATTAAAACATTACAAACAAGATAATATATTTTTAAATGACTGTTTTTAAATTTGTTTTTCTTCTTTATTAGAAAGAAGATTACTGTTACTGATTATAATGTGAAACATTAGAAAGAAGAGTCCATTAATAAAATTTTGACATTTGATTTCAAAAACAATCTTTTAAATATTTTATATAAACTATTAAAAAACAATGTTAAGAAGATATTTTTTATATATCATAAAAAGTCAGTTGTCTCAAAACTTCAATTGTCTCAAAACTCAGATGGATTGATACATTATTTTAGACGATCACTGCCTTTCAAAGGGGATTTTTTCAGTACCATCTTGTTTGTTATGTGTAGTTTTAGATTACTACATATTGTAATAATGAGAAAGGAGGATTTTTCAAAAGATTATATATGGAATCAACTGTTATCAGTAAGAAGATTTCTGAGAATGCTCTGAAATGTCAAAAAGAAGATTAATTGAATGCGATCAGAGATGTTTATACATTTACTTCCAAAAAAAACAATCTTTGAATGTTATTTGAACTGTTAAAAAACAATGCTAAGATTTAAAAAAATAATAATTCAAAACTGTTATTAAAATATAAAACACTGATAAACCTATATATACTTCAATGGTCTCAAACTCAAATAGATTGATAGATTATCTTTATATGAACATTTGTCTACCAAAGAAGTTTTTACAGTATCACTTGATTTGTCATTTGCAGTACCAGAATTTACAATAATGAGGTTGAAGATTTTTCAAAAGATTGTTTCTGAAATCAATTGTGTATGTTTTTTTTTATCAGAAAGAAGATTACCCAATTTGATTCAAATGGTGAATTTTAAAACATACACAATTGATTTCAAAAACAAACTTTTGAATATATATAAACTGTAAAAAACTGATGGTAAGAAGATTTTTAGATCAAAATTGTTATTAAAATACAAACACCCATCAACGTCCCATCTACATTTCAAAGATCTCAAACCCATATGGATTGATAGATTATTTTTAGATAATCATTTGCCTTTTTTTATCAGAAAGAAGATATACCGAGTGTGATCTTAAGCATCAGAAAGAAAATAATAAAGCACAATTAAAAAAAAGTCAATTAAAAAATATATACAATTGATTTCAAAAATAATCTTTTGAATAATATATGAACTGTAAAAAATAATGCTAAGATTTTTTAAATTTTTTTTTATCAAAACTACTATTAAAACACAAAACATTGTCAACCATCTACAATTCAATGGATTCAAACCCATATGTATTGATAGATCATCTTTAGATAATCATTCACCTTTCAAAGAGATTTTTATAGTACCAACTTAATTGCCATTTTGAATTTTAGATTACCACTATTCATAATAATGAGAAAGAAGATTTATCAAAATAGATTATTTTTGGAATCAACTATGTATAATTTTTAATCGATATTTTAGATCATACTCAATCATCCACGATCAAAAAGATTATATCTAAATATGATCCAAAATATCTATTACATAAAAATATATAATTAATTCTAAAAAGATTTATTATACTAAATATATCTCATTTAACTTTTCATTAATTTAAAGAAAATAG
Organism: Chamaecyparis obtusa; assembly: GCA_027943335.1. Lineage (NCBI taxonomy): Eukaryota > Viridiplantae > Streptophyta > Pinopsida > Cupressales > Cupressaceae > Chamaecyparis > Chamaecyparis obtusa. Next base: position 630,425 of record BSBK01004484.1, read on the forward strand.
TACATTTTTAAAAAAATCAATAAAAAGATTATGCCCAAATGTCTTACCAGGTTAAACTATGACTTTGCTATACAAAAAATAAAAACTATATAAAATATATATCCGACAATAATCAAGATTTATCTCTCAAAAGAAAGAATGAACCAGTCTGACTGTCTTAAAAACAAACCCCTATGCAGTCTAACCAAAACAAAAGGAACGATGCTTAAAAAAAAAAAGCATCCATGAGTATTGTGGAAAAACCAGAGGATGCTAAAAAGACAGCAATAAATCTAAACACAAGGGTCTAGCCCTGATACATAAACATGGGCATAAACCCATCAGAAATTAAACAGCCCTGGTTATACTAGACGGAGGAGGACAATAACATAAATTTTCGAATAAAACATAAACTATCAAAAACTACTGATCAACCCATTTATGTTTCAAGGGTTTCAAACCCAGATGAATTTCTAGGTCATCTTTATATGATAATTTACCTTTCAAAGAGGTTTCTAGGGTTTCAAACTCAGATGGGCTTCTAAATCATCTTTAGATGATCATTTGTCTTTCAAAGAGGTTTCTACGATACCATTTTGTTTGATATTCGAAGTTCTTAAACAAATTTTAAATCTCTGTTACCTGAATTTAATGCGTTTGATTTGCTGCAATCCACCCACCAAGCGTATAACAGTAATATATATACCATGTTCAAATTCCTCAGTGTACTCTTCTTCTCGTTCTTGTTTTTGTGGTGTTGTTAATGAAAGAGAATCCATATTACTCCCTGTATCATCATCTTTTCTGTATTTCTTATTAGGAGGAGAAAAGCATGCCAGCAGAGAAGAACACATCTTAATAAATTTCTTTCTTTTTCTTTCCATGTTTTAAATATAGTCATTCTTTCATTTGCAAATATAAGCAGTCATCTTCTTCAAGTTCTGCATAAAAAAATCTTTCTAATTAATATTTTGTCAATAGTCAACTCCAATGAGAACTTTAATTGATCTGAACAATTCTTCAGATTATAGAAATATATCCAGTTTAGAAAAATATTGAGATTTTAATGGTTTCAATCTTGTTATAAGGGTGTCAAAAAAGGTTTACACAATCTTTGGTCAGCAGAGAAATGTATCCAGTTTAGGAAAATATCGAGATTAATCATTTCAATCTTGTTATTTGGGTGCAAAAAAAAGATTTATACAATCTTTGCCAAAAAAAGAGAAAAGCAAGTCAGCAGAGAAGAACACATCTCAATAAATCTCTTTCTTCTTCTTCCCATCCTTGTTAATATCCCAATGCTTTAAGTATAGCCATTCTTCTTTTACAAATATAAGCAGTCTAGTTATTATTCACCCCCTTCAAGATCTGCACAAAAATTCTTTCCAACTAATATTTTGCCAACTCCAATGAGAATTTTAATTGGTCTGAAGGATTCTCCGAATTCTAGAAATATACCCAGCTTAGGAAAATATCAAGATTAATGATTTCAATCTTGTTATTTGGGTGCCAAAAAAAGTTTACACAATCTTTAGTCAGCAGAAAAATGTATCCAGTTTAGGAAATCATCGAGATTAATGATTTCAATCTTGTTATTTGGGTGCCAAAAAAGATTTACACAATCTTTGCCAGAAAAAGAGAAAAGCAAGTCAACAAAGAAGAACACATCTCAATAAATCTCTTTCTTCTTCTTCTTATCCTTATTAATATCCCAATGCTTTAAGTATAGCCATTCTTCCTTTACAAATATAAGCAGTCTAGTTATTATTCATCCCCTTCAAGATCTGCACAAAAATTCTTTCTAACTAATATTTTGTCAACTCCACTGAGAATTTTAATTGGTCTGAAGGATTCTCCAAATTATAGAAATATTCCCAGTTTAGGACAATACAGAGATTAATGATTTCAATCTTGTTATTTGGGTGCCAAAAAAAGTTTACACAATCTTTGGTCAGCAGAGAAATGTATCCAGTTTAGGAAAACATCAAGATTAATGATTTCAATCTTGTTATTTGGGTGTCAAAGAAGATTTACACAATCTTTGTCAAAAAAAGAGAAAAACAAGTCAACAAAGAACACATCTCAATAAATCTCTTTCTTGTTCTTCCCATCCTTGTTAATATCCCAATGCTTCAAATATAATCATTCTTCATTTACAAATATAAGCAGTCTATTTATTATTCATCCTCTCCAAGATCTGCACCAAAAAATCTTTCCAACTAATATTTTGCCAACTTCAATGAGAATTTTAATTGGTCTAAACTATTCTCTAGATTATAGAAATATACTCAATTTAGAACAATATGAAGATTAATGATTGTTCTTGTAAGAGAGGTAGCATGTTTAAATCTTACATATGAAATAGGGTATATATGCTTGGTTTGTAGCACAGTTAGATGCCTTCCATAAGAAATAAAAGATTTACCTTAATCTGTTCAATAAACTTTACAATATAAAACTACTTGTAAATCTTATTTTATTTATTCTGATGATCTTATTTAATTGCAAGAAAGTTTATTGAACAGCCACCCTACACAAAGTCTGGTTTGAATCTCTTTTATTGGATGTTTTGGTGGTCCAAATTTCTTTACAATTTTTTGAAGGCTTTCTAATCCTTTTGTTGATTTCTTGCATCTCTAGGGCATTGTAAAACGAACCCTGTGATGGAAATGATCCAAGGATCTGATGGTCACAAAAAGTCAACAATTTCTAGAGGACACTTTGGAAGGAATTAGGCACAAATTTGAGTTTTATTTCTGTGTATCGTCCACAAACGGATGGCCAAACAGAGGTGGTTAATCAAAGCCTTGGTAATATGTTGAGGTGCCCTGTCGGGAAAACACCTGGTAATTGGGATTTAGCATTAGCCCAAGTGAAGTTCGCTTATAATGATTCTCCAAAAGGGGAGTATAGTAAACTGAAAATAAAAAGGTTGGTCCTTTGCAGAATTCTCTGAAGATTTTCAGATAATGCATATGAATTAGCTCTACCTTCATACCTTGGCATTTCACCCATCTTTAATGTAGCAGACTTATATTTGTCTAAAGGAGATTATGTTGAGGAAGGTATAGTAGAGGTAGAGTTCACAAACATTGAGAATCAACAAGGAACTACATCCGCTCCGCAGGACATAGAATGCATTCTTGATAGACAACTATTGAAGAAAACGCGTAAGCATGAATAATTTATGAATATAGTGAAGTATAAAGATCTTGGCTAACTGAACCTGAACTCACTAAGTTGGGTCATTCTGTTGCAGATCTCATGAGCATCATAGAATGTCTGCCATCAGAGATGGAGCATACTCTATAAATTGGCAGACACACCCTAGCAGACTCTATCCCCATTATGATTTTGCAACGACTTATTTATGACAAACTGGCTGAGAGAAAAGGTAAAAGGAAGTTTGCATTGGAATAATAGGTAAGCTAATTATCTAGAAAGGAGGTATATTGGCCATAAACCATTGCCATTGACCATCCTTTTACAATTCTTTCCTTTTAGAATAAGACACTTTAATCGCTGTGGACATGGTATTCATCATTACATGTCAATGAGATGGAATAGGAGGCATCAATTCGCCATGGTAAAAAACCTGTTCCCAATTTCGTGGCTTCCATCTGGCATGTATTTAAAGCTTGTGATGAATATTCCAGTCTTGAAGATTATTATCATTATATAATTGAGGGGAGAAGAAAGATTCGTAGTCTAAGTTTGATAATAATCCTAGGAATAGTGTCTTCACTGAGAGAATTGTCAAGCTTTACTTGGTTTGGTTCAGCATATTGGAAGAAGTCTAAGATCTGGCTAGAGGTCGGAGTAGAACAATTGAGTATTCAGGTGAAAAATGGCCTTCAGATGGTGTCAAATATAAGAAAATGCTAATGATTTGTATTTGTCCTCAAGATAGAAAATTCTCTGAAGATTTTACTAGTTATGACAGTATAAAAAATACATCCTTTATGTGAAAGTGTTTATGCTGCTGAAAGAGTATAGTCTTGATAATTCTTATGTATTCCTTTCACCATAATGATAAGCTGCATTTCCTCCTATTTTCCAACATAAACTATGTCACTCTATTTTTTTATCCATATTTCAACCCTTGTGTTGGATATGGAAGCTACACCTAACTTGTGTTAATAGTAAGGTCTAGTCTATTATTTTTCTTCAATATTTTGGTCATTTACCATCCAACTAAGTCTTATGCATCCTTCTACTTTACCCCATCCATTAATAAAAAACACATCATAGCCCCACATTTAACCTTTCCATGCCATCCCTAATAAACTTTTGAACCCCTTACACCCTACTTTAAACCTAAAAATAAATATTGTTGGCAAGAACATCATACCTTATTGTGCAACAGAACCTAAGCTAGTTGGTAAAAAACTTAAGCGATCATTGTGGAAAGGAGGAAATAATAATAATAATAGAAAACATATTTTACCAATTAGGAGTAAGAATGAAATGACTCTTGGTCTATGTAATCTTTATGAACATTAAAAAACAGTATACTAATTTTTTTTAGAAAATTATTTCTTCCAATTAAAAATGGTGGGTTACCTCTCTACCTTAAAATATAACTATCAAGCTAAGAGAAGGTCCTTAAATATGACCCCTTTTGGTAAGACATCCCCAAAGTGGAAGGTTCTTTAGCAAATGATTTCTTCCAATGAAAAATGGTTGCCTAGCTTTCTAGCCCAAAACTATAATTCTGAAGCTAAGAGAAATTCGAAGTATTGCTCCTAGTAAGAAATCCCCAATATGAAGGAACTTGGAATTTGTCTTTCTTGTGATTGCAAGATATATTTATTGGTTACCTAGCAATAGTGAAAAGATTATTTTCTAGAAAATAAAATCATGGGTCAATTGAAACCTCATATATTAATCCAACTTAAAGGATACCTCACCAACTACAACTTCTAATATCCAAATCAATTTATAGACTTGAAAAGATTTGCTAAAATCAAATACTAGGATAATGTAGGTATACCTTTGAATTTAAAAAGTGATTGACAAGCTTTCTCTTGGATTCCATGGAAGACAAGAGTTCTCTGAACTCTTATACCAATGACTCTTAAATGAGGGCATTTGTAGGGATGTTGTGCTCTCTCAATCTTCGAAGGATATAAATTATGAAGATGCATCTTTCATAATATAAATAGGTGGAAACCAATCTCCTACAAAGCCTCTTTACTAACAAAAAGAAGAAACTCACAATCTTCTTTTCTTTTATTGCAATTATTCTTACAAAGTCTAAAAAACATAAATATTGAAAATGACCCAGGTCTTGTTGTTTTCCTTCCGTCTTCTTTCCAAGAGACTTTGGTGATCTAGAAACAAATTTAAAATGTTAAAAAGATAAATTAGGCATCATTCATCTTCACTTCTTCTCCCAAAATTCATCAAAACTTATAACCATATTTTAATCTTAAAAATAAAAATAAAAAAACTAATCCTTAGGTTACTAATTCGAATGTACCCAAACATTCAAAGATCAAATTAAAAAAAAGTCAAAGGGAAACATTCTTATTTTTGGTAGCACCTTTAAAGATACACTTGAATTATTAGTAATGGAGGGGTTATCACATATACTAACAAAACTAAACTCAAATATATACCTAAGTAATATGCCTTCAACTTAGGTATAGTTACCAATAATTTTGTTGAGACATAGGTGCTATTACAAGGTCTACTATTAGCCAAAGAGAATATAAGTACTAAATTGAAGACCTACTAAAAAATAAAAACTAATAACAAATACTATCAAATTTATTGTATGTTTCCTTTCCATCCCCCATCGCCCTATCTTCAGATCTAAATGTCGGAACACTTGCCCCATGAACCATTGGGTCGATGATGATTGTAAAGCTTTCCACCATAGATTACGTTCGGCCTTTGAGTCCCTCCCTTTAGATTTTGTTGATCTCCGTTACTCCTACTGCCAGTTTCTTTGCGCGAAGAAACATTCTTTCATTGCTTCACAGTCCAGAGCCTTGTGTAACACACTTATCCAAGATCCTAAGCTCTTTTGGCGTACCTTATTCCTGTGACACCCCCCTCCGCCCTCCACCATCGACCTTGCCTCCGTCATCTCCCACACCTCCACTCTCTATGACATCCTAGGCCAGCAATCTCTCCACCTCATCCCACCCCCTCACCGCCATATCTTCACCGCATCCAACATTCACAAGACCGTCAGATCTATGAGATGTAGTAAAGCAGCCGACGAGGATGGTTTTCAGGTGGAGCTCCTCAAGCTCGGTATCACGGTGCTCGACTCTTATCTTTCCACACTCTTTAATAGAGTGGTTTGCATTGGCTTCCTCGAGGCTTGGTCGAGACATGTGATTCATCCGATCCACAAGACAGGATCAATCTCAGACCCCAAAAACTATAGAACCATCATGATTGGGCATACCTTTGCCAAACTCTATGCCACGACATTGACCACTATCCTTTCTTCACAACTTGACAGGTTGGACTGCAGAGCTAGAGGTCAAGCCGATTTCCGTGCAGATTACTAGACCATGGACCACATTTTGACACTACAGGCGATCATTGAGGAGGCTCGCTATCGCTCTGTGAAAGTCTGTTGCTACTTCATTGACTTTTGTAAGGCGTTTGATTCCGTCCCCTGGGTGGTCCTTTTTCAGAGACTTAGAGACATTGGGATATCTAAGATTCTTTTGACTGCCATTATGAGACTTTACGAGCGTGTTGAGGGAAGATTCAGGACTCCGGAGGGCTTCTCAGATCCTATTCAAAGCACTATTAGGGTGAAACAGGGATGCCCTCTTTCCCCCACCTTATTTGGCATCTACATTGACGAGCTCGAGGGTTTCATTAGAGACTCGTCTCTCCTAGGTGATGGCTTCTATTTACACCAGGTCTTAGTTTCCATTCTTTTTGCTGATGACGTGATTCTCTTAGCCTCCTCACTTGAGGGTCTCCAGAGAATTCTTGATATCTTGGCCTCCTTTTGTGATTTGAGACAACTTGTGGTTAATCTAGGGAAGACACGGGTCATGGTCTTCAACTGCTTGAAGACCTCACATTTACAATTCTACTTCCAAGGACAGGAGATCGAGATTGCCTCCGCATACACATACCTCCGGGTTAAGTTTTCCGGTCCTCGCTTTAGTTTGAGACCTACTATGTAGTCCAGAATCAGCAAAGGGATGGGTTCCCTCACTCTGATTGAGAGATAGTGCTTTAGACACCACTTTCAGGACACCTCATCCAAGTTATCCCTCCTAGATTCTCTGGTTAGACCTACTGTACTCTATGGCTCTGTTGTTTGGGGACCATCTCTTCTTGATTCCAACTGACCCTCTATTGAGCGTATATAGACTCTTCTCCTTTGGAGTATCATCAGATGTCATCGTACTAGCTCCCACAACATCATCCTAGCTGAGTTCGGGGCTCATCCCTTTAGGTTGGGAGTCATCTTCGACCTGGTTTGGTTTCTTCACCGCCTACGTTGCTTCACAGACTCTTTGGATGGCCGGAGTAGATACTCTTACCTCACCTATTGCTCTTTTGTTGAGCTGGCTAGATCTGACACCTCCTCTAGATCTCGTTGCTAGTATGCTCAGGCCACTTCCCTTTTGGTCTCCATCGGGATTGATATTGATCACCTACCCCCCTTTCAGTTTTCTTTGGATGCTCCAGCTCATCTTCTCCCCTCCAGACAGGAGTTGAATGAGCATGTCAGACTTGACATCTACAGGCAGTACATCATCTCGACCTGGACCAACCCTAGTGGGGCCTTATGTCTGAGGATGGATTTTTATGCTAAGCACTTCTTACACATCTAGGATGGGATCATCGTTCGACGTAGATATTATCACAACATTAGTGCCATGCTCTTCGAATTGTGCTGGGATCTTTCAGAGTCGTCTCTCACTGCCTGCGAGCACAAACTGATCATCACATTGACAGAGAGGGCCGCATTTGCAGTTTATGCACATTGTCTGAGATTGAGACCGAGGCACATTTCATTTTCCACTGCCCTATATACTATGAGATCAGAGGGAGATTCTATTGCTTATTCAGAGAATGCAACTCCTTGACTTACTTCTTTTGTTACTCTGACCAGAGATGTCTGGCACTCTATTTATGGGAGACAGTATGGCTTCGTGACCATACCCTGTAGCTTTAATTTCCCCAAAAGCAGGTCACCGAGTAGCTCATTACGGGTTTCTTCTCGCCCTCGCCCTCGGCTCGGGGTGTGAAGCGGCCCTCATGTGCCTCCACCATTGGTCACTCTAGATCTGTGAGACCTCGCAGTGCTTCTACCCATCAACGACAGACCACCAGCAGATCATGGCGACAGGTCCATACCCATATTCCTCCGGTCCCTATCCATCTGTGTTGGATTTCTTTCCGCTCGGGAAGGACCCCTAGTCCTTGCCCTAGTGGTTCTTTGTTCTCTACTTCTTCTTGTTTGGTTCCTTGTTCTTTTAGCATGTTCCTTCGACCACTGTTTGGTGGTCCACTGGTTTCTTGCTATTTTGGTTGTATGATTCCTATCCCATAGACCCTTGTTGGTCTTCCGGTGGACATTAATAAATTTATCTTATCTTATCTTATCTTTATCTATTGAATATTTGATTAACAAAAGGAACTCCATTTCTTTTGATTTAAAAAAGTACATTCAAAATTCTTGAAACAAAATCTTAATCAAAGTTGTCAAATTTCGACAATAGAATCCAAAAACTATCATAAAAATTCTTAATAACATGATTAGTCAAGGAATCGACTTTACAATAGATCTCTACAATTGAATCATAGCTAATATCTTATTTGTTTCCTTCTTTATTTTCAAATTAACTTCTCCAATATCTTATACTATACCAGTAATTTATAAATGAAACCCTAACCTTGGCTTACTAGTGGAAATAAATTGCAAACTGAGATCATATTAGTCTAGTGAGAAACCTTGTAGTATTGTTTTGTTAGAGAATCCATTTGAACAAAAAACCAAACCCTATCCATAATTAGGATGAGAATATTTAAACTTGTTAAAGTCCATGATCAACAGAGTGATGAAAGGAAGAAACTCTCAAAATATTGAGACATCTGTACAAAATTCTTGGAATAATTTGCATGGATAGGAAGTCAAAAAGAAAGGAACAACTTTAACCCAATACAGAGTAGCTTAATGTGTGGAAAGTTTAAGAATAATATTGATATACTCTGTACTGGTTCTCCTCCCACCATAGTTTGGCCTCCATTTCGCTGAACTGTTCACGGCTGCACTAAACAAATATCGCATTAAAACATTACAAACAAGATAATATATTTTTAAAAGACTGTTTTTAAATTTGTTTATCTTCTTTATCAGAAAGAAGATTACTGTTACTGATTATAATGTGAAACATTAGAAAGAAGAGTCCATTAATAAAATTTTGACATTTAATTTCAAAAACAATCTTTTAAATATTTTATATAAACTGTTAAAAAGCAATGTTAAGTAGATATTTTTTATATTTCATAAAAAGTACTATTAGAACACAAAACTTCAATTGTCTCAAAACTCAGATGGATTGATACATTATTTTAGATGATCACTGCCTTTCAAAGGGGTTTTTACAGTACCATCTTGTTTGTTATGTGTAGTTCATATTGTAATAATGAGAAAGGAGGACCTTTCAAAAGATTATATATGGAATCAACTGTTATGAAAGAAGATTTTTGAGAGTACTCTAAAATGTCAAAAATTGAATGCGATCAGAGATGTTTATACATTTACTTCAAAAAAAACAATCTTTGAATGTTATTTGAACTGTTTAAAAACACTGCTAAGATTTTTTTTAAACAAATTCAAAACTGTTATTGAAACATAAAACACTGATAAACCCATCTACACTTCAATGGTCTCAAACCCAAATAGATTGATAGATTATCTTTAGATGAATATTTGTCTTTCAAAGAAGTTTTTACAGTATCATTTTATTTGTCATTTGCAGTTATAGATTACCACAACTCACAATAATGAGGTTGAAGAGTTTTCGAAAGATTGTTTCTGAAATCAAGTGTATATGTTTTTTTTATCAGAAAGAAGATTACTCAATTTGATTCAAATGGTGAATTTAAAAACATACACAGTTGATTTCAAAAACAAACTTTTGAATATATATGAACTGTAAAAGACTAATGGTAAGAAGATTTTTAGATCAAAACTGTTATTAAAATACAAACATCCATCAATCCATTTACATTTCAATGATCTCAAACCCAGATGGATTGTTAGATTATTTTTAGATAATCATTTGCCTTTCAAAGAGGTTTTTAGTGTCATCTTGTTTGTTATTTGGGGTTTTAGATTACCACAATTTATAATAATGAAAAAGAAGATTTTTCAAAAGAATATATCTGAAATCAATTGTGTATGTTGTTTTTATCAGAAAGAAGATATACTGAGTATGATCTTAAGTATCAGAAAGAAAATTATAGAGCGTGATCCAAAAAAAGCCAATTAAAAAATATATACAATTGATTTCAAAAAGAATTTTTTTTTTGATGAATAGTCCCATTTCTATTAAATAAATATAAACGTTACATATTCAAAAACAATCTTTTAAATAATATTATGAACTGTAGAAAATAATGCTAAGATTTTTTATTTATTTATCAAATGATTATTAAAACACAAAACATTGTCAACCCATCTACACTTCAATGGTTTCAAACCCAGATGGATTGATAGATCATCTTTAGATAATCATTCACCTTTCAAAGAGGTTTTAACAGTACCAACTTAATTGACATTTTGAATTTTAGATTACTTCTATTCATAATAATGAGAAAAAAGATTTATCAAAAGATTATTTATGAAATCAACTAAAAGGCCTATGTGGAATGTATGTATTCCTAAGAATTTTTTTTTTTACATAAGATCTATAACTATTAAAAGTCTAATTAGCCCAAATGTCTTACCAGGTTAAACTATAACTTTTACTATACCAAAAAAAAAAAAAAATATATAAAATATATACTGATAATAAACAAAATTATCTCCCTCAAAAGAGAATGAACCAGTCTGACTGTCTTAAAAACAAACCTCTATTTAGTCTAACCAAAACAAAAGGAAGGGTGCTTTTAAAAAAAGCATCCATAAGTTTTGGAAAAAATAACAGAGGATGCTAAAAAAGACAGCCATAAATCTAAACACAAGGGTCTAGCCCTGATACATCAAACATGGGCATAAACTCACCAGAAATTAAACAGCCATGGTTATACCAGAAGGAGGACAATAACATAAATTTTGAATAAAACATAAACTATGAAAAACCATTGATCAACCCATTTATGCTTCAAGGGTTTCAAACCCAGATGGATTTCTAAATCATCTTTAGATGATAATTTACCTTTCAAAGAGGTTTCTAGGGTTTCAAACCCAGATGGGCTTCTAAAGATCTTCTAAATCATCTTTAGATGATCATTTGTCTTTCAAAGAGGTTTCTACAATACCACTTTGTTTGATATTATTTGAAGTTTTTAAACAAATTTTAAATCTCTGTTACCTGAATTTAATGCGTTTGATTTGCTGCAATCCACCCACCAAGCGTATAACAGTAATATATATACCATATTCAAATTCCTCAGTGTACTCTTCTTCTCGTTCTTGTTTTTGTGGTGTTGTTAATGAAAGGGAATCCATAATACTCCCTGAATCATCATCTTTCCTATATTTCTTATTAGGAGGAGAAAAGCAGGCCAGCAGAGAAGAACATATCTTAATAAATCTCCTTCTTCTTCCTTCCATTCTTGTTAATAGTTCAATGTTTTAAATATAGTCATTCTTTCATTAGCAAATATAAGCAGTCATCTCCTTCAAGTTCTGCACAAAAAATCTTTCTAATTAATATTTTGTCAACAGTCAACTCCAATGAGAATTTTAATTGGTCTGAACGATTCTCCATATTATAGAAATATACTCAGTTTAGGTTCTAATGATTTCAATCTTGTTATTAAGGTGTCAAAAAAGGTTTACACAATCTTTGGTCAGTAGAAAAATGTATCCAATTTAGGAAAATATCGAGATTAATGATTTCAATCATGTTATTTAGGTGCCAAAAAAAGATTTACACAATCTTTGCCTAAAAAAGAGAAGCAAATCAGCAGACAAGAACACATCTCAATAAATCTCTTTCTTCTTCTTCCTATCGTTTTTTTAATATCCCAATGTTTTAAATATAGCCATTTACAAATATAAGCAGTCTAGTTATTATTCACCCCCTTCAAGATCTGCACAAAAATTCTTTCCAACTAATATTTTGCCAACTCCAATGAGAATTTTAATTGGTCTGAAGGATTCTCCAAATTATAGAAATATACCCAGCTTAGGACAATATCGAGATTAATGATTTCAATCTTGTTATTTAGGTGCCCAAAAAAGTTTACACAATCTTTGGTCAGCAGAGAAATGTATACAGTTTTGGAAAACATCGAGATTAATGACTTTAATCTTGTTATTTGAGTGGCAAAGAAGATTTACACAATCTTTGCCAAAAAAAGAGAAAAATAAGTCAACAGAGAAGAACACATCTCAATAAATCTTGTTCTTCTTCTTCTTCCCATCCTTGTTAATATCCCAATGCTTTAAATATAATCATTCTTCATTTACAAATATAAGCAGTCTATTTATTATTCACCCCCTCCAAGATCTGCACCAAAAAATCTCACTTTTTAGGATGTTTATTCAATTTTACAAATTCAATTATTACTCTTCCATAATGTTTTATTTATTGTTATTTAATTATTGAATATTTTAAAGTTTTTTTAATTTTAATTGATTTTCTTCAAACTTTTAAATAATTTTTAAAATTATTTTTTAACCAAAAGTCTAATATGTAATTTGTGTCATATTATAATAAGATAATATTGGCTATTTTTGTTATATCATAAAATATTGAATATTTTTTGAATTTATTTTTAATATATATTATATAAATTTAGATTTAATATAATAACATTATAATATTACTATTGTGATTTCAATTGTATACTCTATAAAAAATAGTTATTTGATCTAAATAATTAACATTAAAATCAATTATAACTAAAATTATTTTACAATTTAAATTAATTAAAATTTATATTTTATAATTCTTTATAAAATTAAAAAAAATTATTACAACTATAATTATAATAATTTTATATTTATTTATAATTAAAAAATCACTTTAAATATAAATATAAATTAAAATTAATTATAATACTAAGAACAAATAGTAGCCACTTGTTTTATTTATTCTATGATCTTATTTAATTGCAAGAAAGTTTATTGAACAGCCACCCTACACAAAGTCTAGTTTGAATCTCTTTTATTAGATTTTTTGGTGGTCCAAATTTCACTTTTTAAATCTTTACAATTATGAATGATTTTTGTACTTGCTGGATTTGTGGAGCTCATTCACTTTATCTATTTCTTTTTCCTACATTTGTGCCGTTTTCAATGTCCCTCGGATTTAATATTTAATGGGTATTATCATAATTATTAATTGGAAAGTATCAAGATTTAATTGCTAGAATTTTGCATTTTTAAACGAAAGTTCCAATTTTTAAGTGTTAGGGTATGTATTTCTTATATGATATGAAATAGAGTTAAGGTGGTTTTTATATCTACAAATTTAAATCAAAGGGTTTTATAATTATGAAAGAATAGGAAAAGGATAATATAGAATCTTTTTTGGCTATTATTTAGGGAATGAAAATAAGTTATAAAGAAAAGGGGCTTATTTGTTTCTAAGTTTTCTTTTTTCTTTTATCACCAATATTAAAATGATTGTTTAAAAACAAGCAGTTGCATGGGGCCATCACTTCCAAAAGTACTCTAAAAATCTATGGAGTGCCTGCTAGCCAAAATAAGCCTAACAACTTTACGAAGCTTTGTCCACATGGAGCTTTGTCCTAAGAGTATTACCATTTTAATGTTTTTATCTTACAATAATGAATATTCACACTAGTACATTTGACCCACATTTCTGACCAAGCATTAAAATGGTTTTGCTTGGTCGGTTTATAGAAGGAAAAATTTGATTTTTTTTTAATCCATTCCCGCGTTGGTCGGAATTATGACAACCATGACATGTAGTTGTAATTACGACCAACATGGGCATATAATTTTTTTTAAAAAGGTGGTTTCATTTTATTTCATTTTGTTATTCCGCAAAGCAGAGGTGAAGGAGGGAAGGAGCGCATCTCTCGACACCACCTACGCATCTCTCGACACCACCTGTAAGGGCATCTTTCGATTCATTCCCATTCTCTATCTTATCAAGAACCGCGTGTCTGTGTTCCACCTCTAAAATAACAAATTCAGTTTATAATTCATAAAATGTGCCATCTGTACAACACAACAAATATGTCTCCAACTAACGTAGTCCCAACCTGTGCAAATGTAAAAGCATGGAGGATTTATTAATTTGTTTGCACAAAATAGATGTTTTTGAAAAGGCGTTAGAATCTTCGAGCAAATGTAGTTTGCAGGTGTATTGATAGACATCTCAACCTTTCCCAACATCCTCCCAGCCCGTGACAAAACATGCACTTTGGAACAATCTGTGAAAGTCTGTGAAAACCCATTGTTAGATGTTGTGGTTGCAACTGATCTGGCATAGACAAGGCACACCAATTGTTTGACAGAATGTCTCCAAGAAATCTATTCTCATGAAATTCCCTGAAAGGTATTCACAAGATGGATTTGTTAAGAAGAATTTCTTTTATGAAAGATTAAAAGGATATGTCTAGAATTTTGTGTCTACGTGTTTAGTTTACGAGTATAGTAAGGGAGAGACAATCAAATTACCACCATGACTAATGCAAATATTGACTATTACAAACTATTGCTGGAAGAAAGTATCCATGGACTTCCCGTCTGCATTCCTAAATCTTGTTGGAAGAAAGTATCCATGGACTTCCCGCCGACATTTCTAAATCAGAAGTGAAGGGTGTTAATTGAGGAATGTACAGTGGTAGACAAGCTTACCAAATACAACTGTTCGCCACATGACTCACACATGAGCCATTTTTATGGATTGTGTCCAAGAGATTCATTACACCTCACTACAACATTTGGGGTCAAATTTTGATGCCAATTTGCGACGCCACTACAATTTGTGTTTGTTTTTTGTATTTTTTTTGCAAGTGCCCCCGACAGTGTTGTAATAGCGACGCTATCGTCGTAATTGTGACACCCATTTGGTTATAAACCAAAAAAAAAGGAAAAGAAAGTGTCATTTGTAATTTGTGAATTCGAAGAGCTGCCGTGAAGACGACACTGCAATTTTGTGTGGCGTGAAGAGGGCATTCAAGTTTGGCATGCACGAAGAGGCTGACACTGTGTGGGAAGAGGGAATTGGCATTTGAGGTAGACATTCAAGCTTTGTCTTCTCATTAAATCAATTTCAGTGTCATTGTTTACATTTTAATTAGCATTTGGAATGCTCGATGAGCCGTGAGCTTTGAGAGCTATTACCTTCAAGACATTGTGTGAAGTGTTTGATCTCTCTTTATTTGTTTTGTTGTTGATATTCACTATGTGGTACTCCTTGTTTATGATCATTTCACGAGAAAATGCCTTGATGGCTCATGGGCTTCAAGCTAGGGCATCATACATAGTTCATGAGCTCACTGTTTAATACTAACATTGTTTACATCTTATCATTTGGAATGCCTGATGACCTGCGAGCTTTGAGAGCTAGGGCATTGCTTCTATTACCTTCAAGGCATTGTGTGAAGTGTTTGATCTCTCTTTATTTGTTTTGCTGTTGATATTCACTATGTGGTACTCCCCGTTTATGATCATTTGATGAGGAAATGTCTTGATGGCTCGCGGGCTGCAAGCTAGGGCATCATACATTGTTTATGAGCTCACTGTTTAATACTGGCATTGTTTACATCTTTTCATTTGGAATGCTTGATGACCCGCGAGCTTTGAGAGCTCAGGCATAATTGCTATTACCTTCAAGGCATTGTGTGAAGTGTTTGATCTCTCTTTATTTGTTTTGCTATTGATATTCACTATGTGGTACTCTCCGCTTATGATCATTTGATGAGGAAATATTTTGATGGCTCGCAGGCTGCAAGCTAGGGCATCAAACATTGTTCATGAGCTCACTATTTAATACTGGCATTGTTTACATCTTTTCATTTGGAATGCTTGATGACCTGCGAGCTTTGAGAGCTAGGGCATCGTTTCTATTACCTTCAAGGCATTGTGTGAAGTGTTTGATCTCTCTTTATTTATTTTACTATTGATATTCACTATGTGGTACTCTCCGTTTATGATCATTTCATGAGGAAATGTCTTGATGGCTCGCGGGCTGCAAGCTAGGGCATCATACATTGTTCATGAGCTCACTGTTTAATATTGGCATTGTTCATGAGCTCACTATTTAATATTTGGCATCATGCAAACATACATTAATACACTTACTATTTTGAATTTGAGCTCGGGCATCATGCAATGTTATTGCTATCATTGCATGCTTGCTGCTGTTGTGCACCATATATTGTTTTATACACTATTTATTTCATTGAGATCGTGAGCTTGGCATTTGTAATGTATTTTCTGTTATTGGATCAATGCTACCATGTTGTTGAGTCTGTGTATGGCTTGACTATGCACATGCATAATTGTAGATGAGGATCATTAATATGTTGCTAGGCATTGCTTAGATCCTTTGGATCTAACCCCATCTTTTCCTTCTTTGCAGGTTTTGGATCATACAAGAGCATATTGGATTGAACCTTGGGTCAACACTTCATTACTTCAGGCAATGTCTGGTACCTTCATTATTTATGTTCATCCACTTATGTATGTTTGCATTCATTCATATTCTTTCGAAAGTTGGCTATTAGTGACCATATAGGACCATTCTTGATATTTTTGGGTCATTTGATGAAAAGATGTAAATAGGGACATCAATAATAAAATAGGGATATCTTAATAGGGATATATTAAAATTAATATCGTAAGTAAAAACATTACACAGTGGCATTCATATTAAGTACAATATGAATTCACATGCCTTTAATTATGATACACTTTTGAAATTATCACTCATTGGTCATTTGACAATTCAAGATATAAGTATCAGAATATAAACTGTTGCAAAAGGAAGAAACACATGTATCTATCATCATTTAATACAAAATATAAAAGTATCCCACAGACACATAGTTGCTATTATAACAACCATCCTCTAATCCCATGGTGTACTAGTCTCAAGGTAAGAACAATTTACTTAAGTCATCATGTAAGTATCATCCTAAAGTTTAAATAGACATTGACTATGGATATACAAAACTAAGCCATAATAAATTATAGAGTTTCACTACAATTTCTATGTCCACTTACAATCATCCTACTACTTACACTGCAATTTCTATGTCCACTTACAATAATAAATTATAGAGTTTCACTGCAATTTCTATGTCCACTGCCATTAAAATATATCACTCCTCCTGTTATATAGGCATCCTTCTCATTAAGTGTTTCCATTAAGATATATCACTCTTGTTATATAATGTATTTGCATACTTGTTTAAAATGCCATACTTGTTGCTCTTAAATATTATTACCATTTCACTCAAATTTACATGACATTAAAGCCAAGCCCAAAATGTATACATATGTGTAAGTATAGGAGAACCTGGATTCTGCAACTATTGAAAAAAAAAAACTATACCAATAGTAGCTTACGAGAAACTATACTTGTGCTTACCACACCATACCTCAACATCATAATGCTTATCATTTTCAAGCTTAAGTGAGACTTCGTACCACGAACTGTCTGTAGATTTGTACGCAACGCTGATTTAGGCTGGAGGTAAACTACATGTGTCATGTAAACAACATGGTTGAATGCAATCTCTTTTGTGCGTTTTCAAGAGTTTTCCCACCAATACAAGTGTAAATAACGCATTGAACGTAATCTACGAACACTGCGTGGTATGAAGTCTCACTGAAGCTTGAAATATATCCACTCCTCATGTTATTGTCAAAATTAAATTCAAATATTTCTCAAAATATTTATTCTTGTAGAATTAAGATATCCTTATCTCAATAATAAAACAATCTTCCATAATAGCTTTTGAATCACATTAACACACACCCATGTTTTGTAGCATAGTTCATTTTAGAGGTGTATGGCCGATGTCCCTATTTTGAAGTGTTTGATCATTTCTATTACCTTCAAGGGATTGTGTGAAGTGTTTGATCTCTCTTTATTTGTTTTGTTGTGCATATACCTTCTCTGATCAACTCTAATATTCACTATGTGGTACTCCCTGTTTATGACCATTTCATGAGGAAATGTCTTGATGGCTCGTAGGCTGCAAGCTAGGGCATCATGCATTGTTTATGAGCTCACTGTTTGAGCAACTCATGTCCTTATTTGATTGGTCGATGCTCTATTTGTTATATTGAGTTTACATCATATATTTAGTCTTAATAAATATCTTATAAAACAACATAAAACTAACCCAAAATACTTTGTCTTAATAAAATCTTAATAAAATAATATATTTAGTCTCAATAAAATCTTATAAAACAACATATATTGTGTGAAGTGTTTGATGACTGATCTCTCTTTATTTGTTTTGCTGTTGATATTCACTAGCTATGTGGTACTCCCCATTTATGATCATTTCATGAGGAAATGTCTTGATGGCTTGCGGGCTGCAAGCTAGGGCATCATACATTGTTCATGAGCTTACTGTTTAATACTGACATTGTTTACATCTTTTCATTTGGAATGCTTGATGACTTGTGAGCTTTGAGAGCTAGGGCATTGTTGCTATTACCTTCAAGGCATTGTGTGAAGTGTTTGATCTCTCTTTATTTATTTTGTTGTTGATATTCACTATGTGGTACTCCCCGTTTATGATCATTTCATGAGGAAATGTCTTGATGGTTCACAGGCTGCAAGCTAGGGCATCATGCATTGTTTATAAGCTCACTGTTTGAGCACCGACCAATCAAATAGGGACATGAGGTGCTTAAATAGTGAGCTCATAATGACATAAACAATGCACGATGCCCTAGAAAAACAACAAAACAAATAAAGAGAGATCAAACACTTCACACAATATATGTTGTTCTATAAGATTTTATTAAGAATAAATATATTGTTTTATTAAGATTTTTATTAAGATAAAGTATTTTGGGTTAGTTTTATGTTGTTTTATAAGATTTTATTAAGATTAAATATATGATGTAAACTCATAATTATACTTGATATATATATACTTCAAAGGAGGAATTATGAAATATAGTTGTAGGTAGTTATCTCTTCTATAATGATGGAGGAGTGAAAGGTAATGATCAATGAGGTTGCTACTATTAGATCATACATTAATACACTTACTGTTTTGAATTTGAGCTCGGGCATCATGCAATGTTATTGTTGTCATTGCATGCTTGCTGCTGTTGTGCACCATATATTGTTTTATACACTATTTATTTCATTGAGATTGCAAGCTTGGCATTTGTAATGTATTTTCTATTATTGGATTGATGTCACTATGTTGTTGAGGCTATAGATGCATTGAATCACCACTGCCATTCTATTTTGATAACAACAATAAAACAAACAGAGCACCGTCCAATCAAATAGGGACATCAGTATAGATGATGCAGATTTGTGTACCGCTTTGTTTTGATGTAGCTTACTCACTGCATGCAATGGGGCCTCCTTGGGGCTGCCAATCAAGTTGTGATGTTATGATCTTCACTTGAAATCACAATAGTGACTCACCAGGTGTTTATGCAGACATAAATGTAGTAATTTACTCTCTACAACATTCTTCTGAGTGCACATGTCCTGTAGCATGGTTTTTCTTTCAGAAGTGTATGGCTTGACTATGCACATGCATAATTGTAGATGAGGATCAATAATAGGATGCCATTCATTTCTTAGATATGTTTTATCTAACCCCCATCCCTCTTTTCTTTGCAGGTTTTGGATCACATAGGGGCACACTAGATTCATACCTGGGTCAAAAAATCATCACTTCAGGCAATGTCTGGCACCCTTATTATTTATGTTCATCCTCTTATGTATGCCTGTACTCTTGCATTTTCTTTTGAAAGTTATTTTCCTTGTATAGTATATACAAGCTATTTTTCATATATATACATGTAATCTTTAGATGCAAAAATTTCTTTTCCTTTACATGTATCTTTGCATGAAATGAATACAAATTAAACAAGATTATCTAATAATGCAAACTAGAGTACTTGATGTTACATAGACCTTGCTATAACTTTTTCCTAGGCCCTCCTAGAATCAAAGAGGTTAATCTCCTAGCCTTAAGGGTGCTATCCTAGTCCCCTTCTAAGAAGTTTCAAACTCCTCCTTTCTCCATTCAGTCTATGACACCAAGAATATGATAAAGTTCACTATTCTAGGAACCTCTATGTCCCTTCTAAAAAGTTTTGTCTACTGTCTGGCCTAAAAAGGCTACTAGGTTTAGTAGGCCTAATTGACCTTTTTCTGCCAATAACTCCAAACTTCTCTGAGCAAAGCATCCAACTAATTATGGATTCGAATACCCTTTTCAGAGGGCTTTAAGATTCTATTGGACTTCTTTTCCCATACTGTCCATAAAGGGCTTGCTAAAAATGGGGCTATAAATGAGGGTTTGGTAACTCACTGTCTGTAACAGTGAGGGTTTAGTATTTTCCCTTGTATCCACAATCCCCCAAGCTCTCTCTGCATTGGAGATGCTTGATCATGCATCTGACCTCCCCTCCACATCATTTGATTGAGGGCCTCTCCTTTGCACAACATATATTACAGGGAGTCTAGACACAAATCCTATAGATCCGTACAGATTGTACAGTGGGAGAGTGCTCTAGCACTCCATTATTCAAAGCTCTGTCAGTAGTAACCTGAGACAGGGCAAAATAAAGAAAACTATGAAGACTAACTCAAAACTAAAATGAAATGCTAAATAACTATCCTAGGAATTCAAAAATATTAACAATCATCACATGCAAACATTACAGTCGGATATTCAATCCATTTCTTATCTCTGTCAACACAAAAATGTATATCTTTGTCAAAGGAAAACTAGTTACACAGGCTAACTGCAACCAAAAGTTTGCTCTCCATACTGCACTCTTCCCTACACCTCGCTTTATGGTTTTCAAAGCTTAAATAGCTCCCTCCTCGGTGTTAGGGCCCATGGATCAAGCTAGCTATCTCTTAAGCTAGTTACATGCTTTTGCAAGAAAAACTATCGTGACAACTTTCAAAGTTGTCAAGAAACTTCTGGTGGATAGACAAACCACCTACACACACCTCAAAAGCACTCAATCCTTGATTGATTAAGGGTCATAAAGGCCATTTTCAAACCTCTCAAACATTAAAGAGGCCATTTGTTCAACTTTAGAAAACTGGCCTATGACAGGCAACCTAGAAAAGTTGGCTAAGACTGCTACAACCAGGCTCCAAAAGACACACCAAGGACTCAAAAGAACAAAGAAGAACAAACACTAGCTAGCACAACTAGAGAGACCAAATAGGCTTCTCCCTAACCTAGTGGCTTGGCTAAGGCTACTACATGCCAAAATTTAGGAACACTAGGTACCAAAAAACCCTACCTAAGTGCCCTCACCAGTACTATAGTCCCTATTTGATTGGTCGGTGCTCTATTTGATGTCATTATGAGCTCACTATTTGAGCACCTCATGTCCTTATTTGATTGGTCAGTGCTCAAATAGTGAGCTCATAAACAATGCATGATGCCCTAGCTTGCAGCCTACGAACCATCAAGACATTTCCTCATGAAATGATCATAAACGGGGAGTACCACATAGTGAATATTAGTAGCAAAATAAATAAAGAGAGATCAAACACTTCACACAATGCCTTGAAGGTAATAGCAATGATGCCCTAGCTCTCAAAGATCACGGGTCATAGAGCATTCCAAATGCTAATTAAGATGTAAACAATGACACTGAAATTGATTTAATGAGAAGACAAAGCTCGAATGCCTACCTCAAGTGCCAGTTCCCTCTTCCCACATAGTGCCAGCCTCTTCGCACATGCCAAACTTGAATGCCCTCTTCACACCACATAAAATTGCAGTGTCATCTTCGTGACAGCTCTTGTTATATTGCTACTATCAAAATAGAATGCTAATGGTGATTCAATGCATCTACAACCTCAACAACATGGTAGCATTGATCCGATAACAAAAAATACATTACAAATGCCAAGATCATGGTCTTAATGAAATAAATAGTGTATAAAATAATATATGGTGCACAACAACAGTGATCATGCAATGACAATAATAACATTGCATGATGCCTGAGCTCAAATTAAAACTAGTAAGTGTATTAATGTATGATCATATATTTAGTCTTAATAAAATCTTATAAAACAACATAAAACTAACCCAAAATACTTTGTCTTAATAAAATATTAATAAAATAATATATTTAGTCTTAATAAAATCTTATAGAACAACATATATTGTGTGAAGTGTTTAATCTCTCTTTATTTGTTTTGCTGTTTTGCTAGGGCATCATGCATTGTTTATGTCATTATGAGCTCACTGTTTGAGCACCTCATGTCCTTATTTGATTGGCTAGTGCTCAAACAATGAGCTCATAAACAATGCATGATGCCCTAGCTTGTAGCCTGTGAACCATCAAGATATTTCCTCATGAAATGATCATAAATGGGGAGTACCACATAGTGAATATCAACAAAAAAACAAATAAAGAGAGATCAAACACTTCACACAATGCCTTGAAGGTAATAGCAACGATGCCAAAGCTCGCAGGTCATCAAACATTCCAAATGAAAAGATGTAAACAATTCCAGTATTAAACAGTGAGCTCATGAACAATGTATGATGCCCTAGCTTGTAGCCCGCGAGCCATCAAGACATTTCCTTGTGAAATGATCATAAGCGGGGAGTACCACATAGTGAATATCAACAACAAAACAAATAAAGAGAGATCAAACACTTCACACAATATATGTTGTTTTATAAGATTTTATTAAGACTAAATATATTGTTTTATTAAGATTTTATTAAGACAAAGTATTTTGGGTTAGTTTTATAAGATTTTATTAAGACTAAATATATGATGTAAACTCAATATAACAAACAGAGCACCGGCCAATCAAATAGGGACATGAGGTGCTCAAACAGTGAGCTCATAAACAATGCATGATGCCCTAGCTTGCAGTCCCCAAGCCAAACTCGAATGCCCTCTTCGTGCCATGCAAAAGTGCAGTGTCGTCTTCACGATAGCTCTTTGAATTCACAAAAATTACAAATGACACTTTCCTTTCCTTTTTTTTTGTTTATAACCAAGCTGGTGCCACAATTAAATCAACAAACGTAATCAAAATGAAATTGAGTACATGTTCTATAGCATAGTTCCTTTTAGAAGTGTATGGCTTAACTATGCACATGCATAATTATAGACGAGGATCAATAATAGGGTGTCAGGCATTGCTTAGATCCTTTGGATCTAACCCCATTCTTTCTTTCCTCGCAGTTTTTGGATCATACACGAACATATTGGATTGAACCTAGGGTCAACACTTCATTACTTCAGGCAATATCAGGTACCTTCATTATTTATGTTCATCCACTTATGTATATTTGCATTCATTCATATTCTTCTAAAAATTGGCTATACTCATATTCTTCTTGTGTTTGAGTCTTCTAACTATGATCAATTTAATGTTGTAAATCTTGACATAGAATTCGGTATTAACTGATCATATATGCATTTCAAATGATATAACTTCATTTGAATAAACATACATGCCAACCATTTGACAAAATGTCCATATGAAATCTAGAGCAATACATTAATTTTATAGCGAATTCGTAATTTATAATTCCCCTTGATTTATAGTGAATTAATTTTATAGTGAATTCATGATTTATAATTCAGTTGTAGTAGCCCAATGTGTTTGAACTCAAGAATACCCCTTAGGAAGTAAGTGTATAAATGAGGGATGAAACACAAGAAGCTATGAGAAGCTATGAGAAGGTGACATGAAGCTAATGAAAGGAGGCATCTCAATGATGTTAAATCATAGGGGATTCTCTTTGTTCCCTGCAATGGAGTGAGCTAATTCTAAAAGTATAAATAGATAATTTTAACAATGTATAAAGTCCTTCACAAGATGTAATAAAAAAACTAGTGGCAAGGCACGAGAACTATTTGATGAAATGCCACAATAGTGGTGTCCCATGCAATGTTGAGATGTTTAGTTATATGCAATGCTGAGATATTCAAAATATTGTTGGATAAATAGATAATTTTAACAATGAATAATGTCCTTCACAAGATATAATGAAAACTATGGAGTGAACTATGTTTGTCTGATTATATAACTATTATCTTATGTCAGGTATCCCACACAGTCTCATGGATTGTCAGGTACAAGTCAATACACCCCATAGAGATTAATATCTTTTACCATATGTAAAATATCTCTCATTGCCACCCATCTTTCTCATTGCATGAGGTGCAGGTACCAGTGAAAAGGTATTTGTCAGAATTCTCTTCCTTGAGCAAGGAAAATCTAAGAATGGAAGAAGAAAGTGAGACATTTAGTACGTGTAATTCAATAAGATCGACTCAAGGTCAAAAGATCGAAAAGAAATTCAATAAATGCATGAAATTTTTCCTTTCTCAAGGGGGGTCATGTTCTTATGATGATGAGAGAAAAGGCGACTTCGAGCTGCCATTTAGGTACAAACATCTACAAAAACAATGGGTCCCCGATGAACTTCCTCCAATAAACACTGATTTTTGTGTTAAAGAGAGGATATATTGCATAGCACCATCTTCATTACATGGTTTGGGCCTATTTTTCATGGATGACATAAAGGTCTCTTACAACAAAGTTGTCGAATTGATGGAGTATGTCGGACCTTGTTATGATTACAGTAGTTGGATGCAAATTGTTAAATATAAAAAAAGTATGTGTAGGTATGCACTCACGGCAAATTATATACAACAAAAAGTTAGTGAACAAAGTAAAAAAGTAGCTATATACATTGACGGAAGACCAAAAGCATCAGGGAATATTGTAGGTTTTATAAACAATACACAACCTGCGTCAACTAAGAAGCAACCCAATTGCATATTTGAGGCGCACAAGGGAAATCGCGTATTTGTATGTGTGATCAAATCAATACGTGAAGGTGAGGAGTTTCTTATCAATTACAATTTGAATCACATAGATACAAAAAACCCCATCACTATCATGGACAAGGTGGTACACATTTTGATAATTGTCTATTATTCAATGTAACTTAGAATAAGAACATGTGTTTTAACATGTCTAAATGATTTTTTTGAAATACAAAGCTATAGTATGGATCAACAGCCACACGATATGCACGACGATGATAGTTCTCATGGGACTTCTTCTTCCCGACAGGTAAAAATCATTGTTGTTGTACAAATGCACATACAAGAAAAATGTTAATACATAGTTTTGTTATGTTAATGCGTATTTTTTGTTGCTCTACTATTTTGGATTGCTTTTAAATAAAGGGCTAATAATATTTTTCTCACAAACAAGTGCTGATCAAAGAAAGGGAAAGGATCAAGTAGTCCATGAGGAGCTGCAGAATGAGCATGATCCATTCGATGTTTATTTTTTATCAGAGGTTGATCCCATGGTTGCATTGGAAAGGGTCCTTCATGCAATATCAAAAGAGTTAGCTCGAATGGCAAATATTCAACCTCACACTCCTAAAATACAGAGGGCATCAGATATGTTGATTGGCCGTGTTCAGAACTATAGAGTAAGTATTAATGTATTTTTTAATTATAACAAAAGTTCAATAATGATTTTTATAATATACTATTTTATTTATGTCATTAACTAATATATATATGTGTTCTCTTTACAGGGGATGCTAAATAGATTAAAGGGAATTACCTTAGATGCAAATACTTCAGATGGTACATTGCATGTTTTATCCTCCATCTTGTCCATGGTTATCCATATTTTTTTATGCTCTAACAATATTTTTGTTCAACACTTGCTATTGAACCTATGTTGAGTATGATGCTTGGTACGAGGATCAGATCCACAGAGGTAGTTCCGCCTAAAATATCGACAAGTACACCTACTATTGGTAAGTAGACTCCTCTTTTTCTCTCTTATTTATCATGTGTTTATTTCACTTTAACTATATATTCTTTCTTAGGGGGAATTTTGTAATATTGGATTCATTTTATGTCAGAGGTGATGACGCAATTCCTGGATGTACTCGTGTTAAATGTACGAGAACAATATAGTGTGATCAATTGCTCGTGAGCAATGAAGATGGACTTCCCTTGAGAGTAGCCCAGCTTCTAGGTACTTTAAAGATTGATCCTTTCTTTTACTATACAATATAATACTCATAACATAATTTACTAACCCCCTATGTGGTTCGTGTGGTACCTTGCAATAACTAATTATAATAATCTTATAATTATCTTGCAGGGAATAATCTATTTTATGAAAAACTTAATGATGAATGTTTGTGCATTTTCAGGCCGACCATACGTACATGGTATCATATTTTGATTTCATTGCAAGATTAGATTTCATTTCATCCCTTTCTTCAAGTATATTAAAAGGTAGCTTCACTTCATTTATGAATCTAATAGTTTTTTTTCTTAAAAGGTGCTCAATACAAGATAAAGGGTTCAAGAATAAATTCATTGACTCTATGACAACACTTTTTGGACCCAAAGTCTTTCATAGACTTAGACTCCTTGACAAAGTGGGCACTATTTTGAAGTATATTAGGGACAACTATAGGAGCCAAATAGAACACAACCCTTATTACGAGCGGCCTCCCTATATTCCTATTAATGAGTGGGAGGATCTTAAAAGGATGCACTTGAGAGAAGTGCAAGACATAGTGGATGAGTAGTATCGCTCGAGGAAAGAAGGTACGTGATAATGTTAATAATGAAATTATGTACTATTTACTCTTTGTACTTATGTGATCTAACATACTTCAAACATCACATAGGTTGCTTGACACAACAAAGGCAACAACAACAAGAAAACAAAAGCACAAGCAACATAGGCTTGGCTCGGGTGGATATTCAAAACTTGCTGCACGAGTTGTAAGTATTAGTAAATGAAAAATTGTATGCAAATATTTATAATTAAATTGAAATTAATTTAGTTTTGATGAAATTCACTACAATAAAAATTCATGATACCAATAAAAAATGCAGGCCTTGGAGTTCAAAAAATTGATTACAAAAGAGGACAAAAAAATAGGCTACAAACAAGGCTATAAAGTCATGGCTGAACAATACCAAGCAATGAGTGCACAAGGTTCTTCTGCTGGATCTGTTGATCAAGTAAATAAGCCAATTGAATTTTATTTCAAGTTGAAAACTTTACCAATTACCATATTTGATGTTAAGTTCCAACTTAAAGTGAATATATTTGTTTTAAGTAAGGAAACACTGATTATATATTTGTTTAAAACTTTAAAGTGAATACATTTATATGTAGTAAACTAAATGATTAACATTTCTCAGTATTTGTCTTGTATTTATATGTATATATTGTCGATAAATGCACTAATTATTTACATTGGAATGCAGCCTGCTGATATTGATACTGCACCGACTGAGCACGATGGAGGCATCGATTCTAATGTGATTTGTAGTACTCAAGGTATACATTTTCTATTCAAATTTTGATTAATGAATATTTAATAGAAGAAAACATGTTAAATTGAATTTGGCATAGTAATAAAAATTTAATTATAATGTGTTGGGATTAATAAAACATTTTGTATTGCAGTAGCAGGGGATGTAGAGGACGTTGTTCCCGATGAGTGTGTTGAGGTTCAAGCTGCTGGGCAAGATGATGTGGTTGGACAAGGTAAAGAGCATCACATTTATATTTTTTAATGTATTGAAATGCTTGTAACAATAATGAATATATTTTTAAATTAACCCTAATTATGATAATATGTTTTTAATTGAAGCATTTTATTTTTTATTGCAGAGGACCCGCCTTTGCAAAGGATAGTGAGATCACATGCACGACTAAGAAGAAATGATGCTCTAGACATGGATACGCCTCTGCAACAATATAAGGAAGCAGAAAAAAAGAGAAAGCCAAAAAAAAATGATTCTCATTTATGCAACTTATTTGATAATGACTGATGTTTATTTACACATGTTTGAGCTTAGTTCCATGTTTAGAGAATGAGTTTCCTTTTATACACTGTTGTAATGTTGGAGGGGTTTTCGCTAAGTTTTAGTGGATTTCATATTTTGGGAGAAATTAGTATTAGAATGTTCAATGGGTTCTTTTCTAAAACACAATACTTAAATCATCATCTTGTCTAGAATGGTTAATCAATTGTTTAAGGTGGATTAGTTGTGATGATGAGACATGCCATTTAGATGTTAACTGTGATAGTCTCTTGGTTTCAGGCAATGCAGAAGGAGACACCTAGTTCAATATGCAATCTCAATTCATATACATAGGATATCAGGTGGAGTTGAAAAACACAACAAGGTTGCATTTTTTATAGAGGTCTTTAATTGCGTATTTTAAGTTATAGACCATCGCGAACATTGTAATTTTGACCTATTAAAAAAATGTAAATGTGTTGTATTTTTTCAACTCCACCTACTATCCATGCATATTCTTCTTGTGTTGCATGCACATTCTCGATTCAGAGTGGGAAAAATCTTATTTTCGATGCAAGGGAGAGAAGCCATACACATAAGTGATGGAGTTAAGGGGAGATGAAGGAATACCAAACATTGAATTTGGAAATTTTCATTAGAGAAATTGCAGTGGAGGTCTAATCAATAGAGAAGATAGTAATGACTACAGGAGAATGAATAGTGGTTACAGTTGTAATGGGGAAGATAGTGGAGGCCATCCATGAAGAAACTTGCCGATAGAGATAGTGTACAAGAAACAAAGGAGAAAAAAATGTAAATGTGCCGGGTCTTCTTAGCTCCACCTGCTATCCGTGCATATTCTTCTTGTGTTGCACACACATTCTCGATTCAGATTGGGAAAATCTTATTTTCAATGCGAGGGAGAGAAGCCAAAAACAAAGAACATGCAAATAAACATGACAGCTACAAAACATAAATGTAGGTTTCACAATAGTTGAGAAACATAAATGTAGGCATCATGGTCACAATTTTTTGGAGACACAACATAATTGAATGCTATACCCAGAGAATTCAACACAACCACTAATCCTACAGTTCTAAGTTCACACTGCGGGATCCAAAAACCATATATAGATTTCTTATCTTTGGTTTTTGGATCCCGCAGTGTCAACTTAGAACTGCAGGAGTAGTGGTTGTGTTGCATCGTCTGGGCATGACATTCAAATATGTTGTGTCTCCAAACAATTTTCACCATGATGCCTACATTTATGTTTCTCAGCTGTTGTGTCCCAAGATCCCTTAGGACCCTTTATGACCCTTTACGATCCCTAATGATACATCTTAGAGGTCTTAAAGTCTCATAAAGGGTCATAAGAGGATCCTAGGAGGGGCCAGATGAGCTTCCACCTTCATGCGGTTGGCCCTGTTAAGTAGAGAATGTTAAACTATTATTGAAACAAAGAGAAGCTCAATAATTTAAGATCTCAATCAACGTATGACAAATATATATTTCTTTTTAAAAAATAGTGTGTCATCGCAATTACGACGGAAACCAAAGAATAATCAATGACAAA
Organism: Chamaecyparis obtusa; assembly: GCA_027943335.1. Lineage (NCBI taxonomy): Eukaryota > Viridiplantae > Streptophyta > Pinopsida > Cupressales > Cupressaceae > Chamaecyparis > Chamaecyparis obtusa. Next base: position 660,152 of record BSBK01004484.1, read on the forward strand.
ACTAAAAGTGATGAATATCTATCGAAAAAATCAATCACTTCAAGGAGCAATGATCACTTCAGCTCACCTCAATAAGTCTTGACCCAAGATCAAGTCATATCGATCCATCTCAATGGCTACCAAAATCAACAGATCTCTACCAACAACCAAGTCGCAAAGAAACACCACAGACCGCACTGCAAACCCGCTGTAAAGAGGCATCCAATGTCTCATAAGTCACATCAAATGACCTGCTTTCTGTAATCTGAGTCTCTCAGCACAGTTCACCTAGTAGAAGACTTCTCCCAAGTCACCATGGACACCATAGTGATCTACAAATTCAAGTCTCTAGACTTGACTCAATAATCTATGAGCCACTACCAAATCTACTGTAAAGTCATCTCTGAATGACATAACCAAATCTACAAGAACACCAATTGAGTCAAACTCAATTGACAAATATATATATATATTTTTAAAATTATGATTTCCATCACAATTACGATGACCTTTGAGAAGCGACGACAATATGTCAGAAACGTCCGACGGATAACTATCGCACAAGTAGCATTTCCATCGGTAAACAATCTTCCAATGATAGTTAGGAGTCGGAGCCTTATGATGGTTAATCGTCATAGGTACAACACTTCCATCGGTAACTAACTACGTCTGACGGAGATTTGTTGAATGTGGGACAGCTACAAGTAGACCCAACGGGTATATTCGCTATGTTGAAACCCCCTTTTGTGATGACTATAGTCGTTGCATGTATGACATATATCATAATTGTCAGTGTTTCTAACTACAAAACTGCAACACCGGGTGGTGTCTCTTAAGTGAGGGTTTAGTGTCAAAATTTGGACAATCAGCCATCAGAAAAAGGTCTCAAATGTACTAGTGCCTGTAAGCTAGGTGATTAAAAGTCAATTCTAACCAGAAAGTTTTAGATAATTTTTTTCTAGATTTTAAAAAATACCTCCATAATTTTGTATTGAAAACAATCCCAACAGACCAAGTGACTTCCCTTGAATGAGTTGAGGCATAAAACTACTTTGACATCAACTAACCGATTCATAAAAAATCTCTATGACCATAATATTAGCATAGCTATGCTGTTGCAGATTGCCTAATTAGGGAATTCTTAAGATTTGAATAGCAATTTTGATAATGTGTGCATAGTGCAAATAGACTAAAATTTAGATTTTTTATTTTTGTAGAAAACCCAAAAGAAATTATTTTTTGGCAAACATAGTTCCCAGCTAAGAAGGTTCCAACAAAGCTTAATCACCAACATCAAATGAATGGACACCAATAGAGTCCCACATTGTGTCAGTGTCAATTGGTTAAATTTAAGATATCCATTGGCCATTTATAAAGGTTATTGGACTTGTTTCTCAAGTGAGTAAATTATTTAAATAAAATCACAATTTGGTGAGTGACTTGTTGCTAGCTTTGGACCAATTTTGGACAATTATAAAGGAAATTAAATTCCTCCTACTTGGGAGATCATTATTTCTTGTATTTGCAATTTTTCCATTCCTTGAATCTTATCAATGAATGTACCTATTTTACTATGAGAAATGCCTTACTATGATTATCTCCTTTGTTCTTTTATCACTAAATCACGTTCCCCCCCCCCCCCCCCCCCTCTTTTTTAAAAATATTCTTTTACACTTTAATAAGATTTTCTTAAGACATTTTCCTATTTCCAACTTCAAGTTTTTATTTTTTCTTTTTCCCTTTTTATAATTCTCTTTTTTTCAATGAGGGTTTTCTTATTCTACATTTTTTTTTTGGAAACATTTCAGCATATATCGATGTCAACAACTCTATCTGTGTATAACGAATTACAATGATATGAGTAAGAATGCATCTAAACTAGAAGCTTCCTTTTCCTAAGAAACCATGTGTAGGGGGATCTAATCCATCAAATTCAATTTCTTGTATTCTCTAACATTTGCTTCTTTACTTTTAGTTACTCATTACTGCTTTAGCATTATAGATTACATTTTGACTAGAAAGTACTAACTTTTTGATCATGACACTATCACGTTCTTATGGAGATATTAAATCTGTGACAACCAAATGCCTTGTAATTTATCACCAAAAATGAAGTGGACTTTCCTCTTTTTCTTCTACCCTCAAAATCATAATCCGCTAGTGTGTGCAATAAAATGTGAATAAAGAAATGATTAAAAGACTAAGTTATACATCTAACTACACAAAATAAGAGAAAACATTCAAGATTATGAAGTCACATCCACCTCGACTTCCTAACCCATAGACTCACATCCAACCTGATTTCCTAACCCATAGACTCTGTGTATGGGTTAGGAAGTCGGAGTGGATGTGCAAATAAGAGTTACTTTGTATTTGGAGACCTATTGGAGGGGTAAAAGCCTATACACCAGCAATTGTTTGTATAGATGGTCCAAAAGAGTTGCATATGCATTTGGGATATGTTATGTGGCTCTAAAAAGGGTATTCAAATATGCCCTTATTTTCCCTAGTGTTTTTAGAAAGTTTTGTGAAATCCTAGGAAAACTGGTCTGGCAGGGCTACTAGGAGAATAGGCCTATAAAGCACCCAGTTTGGGATTTTTGAGTTGTTTAACTTGCTTGGATAATTCCAATGACTTATTGAGGGACACTGAAGATGTTTTCAATGGTCTAGAGTGGGTGGTGGCTTCATAAGTCTTTTGTGCACTCTAATTTGGTGAAGCTTGCATTGGATCAAAGGGAATGATCCTAGAGAAGGCCTAGTTGGTCTTGTGCGTGAGTAACTTATGAAGTCCCTCGACATGCTATTTTGGAAAGTTTCATGTTCAAAGACTAGTTTGCAATTGCAAAAATGTTCTTGTGGTTGAGGGCTCATTTTTTCCAAATTCAAAAATTCAAGTTCAAGTTTGCTTGATTGCCACCTTTTTTTCCTTTCGACATAAGAATAATCATGGTAATTACAGTAATACCATAATTACCCAATTATCATAATTACACTTCTACATTCATATATTAATTATCATTTGTTCTATTAATTCATATGCAGTTGTTATCTTTTATTATTGCATGAATTAAGTTAACATAATTCAATTCAAGTATATTAAACATAGGTCCTTTTATGCATAAACTAGTTGAATTTACTTGGGGACATTACAACAAGTTATCACCCAAAGAGCCTTCTTACATTGACTATGACCTTTTTAAGACCTTAAACACCCCAAAATACCAACTTATTTCATAATACTACCCATGATCTTGTGTGTGCTAAAATGTGACTAAGCTAAACACACTTCAATGAATCATTTCTTGATCTACTTTGAGCAAAATGAAAGTAAGTAAGATTATTCAAAAGAGATCAAATCAATCCATTGCCTCCTAGTAGATTTGTGTTTGGGATGCTCTCAGATTCATTACATTCTAGTGACATGAAAACAAATCTAAATGAAGGATTTAACATGCATGTAGTATGAGATGCAGATTTATCTAATTATCAATTGATGTTCATCCAATTAACAAAAATTGAGTATTCCTATGTGATTAATATGAAATGATAATGAAGATACTAATCTATGATGAAACTATGATTAATCCATATTAAGCATGAAATAAGATGATCCTATCAAATGTATGCAATTAAACTCAAACTATTAACTTCAATGCAAGAATAACTTAAATGCTTAGAAAACAAAATGACAACATTACTTTTAGCAAAAATTTGGATCCTTTGTGATGAGAATGAAGCCTGCTTATATAGAATTGGATTATAAATGAACGACTAGGATTAATTGAGAATGAGAGGTGAAGATTGATTCGAAGATTCAGTCTCAATAGAAACTTTCTAAATCAATTGGAGAGTTCAGTAGATGAATTTTGGAAACTTCAAAAGATTGTTGAGTCAATTGGATTGATTTTTTAGTTAACTGTTTTGTTTCCATTTTATAAGATTGAGTTGATCAAAAGTTTCCAAAAACTGTCTTCTGATGACATCAAAATGCACTTTAAGATTTTAATAATAAGTTTAATGCATTTTTATCAAAAGTGGGGAAATAATTAATTTAAATTCCTTTTATAATTTGTTGACAATTATCTTATTCATTTAATCAATATTTAGAATATTCATTAAATAAATAGTTGGAGATTTGATTTAATTCATTTATTTAATTAACCTTTGAATCATTAATTAAATAAATAGTAAGAATCTGGTATAATTACCAATAATTCCTGAGATTTAGGAATTAATTAATTATTGTTGATTCAGTGCAGAAATCAGGATGAAATATCAATCAGGTCAATTTGAGGGATTTAGAGAGCCTTGGGTTAGGACTTAGGATAATTGATCAAAATGAAGAATAATTCAAGATCAGGGGCCTATGGTTTTGGGTGACCATTTTTGAGTGATTACATTTTCCCCTCTTTGAATTGATATGCGATCATCACATCGATTCAAAGAACATATAGTAATGAGACTGATAATGACAACTAACCAACTTGATGTGAAGTGATCAAGTTGATTATTGTCGGAAAGATTCTTAAACCATCAGTTTGGTGTGAATGATCAATCAGTTTGGTGTGAAGTGATGAAATTGATTATCATTAGGAGATTGATAATTCCATTGACTTGATTTGGTGCGATGAAGCCAAATGGACTTGATTAAGGAAAAAACCAGTTTGATATGAAGTGATAAAAATGATATGCCTCTTGAGATTTGATGATGAGAAATCTCAACTTGATGTGGTGTGGTGAAGCTGAGATTGCCCTGGTATTTCATTCTGATTGCTTTGATTATGTGATCACTGAATTGTTGATGTTATGATCGTTTCCCCTAGGGAGTGAAATCGAAAGATGACAAGGTGCCCCGGTGTGATTGAATAATGTGAGGTTTAGGGTACATTTTGCATTGAATATAAGGTCAATTGACTAGGTTTGACCAAAACTTGGGTATGGGTTAACCAAGATTCGGGAGTAGGGAAGACGTGAATAGGAAGAAATAGTATCGATTGGAAGAAGAAAAAGTTGGTTAGACAAGTGGTTAACTATTATTAAGGCTCAAAAATCAAACAATGATTTTGACTAAGTTAAGGATGTCAGATTTTGATTTCAACCCCGAAAATGAGATCAGAGCAGGTCAATTAGGTAAGGGTGAGAATTTCAAGTCGATCAGAGCAAGTTGAAAAATGGGTCAAAAAGACTATATAAAGGCCAAACATGTCACTTTCCATTCATTTTGACTTCTTTGAGTTTTGAATTTCAAAAACCCTCTCAGAGTGAAGATGGCGATCCCCATGGAAACTCATCAACTTGAGTGACAACGAGTGCACAACCGGCCTAGACACTACGGTCCAGTGGTAAGTTCTCAAAAACTGAGCTCTGTGTTTATTGATTTTTCATTTTCTATTTCATTTTGGCATTCAAAAATCTTGTGGCCATGTTTATGCATACGAGCCTGTGAGAAAACTTGTACGAGTAAACGCACACTGAGCTTGACTCATACTGGCCGCCTAGGATTCTCGTATGGGGCCTGCCCTCAACTCGTACGAGGATTCAACATTTTTCCCTTTTGTTCGTGCTCTTTAGTGTTTCTACTCATATTTTAGGGTTTACTCGTATGAGGACAACCCTTTACTCGTACGAGAAAACTTGTCTATCTCTCTTTAGTCGTATGAATAACAGTGGGTAGTTTTGGAAGTATAGATGCTAAATTTTAAACTTGTTGATCTTTGCAATATGATCTAGGATATGTTCTTGAGTGTGTGAATACACTTCGATGTCTTGATACTGATGATTGCTTGGTTTATGCATGCAGGAGGTTATTCTTGATATATAGTTTAGGATCACATATCCACCAACGTCAAGATTGTTGGCACAGTTGTTAGAGGATGAGGGTGGTATCTTGGCTGAGTGCGGGTTTGGTTGGCTAGGCAGGATTTTGAATATCCATGTGAACCACAGATTGTTGACTACCTTGGTGGAGGGATTCCATAGTGAACACAATACTTTTCACTTACCCATAGGTGATATTACTGTGACCCTAGAGGATGTTTATCACATCCTTCACGTTCCATTTGGTGGTCCATTAGTACAGTATGAGACATCGCAGATGCCTGGGGTATTATCTATCCATAGGATTTTCCATGATGAGGACATCCTAGAGAGGTGGATAGGGTGGGACACGATGATGTCCAGGTATAGCCAGGTATCTCCTTTAGCATGTGTGATGGTAGGGTATATATGATGTTTTCTCATGCCAGATAGGGGTCAGCAGGGATTTCAAAGTGGTTGGGGTCCCAAATTAGAGAGTTTACTGGGCAGTCCAGTAAAGATGGGATGGGGATCATGCATGTTAGTGCACATGTATCATGAGCTCCATGAGGTTGTGTATAGGGGAGTGAGGACATTAGCCGCAGGAGTTTTGATTCTTCAGATTTGGGCTTGGGATCACTTACCCATATGTCACCCTATGTGTGATGTGGCGAGGATAGTAGGATAACCTTTTATTTATAGATATATAGGTTATGTGGTACAACCCCACTTGGGGAAGACTACCTATTGGAGGTGATAGTTTGATGACATGATAGTTGTCACATGGCGACCTTATCTCAGGACAAAGCCATGGGGTGATTGGTGATCTCAACAAAGAGATATGTTCGTGATACGACCACTGATTGGTCATACTGATGTCATGCTGGAGCATTTTGTTGTATCTCGGGTATTGTGTTAGTATGGTTGCCAACAGGTGATGTCAGAGGAGTTCACAACATATGCCCAATTTGTAGATGAGAAGAGATTAGGATGGGGGCCAAGACTGGTACAGGCTACCTCATTACAGGATTTCAAATTGGTTAGGTGAGGTAGATAGGATTATCTGGAAGTAGTGACGGATGTAGGGATGATGCCAGATTACAAGGAGCACTTCATTAGACATCCTTTCCCATAGTTTATAGACCCAAGAGCCCCAACCCCTCGTATTGATGATGAGGGAGATGTTCCACCACCGCCACTACCATGGTAGGGCCACAAGGATACAGGTCATAGACCAATAGGTGGAGATCTGGGAGTAGGCTCTAACAGAGGGGGAGCACATCAACAATGAAGAGATGGTGAGGTTGGTGGGTAGATGCAGAGGCCAAAGATGCAGGGTGGTCAGGGTCAGAGAGAGCCACCCAGTGGAGGAGGTGAGCAATAGGTGAGGTAGAGAGCTGTAGATGACATGGGAGGTGAGGAGGAGATATCACGACAGAGGATGCCTCAGGAGGTGATTCGATCCTTACGAGAGCATGTGCAGGGATTGTAGATGGAGATTGTTGTAGCACAGACTAGGCTATCAGAGTGAGATAAGAGGATAGCAGATCTCATAGCCAAGTGGGACCAGAGGATTATTGCACTCATAGCTGAGAGAGATCATCATCAGCAGGTAGTGACTCATCAAACGAGTTGTGCATCGTATTATGTGGTAGCTTATATTGCATTTGTACCAATTTCACAATAGGTCTGTTGGAAATATTCAGGAATTAACCGAGTTACTGAGAGGGGAGGGGTGAATCAGTAACTCCAAATTTTCTTTCAATTTAACATGTAATTTACTTTTAACCTTTGCATACAGAAAGCATGAAACTTAAGAGCATTCACAATAATGACACATAGATTTGGTTACCCAGAAACCTTCCAAAAGAAAGTAAAACTGGGGTGGGGATGAAACCCACAAAGCTTTAATACTGCAGAATAAAGTTGGCCGGTTAAGGCTTACAATTTGATCACTTCTGATGATCTGCCCTGTTAGGAGCAATAAGGATTGCTAAATCCACCCTGTTAAAGGATTTACAAAACATACAATGAAGTATGCACTCGGTAAAGAGATTTTACAAAAAGACTGTTAAGTCTACCCGGTTAAAGGATTTAGTACTGATTCACCTGTTAGGATGAAACAGTAGATCTCTTGCTTTGCAACTGGATTGCTGATTGAGATTCGCTGATGTACTGATCACCTTCTGTGATGAATTTGTCTTTGCTGTTCCTTATACTGCTGAAGCCCTTTGTAATTCGCTTATCTTTGCCTTTCTTTCTTTTTCACATATATGCTTCTTACATACATCATGACATTTTTACAACATTGTTTATATACAAGTCTTAAACAATTAATTACAATTACAATTACAAAGTCGGCTTGACAAATAAACATAAGTGCTACTAAGTCGGCCCAAGTATGGTTACACGGTTCCTTCAAACTAACTCGGTGACTTTCTGATACTCGGCGTCCACTGCATTACTCGGCATCGTCATGCACTCGGTAGAAGTGAAGGCACGGTTCATACTGATCACTCGGTAGGTTTTGAACTCGGTAAATACTGGTGACTCGGTAGACATGATGTTACTCGGTTTACACTGTCCTGTTCGGTTTGTACTAACTTCCTCGGTTTGCACTGTCTGCTTGGTTTGCACTGTCTGCTTGGTTTGCACTGTCTGCTCGGTTTTCACTGTCTGCTCGGTTTGCACTGTTTGCTCGGTTTGTACTGTCTGCTCAGTTTGCACTGTCTGCTCGGTTTGTACTGTCTGCTCAGTTTGTACTGTCTGCTCGGTTTGCACTGTCTGCTCGGTTTGCACTGTCTGCTTGGTTTGCACTGTCTGCTCGGTTTGTACTGTCTGCTCGGTTTGCACTGTCTGCTCAGTTTGCACTGTCTGCTCGGTTTGTACTGTCTGCTCGATTTGCACTGTCTGCTCGGTTTGCACTGTCTGCTCGGTTTGCACCCAGAATGCAAATAAGTGTTGTCACTAGTGGCAATTCTGCTTAATGCCAACAATCTCCCCCTTTGGCATTAGTGACAAAAACACTTATTGGCCAAAACTTATATACATGAATCATGCTGAGTCTTATTTTGATTTTTCAAAATTTGTCTTTGTTATAGGGCTTTATTCATTGTCTCCCCCTTTCAATGTGCTAACTTTTTCTATACAAATCTTCTTCTATACATATATCTCCCTCTATACATATCTCCCCCTTTTTGACGATAATGCCAAAGGTGTATATACAAGTTATTTACAGAGAGAATCCAAAATTTGATAGAAAATCAGAATGTACCTTCATTATTAGTGCCAGGGTTCTGTCCCAACTTTCTTGCAGAATCTTACATGTTTGGATTGCAATTTGGACTTCTGCAGAGAGTTCAATCATGTGATCTGCTATAGAGAACTGATTGTCATGAATCAATGTTTTGGAATGTTCAATGTGCTTATACATTGTATTCATGATGGGAAGGATCATGTGTTGGATGTCTAGCAGTGTGGACCGGATCCTTGTGTCTTCTTTCAGTAGATCAGACTGCATATTTGATAGGTGTGAGATTTTCATGTGATGAGCAGAGCTTGAACTTGGTTCAAGTTGCAGCTTCTGTATGCTAATCTTCATATCCTCACCCATTTTATTCATTTTATCCTTAACATCCTTTGTGAACTCGGCAATATTGCACAATCTGGCCAAAAGAGAGGTAGCATTCGAATAGATAGATTCAATGTTTGACAAAACTGAAGAAAATTCTACTTGGTTAATAGCTATGTGCTGAGCAATGTGCTCAAGCACTTTATTGTTGAATCTCTTCTCAGCTCTTTCAACTAACTTTTCTATCCCAGATGAATCCTCATTGTATTTATTAACTACTTCTGCTAATTGTAGCAAAACATGTTGGGAGGAGTCTACTTTTATACCTAATGCATCAGACAAAATGTCCTTAGCATCCTTGATGATTTGATATTCCTTGTCTCTCTCCTCTTTAAGCTTCTTTTGTTTTGCTTTCCTTTGGAGGATCTCACCTATATTTTGCATTTGGTCCGCTGATAGATTTGCAAAATCCAATGTAGGAATCTCTATCTCTTCATCTAGGTCTATATCCTCTACTACATTCTTACCCAAAAATTTTATACTCGGTAGAGCCTTCGGCTTATCTGTACTTAATGTCTTGGTAGTAGTGACAGTAGATAAAGTAGGGCTGGCTATAGAGATTGGTATACTTTCTACTGGAGAACTTAAAATATTTACACTTGAAGATTCAAAAACTGGAAAACTTATTGCTGGAAAACTTGATGATGCGGGAGACTGCAACTCGGTAGAAGAAATGATAGTTGCTTCTGTTGTTGCAATAGATGATTGGACAAATGTTGAAGTTGTCACAACCATGCTTGAAGGTGTCTCTGGGCTGAATGTAGAAACTTTTACTGGAGAGGTAGGAAGGGATGCAATGACTTCTGCTGCTATCCTCACAGTATCATCTACCTCAGTGGCTTCTTCTTGTTCATCACTGTCATCTTCAATATCTTTTATTATTACTATTTCAATACTCGGTTGGTGAAGGTGGTATATGTTCTTCCATGTGGCATTTGCAGCCTTCACAACCGATTCAATATTGTTGATCAGAATCAAACAAGTATTGAACTTTAATGTCATCTTACTTTCATTTTCTTTTAATGCCTTCTTTACTTCATCATTTTTCAAGCTCGGCATTAACTGTCTCAGGGTTTGATCAAATATGTCTATCATAGTTTGCTTTGCATTGCTCCATCTCATTTTTATTGGATTTAATAGAACTGCTGGAACCTGTGGGGCTATTTCTTCAGGAGAGTATTTCCACTGTCCCATCTTTTCAATAACAACATCTTCTATTTCCTTCTATTCTGTTTCCGATCTGGTTTCATATTTAAAAGATTTTATGTTACTTACTCTAGATCCTGATCCGTCTCTAAAGAGTTTGATCTTTTCTTGAAAGTTTAGAGGAGGCCTTTTTAATACTATGTCTTTATCTGCCTTGTCTGCCTTGTCTGCCTTGTCTGCCTTGCCTCTTGCATTTCTCCTTGTAAATACAGCAGTGGGAGGCTTAGGTGCCTTAGTGATGAATACCTTTCCTTTCTTCTTTGCAGGTTCTGGTTCCTCTGTTTTCTCATCCTTTTCCTCTTCTTCTTCATCTTTTTCTTCTTTGTCCTCGGTTATCATTTGCATTTTGGCTATCCTCTTCTTTCCTTTGTTTACCGCCTGTGGAAGCTTTATGCTAAGTTCAATTCTCACCTTAGCTTCATCATATGTTCCAAAATATGGAGCTTTGGGATTGACAGGCTGATTAAGAAGAGCTGCAATGATATTCTTGGTTTCATCAATATTTACCTCATAAGGAAGAGGTTTTACATATACAGTCCTCGGTTTAGCTGCTTGAATATATACATTATCACAATCCACCATAAAACAAATGTCATCTTTGTAATCTTCCACCAACTTCTGTGGAATCCGGAATCTGTCATTCATTTTCTCTTTGAAAGACTCAAAATAATTATCCATGATGCTTTCAAAATTTTCACCCATTTCTGAGATGTATTCATTTATTTCATAAAGTGCTGGCACATCTTTTCTCCATACAACTTTTCCTTTAGAAGGGAAGAATTTCTGAGCATAGAAGAATAAACAGACCAATAAGGATCCAAACTTACATGGATTGTTTTTGGAAGTTTGAATGCTTTCCATGTTTTTGTTAAACTGTTTTAACAATAAGTCTGCTAGGTCAAATGTTAAGTTATTCTTGACCACTTTGTATGCTAGGTCGATAGCTTCACAGGAGACACTATTCTGTCGACTAGAACTGTAAATCTTATGGGCAATAATGTGTGTACCAAACTTTAGTTCAGCATCGGTGATGCTGCTAACTTTCATGCCTCTACCGTCCCATTTGGCTAGGGTTTTCTTCTCTAGTTCCGTCCGACCTAGGGTTTTTGTAGTTTTTGCTTTGTTCAACATGGGAAGACCAGTGATTTGATGAATCATCTTCTTTGTGATCTCTATGGGTTGCTCAAGCCAAATCTTGCCATCATGTACACGGCTGAGAATGTATCTAACCCATTTATCTCGAAAGTTTCGAGGTAGATGTGCAATGTGAACTAAACCTTTATCTTCCAGATGTTTGTGCTCGGGTTTCAGAATACCATCCACACACAGTTCCTCACGCACAATATCTAGTTCTAGGTTCCCCATTTCATGAATTGAATAGTTGAAATGATTGCGGATATCGTTAATAAGTAGTACCTTAGGAGGAATCTGAGATTGAGCTCCGTTCGGATCTAGGGCTGCTGCAATTGCGGGCACGATCTTGAAATCTAGTGCTTTCCATTCCCCTTGGACTAACATATCAGATCCTTTCTTCACTGAGGTGCTGGATGATGCCATGGTAGCTCATAGAAGATTCCTTTCGCAAAAGTATTGAATCGCTGGGTTGCTCTTGAATTTTTCTGCTCTCAAAGTGCTAAAGGTTCGTGGTGAAGAATGAGTTCAATTACTTGCTTTTTGTTTACAACTCTTTCATTAATGCTCAGTACAAATTAGGGTATGAATTCCGACAGACTATCACCCACTAAGAATTAATTGCTCGGTAAAGACTTCGCAACTCGGTGAACTCAAGAATTCATATTGCTCCGACCTCGCTCGGTAAAGACGGGTACCGACCTTGCTCGGTGAAGACTGATACCGACCTCCCTGTGATCTTACTGCATCTTGTATGCTGATTTAGATCTTTCTTTTAATTCGGTTCTGGAACTGCTTGAGCTTGGTCTATGAGAATACAGTTCCAGTGCTTTCTTGGAAATTTAGTTTGAGTCGGTAGAGCCATCCATTCCATTACTTGGACTGGATTGCTCGGCAGATTTAGGAATCCATTTTTGTCTCACCTGTTTCCTGACCTTAGTTGCTTCATTCTTCTTTCCATCTTCAACTTCACTAGCATTCATGTAGTTTCTGGCTATGTGACCGAGTTTAGTGCATTTGAAGCATCTTACGGTAGTATCTCTTTTCCTTAGATGATGTTTTATGCAATTCATGCCAATGTGTCCATATTCTCCACAGTAATGACATCTACACCAAGTGTTGTAGTCCCATCCAAACATTGCTTTCATAATTTGTTCTGCTGGATTAAATGTCTTGGATCTGCACTCGGATGCCTTGTGACCTTGTTTGTTGCATTTGTGACAATTACCTCTGAATCTTGGTTTTTCCCTGCATTCATTTGCTTTGTGACCAGGTTGATTGTAGTTGTAACATTTTCCATTGAATTCTGCTTTTTCATTATTCCAACATTTATTTGAAGTATGTCCTATTTTACCACAATGATTACAAGTAGGTTTTTGATTTCTTTGAGTACCTTGCTTAGAAGATTCGCCTTCTCCTTTGTATCCAAGTCCTGCTTTTCCTTTTTGCCTATGAAGATTTCGCTCATACAGCTGATTCAAGTCTTCCTGACTTTTCAGCATTCCTTCATTGATTTGTTTTTCAGCGTTTAGGTCATCCACCAATCTTAGATTGATTTCCTTTTCAGATCTTAGTTCTTCTCTTGTGCTTTCTATTTCTGATCTTAGATTCAGAATTTCCTCATTTGTATGAGAGATCTGATCAATTAGGTTTTCTAGCTGAAGGGTTTTATTTTGGACTTCAATGTTCCTTCCATCTAATTCATCTTTCAACTTGTTTCTTTGTTCCAAGATCTCACAGAATCTTGTAGAGTGTAGCTCTTGTTCTCTTTTTAATTTTCTCACTTCTTCCTGCAGAGACCCATTCTTTTCTAGGAGTTCTTTGACAACATTGTTTGCTTCATCTGAGTTATTTGAGGGAAAAAGATCTTCAATCTTTTCTTCAATGTAATTCTGATCATTCATCTGATTTGCAAGTTCCTTCCTTCTTCTTAGGGATTGGGAAAGATGTTCTTTTGCTTCTTTGAGTTTAGCTATGGCCATTTCCAGATCTAGCTTTTCATTTTCAATCACCTTGTTCAGTTTGAATACCTCCATTGTCCTGGATCTTTGCTCAAGCTAGTTAAGCTTTGTCTTGAGAACCAATGCTGCTCTGATACTAATTGTTGGAAATATTCAGGAATTAACCGAGTTACTGAGAGGGGAGGGGTGAATCAGTAACTCCAAATTTTCTATCAATTTAACATGTAATTTACTTTTAACCTTTGCATACAGAAAGCATGAAACTTAAGAGCATTCACAATAATGACACATAGATTTGGTTACCCAGAAACCTTCCAAAAGAAAGTAAAACTGGGGTGGGGATGAAACCCACAAAGCTTTAATACTGCAGAATAAAGTTGGCCGGTTAAGGCTTACAATTTGATCACTTCTGATGATCTGCCCTGTTAGGAGCAATAAGGATTGCTAAATCCACCCTGTTAAAGGATTTACAAAACATACAATGAAGTATGCACTCGGTAAAGAGATTTTACAAAAAGACTGTTAAGTCTACCCGGTTAAAGGATTTAGTACTGATTCACCTGTTAGGATGAAACAGTAGATCTCTTGCTTTGCAACTGGATTGCTGATTGAGATTCGCTGATGTATATAAACAATGTTGTAAAAATGTCATGATGTATGTAAGAAGCATATATGTGAAAAAGAAAGAAAGGCATGATGTTACTCGGTTTACACTGTCCTGTTCGGTTTGTACTAACTTCCTCGGTTTGCACTGTCTACTCGGTTTGCACTGTCTACTCGGTTTGCACTGTCTACTCGGTTTGCACTGTCTGCTCGGTTTGCACTGTCTGCTCGGTTTGCACTGTCTGCTCAGTTTGCACTGTCTGCTCAGTTTGCACTGTCTGCTCGGTTTGCACTGTCTGCTCGGTTTGCACTGTCTACTCGGTTTGTACTATCTGCTCAGTTTGCACTGTCTGCTCGGTTTGCACTGTCTGCTCGGTTTGTACTGTCTACTCGGTTTGCACTGTCTGCTCGATTTGCACTGTCTGCTCGGTAATACAATTGTTGGAAATATTCAGGAATTAGCTTACATGATGTCTTGAATATTTCCTGAATGTTTTTGGAAGTTTGAATGCTTTCCATGTTTTTGTTAAACTGTTTTAACAATAAGTCTGCTAGGTCAAATGTTAAGTTATTCTTGAGCTGCAGATGACATGGGAGGTGAGGAGGAGATATCACGACAGAGGATGCCTCAGGAGGTGATTCGATCCTTACGAGAGCATGTGCAGGGATTGTAGATGGAGATTGTTGTAGCACAGACTAGGCTATTAGAGTGAGATAAGAGGATAGCAGATCTCATAGCCAAGTGGGACCAGAGGATTATTGCACTCACAGCTGAGAGAGATCATCATCAGCAGGTAGTGACTCATCAAACGAGTTGTGCATCGTATTATGTGGTAGCTTATATTGCATTTGTACCAGTTTCACAATAGGTCATGCCTTTTTCATAGTTCATGGCTAGATCAGAGGGTGCATAGATGCCTCATGCCAATGAGGCGATACCACCTCCACCACCTCCACTGGCTCTAGATGTCGAGGATGTAGCAGATAGTTAGCTGTAGGATCATACCATTTTTGTACCTCTATTGTATATGATGAATTTCTCCGATGACTTGTGATATTGATGTAGCACAGTTATTCTTGAGATATATATATAGATATATGATTTGATGTCATTGTACCTATGTATCAGTGTCTTTTGTGAGATGTGTTTTATTCTCTTTTGATGTTTAATGAATGCAATATATGTGGATGTAGATATGACTTATGCAACTTTGATTTGTTTATGGATAGATTAGATGAATATGCAATGGTTATTAAATTGATTTTGATATGCAATGAATGTATCATAACGTAATGAATGTATGATGTAGTTATTATGAATGATGGTTATATGGATATTCAAATGGATGTGTTGTTGACATCTCATTTTCAATTAAATGTTTATTGAATACACAAGTACTCGATCATATCTCTAATGATGTAGTTGACCACTTGAGAGGAAGAGGAGAAACTGAATAGGAGACTTCATATCTTATGGAGAATAGGATTGTTGTTGCAAAAGTAATGATGCAAAACTACCATGTGTGTGTGAAAATTGTACCTAGCCATGGACACAATACTTCTGTAAAACATTAGAGGTTAGGAAAAATCAAAATCTATGAATAAATGAAACTAAGCTAACCAGGCAATTTACTGCCTTCTAGAAGGTGTGAGTATGGTATTCTTAGATTAGACCAAGATCAATGACAATGCAACACCTAAACGAAGAATTTGAATGCAAAAGGATGAATGTAGAATGAATGCAGATTAATCTATATTTTTGTATTTTCTATGCAATTAGGATGAAAAACTTGATATGAAACTAATCTATAATGAATTGAAATAATATGTAGATTATTGTAACAATGCTATGCTATGATATGAAAATGGATGCAAAGCTATGAAAAACTATGAATGATCTCACAAAATCGCCTGTCGCAAAAGCTTGATTCTTCGTGTGCAATTTCACCAGAGTAATTGTGTAAATTCGAGAGATTCTTTTTTGAAGAGCCGAGCGTTGATTTTATAGAAATCTAGAGCTTGAGGATGCATTAAGAAAAGCCATAAATCACTCTTGATAAACTTAGGTTGATTTTTGAGTTAACAAGAAATTAGAAATAGATCAACTCACAAAATCATGCAAAAATAACTTTTTGACTCAAATCAGAAGTTTAGATCAGCTTTCAACTCAAAATAGATGTTGAGTTTAGAAAAGATAACAACTTGAATTGATTTTCTGATTTAAAGTTTAACTGCTCCTTCAAATGTGCATAGATAATTATGAATTAATTAAATAAATAAAGTGATTTATCTTCAACTTAACTAATTTTTTGAATTAGAACAATTGATTTATGGGTTAATCAATTATTTAATCAAACTCTTATTCAAAAACTATATTATTAAATATTGACAATTGACATTAATTAATTAAATAATAATTTAATTAATTAGTCATAAGATTTTTGATTTATTGTCAAAATTAAATAATACAATTTATGAATAATTGTAATTAAATCTAATTAAATAATTAAGTGACAGAATTAAACTTAATTAATTAAATATTTATAATATTCATTTAATCAAATTTAGGATAAATAATGACATTTATCGCCAAATAATATTCAATTAAAGATAATTATGATAAATTAGAAATATTCAAGGAATATTCCCCGATGCAGAATTAAGATAATCAATTAGGTTTTTGATAAACTGATGTGCAGATGTGCCTTAGGTTAGGACATTGATGTCGATTTTGATTGAATTGTTGATGTAAGAAGTTAATGAACCTATAGCCCATTTTTGGGGTATTACATTTTTCCCCTCTTTGAATTACTGTGTGAAGCACAATGGTTCAAAGATTAGTTTGCTTTGGATGTTTAAAATTGATTTGAAAGATGAACTAATTCTGAGATAGAAATCAATTGAAAGACTTGAAGATGTTAGGTCCTGATTGACCAAAGATGATGTTAACTATAGCAACAATGAACCGGTGATTACAAAAAAGTATCAAAACATCTGATTCTAAACCTTATGATTATGAAGTGAGTGACCTGATTCCAGACCTGATTGTCCAAAGGAATCAAAAGGGCATCACATCCGAACCCTTTAGTTACAAAGAACCAAGGAAATAACACTAATGAACCGATGGTTAAGAAAAGATGATACAATTTACAAGATAGATTAGGATACTAGATTGATATGGATCTCAATGAATCTGATATCCCCCAAGCGATGTGCCCCAAGCGATGAGGTCTTTTGATGAATCAATAATTAGATGTGGTTGTTGTCTTGATCACTAAGGAAAGAAATTTGATTTATAGATTTGATTGATATGCAATACCATGCCCCCTTCAGGATGAAAATCAAAATTCGACAAGAAAAGTCAGTGTTAAATGGTTTAGAAGCATGTTAATTGATTTGAGAAGTGGTTGTACATGTTCAAAAATGCATTTTGCATCGTTTGGAGGTCCTGGAGACCAAGTTTGACTAGGTTTGACCATGAGTTAACCATGGGTGACCAAGTTGAAATTTTGATAGTTTGATGTAAGATAATCAGTTAAGTTGATTTCTAGATTCTTTTGATGTTTAGAAGGTTGATTATGCAAGCAGTTGGCTGTCCTGGGTTCAAACATTTTAAATCACAATTTTGACATAGTAAATGATCTTAGATTTTGATTTTGATCCCGAAAATGGGTTCAAAACATCGAAATTAGCCAGGGGTACTTTCTTGGTGATCTGTTAAGAAGACCTTCATGCAATACTCAGTCCTTATGATATGGTTAGCATAGTTTTGGAGAATTATTAAGCATCAAGTTGATTTGGAATCATGAGATAAATACAACCATGCAAAGTGAAAAATGAAATGCAAACCTAAGACCTAGGACCTAGTCACTGATCATGTTTCGGTCATTTTCATTATTGAATTTTTATTAGGTAATTAGATAAATCAATACAACCTCCACTAGTTAGGAAACTATGAATATATGAATATTGATTTTTGTGCCAAAGTCAATACAATGCCCACTAGCTAGACAACCATGGACATATGAATATTGATTTTGTTTTTGGAATGTCAGATTAGAGATAAGCACCAAGGCATAAATGCCAGGATGACCTGAATATCATGTCCATTTTGATATAGCAATTGGTATAAGCATCAGAACACAAATATTGTGATGACCTAAATACACCTTGCAAAACAAAAACACCAAACAGTTTGCATAATTCATTCTTGTCTCCAATGTGAATTACTCGCAGTGACCCTTTATCGTTCACATCCTTGGATAATAGCCATTCACAGTAGGATTGAGAAATCGTTCAAAAAGATGTAAGCTAGATCAAACTTCCTTGAATTTTTTTGGTATCAATGGTCGAGGTACTCATGGCCATCCAACATGAAATGGAGGCTCTTACAGACGAACACCATTTCAATCCAGAATTTCCAAAGTCATTAGATTTTCACTCAAAGAAGAAAACAAAGAAAAGATTATACCCCCAGTCATCACTCTCTAAGTCCTATAAAGGACATTATCGAAGAGCTCGAAAGGACACAATATGCAGAAATCTCAATGTGAATCAGTAAGCATACAAGGAGATAAAAGCATGTGAAGCATATAATGTTTTCATTTGTGTTGATGTCTGATTGCGTTGTTGTAGATGCAAAATCCTTTTTGGAGAGGAGATTGACTGACTGACTTAGATGTAGCTTCAAAGGAGCTTGATTGGAGATGAATCATTTGAGGTATATTGGAGACCATAGGATATGACATTGATTGACCCCAAGTTTGAACATTGATAGGATACATATGCTTGAGCTGATTGGTGTACAGACCAACTTTATTGAAAATAGGAATGCGGAAACAAACTGAGAGATATGTACAAACTAAAGCAAGACTAAAAGCTGGGAAAGACCAAGCTTGCACTGATAGATGGAGTGTTTTGAACAAGTGGTGCCCGTTTGTTGGGTTTTCACCATCTTGGTAGAGATTTTATTTTTGCTACCAAGACCCCTGTTTCCAGGTTTTCACCAAGGCACTTTTTTTTTTTCTCATTTTTTTGTATTTTTCATTTTTTCAATTTTTTTGTACTTTTGATATTTTTTTATTTTTTTTGTGAATCATCAAGGTGCCTATTGCTAGGTTTTCACCAAGATGTTCATTTTTTTAGGACTTTCGGATTTTTATGATTTTTTCAGGACATTTAACCATAGACTGAATGCCTCAGGCGTAAAATTTCTTCAGATGCAGAATGTTGATTGGTTCTCAAAGCTGTTCTCCTTCAGTCATTGAGAGTTGATAGGCTCCAAAGCCAAAAGTAGTAGTGATAACAAAGGGACCCAGCAAGCTGGGTTCAAAATTCCCCTTGCGTTCTCTATGTGATTGATTTTTAGGATTTTCTCTCAAGACTAGATTGCCAACTTGAAATTCTCTATGTTTGACTTTCTTGTTGTAGCCTTTAGACATTCTTTTTTGATATACTCTGAGATGATCATATGCTGCTTGTCTATGCTCATCTAGTAGTTCAAGTTCTTGCAACCTAGACACTCTGTAGTCATCATCAGTTACTAGACCATGCATTCTGATTCTTAGTGATGGGATTTCAACCCCAATAGGTAGTACCGCTTCAGACCCACAAACTAAGGTGAATGGTGTAGCTTTGGTGGGTGTTCTGATACTTGTTCTGTAGGCCCAGAGAGCTGGATTTATCATGAGATTCCAATCTCTTCCTATTTTATTAACTATACAATGCAAGATTTTCAATAGATTCTTGTTTGAAGCCTCTTCTTGCCCATTCCCTTGAGGATAGTAGATAGATGACCAATGTTGTGTTATCTTAAATTTAGCACATAAATCATCTAAGTCTCTGTTCTTGAATTGGCCACCATTATCTATGACTATTGAATGTGGAATACCATACCGACATATGATGTAGTTCAAAATGAACATTGATATTTGTTTTCTGGTTGCTTGAGTCAAAGGGACTGCTTCTACGCATTTTGTGAAATAGTATGTAGCTGTAATGATATGAGTATGTCCATTAGAAGAATGAGGATGTATAGATTCGATAAGATTGAATGCCCATTGGTGAAAAGGCCATTGTGTAGTAAAGGGGATTAGATCTCTCCTTGGTGCATGAATCAAGTTATCATGTACTTGACACTTTTGACAATTCTTTACAAACTTGATAGCCTCTTTTTCCATTTTAGGCCAATAGTACCCAGCCCTAATAAGTTTTCGAGCTAGTGTTAAACCATTGGAATGTGATCCACATATACCTTTGTGGTCTTCCTCTAATGCACGTTGAGCCTCATCCCATTCTAAACATCTAAGGAGTGTACCATCTAGACCTCATTTGTACAGATCATTACCAATGATGACATACTAGGATGCATTGCGGATAAGGTATCATTTCTCATGGCGGTTGAAGGTATTGAGAATAATTTGGTCTTGGAGATAGGAGAAAAGGTTTTTGTATCTAGATGAATCATGACCAAAAATAGTGAAGATCATGTGGGTTTTGGGGGAATCATATGCAGGATAAGATAGTGCTTCCACCAGGAACTTGTAGCATAGCTCATGTTCGGGCTGCTATAATAAAGTAGATAATGTTGCTAGACCATCATCAACTTTGTTCTCTGTTCTAGGAATTTTCTCAAAGGTGATAGATATGAAATATTTCTTTAGATCATCTACCATTCTCTTTATGGGACTAGCTTTCCATCTTTCATTTTGTACACATCATTGACTTGGTGTATTACAAGTTGTGAATCTCCATGAATGTGTAGCTCTATTACTCTCCATTCAATTGCTATCTTCATGCCATTAAGAAGGGCTTCATATCCAACAATATTTTTTGTGCAAGGAAACTTTATTCTGAATGCTTTAGGGATTGAGTATCCTTGAGGAGTGATGAACAATATGCCTACTCCAGATCCATTCTATGTATAAGAGCCTTCAAAGAATAACTTCCATGCTCTAGAAGAAAGATTCATGATAGAGGAGTCTAGGAATTCCATTTGCATTGGTGTATCATCAAACAAAGGTGCATCAGCCAGTTGATCAGTAATAACTTGGCCTTTGATAGCTTTTCTTTCAACATATTCAATGTCAAATTCACTTAATAGCATCACCCATTTAGCTAGTCTACCTGTGAAGGCAACTTTAATTAGTAGGTACTTGAGTGGATCAATCTTAGCTACCAAATGTGTGGGATGAGCTAACATGTAGTGTCTCAGTTTATGTGATGCAAAGATCACAGCTAGACACACTTTTTCTATCATAGAATAGTTCTTCTCATATGCCACCAATGTTCTATTGATATAGTATATAGCTCTTTCCTTCTTGTCCTCATCATGTTGTGCTAGCAATGCCCCTAGTGAAGTATCTATGGCAGAGACATATAAGATCAATGGCTTCCCTTGAATAGGAGGCATTAAAATAGGAGGATTTGATAGATATTTATTGATATGATTAAAGCTCTTTTCACATTCCTCCTTCCATGAAAAAGTCACACCTTTATGTAATGTCTTTGTGAAAGGTTGTGATATGTCTACTAGTTGAGATATGAAGCATCTAATAGATTGTAATCTCCCTTGTAATGTTGTCATTTGGATGATATTCTTGGGAGGTTGCATCTCCATGATAGCTTTAACTTTTGCCGGATCTACTTCAATTCCTTTCTTTGAAACAATGTAGCCTAAGAGCTTTCCAGAAGTGACACCAGAAGCACACTTCTAAGGGTTCAGTCTGAGACTAAAATTCTCCATTCAATCTAGTATTTTGGTCAAATCATTTAGGTGTTCAGATATTATCATAGATTTTGCTAAAGTATCATCGACATAATCCTCCATAGTTCGATGCATCATGTCATGGAAAAGAGATGTCATAGCTCTCTGATATGTAGCACCCGCATTCTTCAAACCAAATGGCCTGACATTCCAACAGAAGGTACCTCACACACATGTGAAAGTAGTTTTGTCTTGATCCTTTGGAGCAATTTTTATTTGCTTGTATCTAGAAAAACCATCCATTAAAGATTACATCTCAAAGCCTGCAATCATGTCCACTATTATATCGATATTTGGTAATGGAAAATCATCCTAAGGACATGCCTTGTTTACATCTCTAAAATATATGCACACTCTTATAGATTTGTCTAGTTTTGATACTGGAACTATTTTAGAGATCCATTCTGCATAATCAATAACACAGATGAATCTGAACTTTAGTAGTTTTTCTAATTTAGCTTTGACCAAGAGTGCAACACGTGGATGCATCTTTCTCAATTTTTGATTAACAGGTTTGACACCTGGAGCTATAGATAAATGGTGCATTATAAGGTCAAGATCCAACCCTGGCATATCTAGATATTTCCATGCAAAATTGATCTCCTTTTCTGTTAGGAATGTAGTAAATTTTTGTTTTTCTTCTCCTGATGAGGATTGTGCTACATGGATCAACTGTAGTTCTTCTGTTGTTCCCAAGTTGATAGATTGAGTGGGCTCAATCAGTACTAGAGATCTGTCTTGTAAATGACTCGGAAGGACATCAAATATCTCATCCTTAGGCACCTTAGAGAGGTTTTCACCTTTGGATACATCTTTTATTTTTACTTTTGTAGGTTCTGAGACTGCCACAAAGTGGTTTTCACCCTCAGAACTCTTTTTATTTTTATTTTTATTCTTATTCTTTTGACTAAGATACTTGATGTTTGACTCTATCATGCTAATGCTTGGTTCATTGATGGAAGTCATCATAGGCTCCACTGCATTGAGGTATCAAGAAAGGGCATAGTCATTTGGAAAGGTATAAATACCTTGGCTTGGATTTGTGGAGGTTTGGTCAAGAAGTTCAGGATGTTGGATAGTCAAAGTGGGGAAAGATTGGGAAATAGTGTTTACGGCTATGGATCTATCATCATCTGTCCTAACCCAACTCTCAAGTTCAAAGATGATATTACAAATCAAAATCTTCAATTCATGAATAGGATCAATGTCACTATGGGAGTCCACTTCAACCATTAGTGGATCAGACTCATTAAGTTCATCATTTTGCTCTAGACTTAAGTTGGATTTAGGTGCATATTGGTGAATAAAAATAATATGTTTTTTTGTGATAAGCTTATCTTCCTCTGGAATGACTCCCCATTCATAGTCATTGGATTCCTCATCTATGCCTCTAGGAAATCTGAGAGTGTGTGTAAAGTCAAGGTGGATACCCCAAGAAGGGTTACCCTCAGAGTTTGAGTTGAATTTGTACTCATGAGAATCTATCTTAGAATAACTGCCACCTTCCTCCTTGTCTATTTGGTTTTCCTCAAGATCAGCTAGTTCTTGTGGTGCAAATGTCTTTTGTCCCATAGTAGGTTCTTATGTATCTACTACATTGATGTTTTCCTTAGTTTTCTCTTCATCTTTAAGGAGGTCTAGTATTTCTTTAGGAAAACGCTCATAAGGAATGAGCTCATCAGTAGTGTCTAAATCATCACTGTTAGATTGTGGTGTTTCTTCCTTTAGTTGAATTTCTATTAACGGTTCAATCTGTTCTAAGACATGTGGAGAGTTTTTGCTAAGATAGAAATACTTCTTATGATATCCTAGACCTATTGTATTCTTGTTTGTTCAGCCATGATGATCAAGAGGTGATAGAAGATGTTTACCTTGTAGTCCTAGAGGTCCTTTTCTAGTATATCCCATTTTTTTGATTAATTTGTCCCCTGGTCCATATGACTTTTGAGGAATTATTCTTGAAGTGGAGTCACATTTCTAGATTGATTGGGATTGGGACTCATCCTTGTACAACCATGCAAGCATGACTTCTCCTTCCTCAAACTCTTGTTTAGATACTTGCTCTGTGACAAAGCTTCCATTAAATATGACCCAAGATTCTTTAGCATTGGGTTTCACTTTATCTGAAGGTTGTCCATAAGATTTTGGGGACAACAGGAGAGATGTGAGAGATAAAACGGGTTCCATTGTGTATTCTCCCATACCATTGTCTTTGATTTTGACTTCTTTAGCAGTTTCTTCTATCTTGGATGTTGATGCAATGTCTAGCTGCTTAGTGGAAGATTTTCTGTTATTAGGAACAAGTTTATCAACACTTTCTTTCAATGCATTGCAAGTTGTAGATAGGTTAGTTGGAATCATCACCTCTACTCCTTCATAAGGAAATTTCACACATTGATGGTATGTGGAAGGAATAGCTCACATTTCATGTATCCAGGGTCTCCCTAGAAAAATGTTGTAAGTCAAAGGTAGATCAAGAACTTGACATGTGATATCTCTGATAACTGGACCTGTTCTGATAGGTAAGACAATTGTTCCTTTGGAAGATCTTTCTTGTTCATCATATGCTTTGATAGTTATCTTCTTTTTAGGATCAATGGCATTTTTTGATAATCCTAGTTGTGTATCAAGCTGTAAGAACAAATGTTGAGACCAACACCTCCATCTATCAACATGCATTTGACATGATGGTTTTGGATTAAGACCTCAATGTGCAAGGGCTGGTTATGCGGATGACTCAAGGAATTATCATCTTCCTCTGAAAAGGAGAGATACTAGGGAGACATCAGATGACCAACCATAGTCTGGAATCTGTCTAAATCAAGGTTGTTAGGAACATTGGATCCGAGCAGAGCTTTGTCTAGAATGGCTCTATGAGTTGGAGATATCCGAAGCAACTCAAACATTGATATTTTTGCGTTGGTATGTTGGAGTTGTTGGACTATACTGTATGATGTTGGCCTCATGTCTTTAAGATTTGATGATTTAGAGGCAGCCTTCTATTTAGAAGTAGATGAAAGATTAAAAGGCATCTTAGGGACATTTGATGACTCTGAGATTTGTCCTTGTAGATGTGCCTGAGCTTGTGATCGAGTAACTGCATTTGCTGATTGATTATCTCTATCCTTTCTTACAATTATGATGACATTACAATGTTCAGATAGGCATGGTTCAACCATATTTATGACAACATTGTTTCTAGAGTAGGCATAATTGACTTTAGCATCCACATTAGGCTGAGAAGATGAATCTCATTGACCATGCTTCGGAAATGGTTCCGTGAATGCTGTATGATCATTATTGCTTTTATGATTGTCAATTACGATTTCTCCATTATCAATTTTGTCTTGGATGATGTGTTTCAAGCATATGTAGTTATTGGTTTTATGACCCTTGTTTCAATGGAAGTCTCATAAATCATTCTCTCTCCACCATTTTGGTTTAGGTTCAGGATCAAAAACTTTTATCTCAGGCAAGGTGATGATGTTATTGGCCAACAGAGTTTTCATGGCAGATTCCAAGGACTCTCCAAGAGGAGTAAACTTGTGTTTAGGATCTATAGGTCAAGGTTTATAATCAGATGGCTTCTTGTTTGACTCTTTTTCTTTTGCCTTTGAGGCTTCAATAGCTTGGGTGCCAACCGTGAGATTGAAAGTGGGTACCTTAGATGGGGCATAGATAGCATCAACAACACCATCTGTGACAATGCCTTTATTCTTGTTCCAATTTTTGCCTTAGCCTTTAGAACTAGATCTAAATTCATACTTGTCCTTTTGAAGTGATATGTCTCCTTTTTGTACAAGTACTTTCTCAATTTTGAAGACATTTTCTACCATTTTATCAAAGGAGGTATGATTTTGCATTTGCAAATGGTAGTTGATTTCTGGAACAAGGTTGTTGATGAAAATTTCCAACTTCTCAATTTTTGGAATCGGTCTAGCATATAGAGAAAACTTCTTACTCCATCATTTGAGAAAATTCAGGAATGGTTCTCCCGAGTTCTATTTTAGATTACAAATGTCGATCATAGTGACCAGATGCTGGATGTTGTAGGAGTATTGTTGATAGAACGGTTTGATTAACTCCTCAAAATTTTTGATTGTAGGAGGCATTTTTGAGAACCAATGAATAGCTGACCCTCCTAGAGATCAAGGGAAAAGATGCATTAGGTAGGTTGGTTCATGCATGAGCTCCATAGATTGAGTACAAAATTATTTGACATGATCTTAGGGATTAGAGTTTCCATTGTATTTGTCATATTTAGGCATCTCAACTCTTTTTGGGAATGGTGGCATGTACAAGTGTTTATCAAATGGAAAAGGGCATAGAGCTTCCATGGAGAACTCCTTAGGTTCCTTTTCTTTCTCTAGTTTATTGAGCTTGACTTGCATGACATGCATCTATTTCATCATGGCTATGATAGGAGTCTCTTCCTCATGTGTGATGATATCTTCAACATTAAAGTTTGGAGGAAGTTTAGCCCCTTGGCGAGCCAACTCTAGGAAGTATGTCTCTCTGTCTTCTTTCAAGAAATGCCTCATCATTTTCTTGAAGTTATCATCATTTTGATATTGAGAAATTTCAGTAGGTGTGGGTTCTTGATCCACACCATGTTGTGATTGATGTCCTTGGGAACCTTGGCTTGCGCCTCCTCCTTGAGACATAGTGTTGTTAAGAGAACTACTAGGGATTGATCGATGGGGAGTTGCTTGATAACCTATGTGGATTGATGTGGGGGAAGTTACTTGATGACCTATGTGGATTGATGTAGGAGGAGTGACATAGCCATCTATTAAGTAAAGATTGCCAAGAGCATCTTCTACAAATTTAGTTGTATCGAAAGGTTGATGAAATGTCTCAGTAATCATAGAAGATGCAGCTGAAGAGAGTTTGGGGTTTTCTCCTTGTTTTTGTTGTGATGAAGCTCTAGTTTCCACCATTAACCTTGGATGAAGCAAAAGAGCAAGATGAAGAAAACTAAAGAATGATTTGATTCAAGAAGATCGAATGATGCAACCTTGTCAAGATTGGATTGATTGAAGATAGTTTTGGTGTAAATGAAGGATATTGTGCCCTAGTAGCATGGGTAGATACCCAAAAGATGGCAGACATGAGCTCGCAACACTTAGCCATTTTTGTTGAAGATTGAATTGAAGATAATTTTGACAAGGTTTTGACACAAGATGAAAAGGACTCAAATCGATAGATCAGAAGGCTAGATCAGACTCAAGAGACCACTTTTAGGTGAATAGATTGGATTCTTTCTAGTTTCTACTCTGTTCCTTACACAATGAATATTTTGACAGAATCTGGAAGTAGGCTGTAAAAATTGGATTTTCGGCAATTTTGGCAAGTTTCTGGCAATTTTTCAAAATTCTCATACGACTTTCTCTAGGCTCGTACAAGTCTGGGTAGACTCTGGCATGACAATTGACAAGGCTCGTATGATAGTTGATACCAGAGATTGATTTTCTTTGACTTTTCCTGACAAAACTCGTACGACAATATACAAGCTCTCGTATGACAATATAGGGGTTCTGATACGACTTTTGGTGGATACTTGTACGAGTTTTTGAGACTTTGGGATGACCTTGGACTCTAGAAAGGAATTTTACGTCAGATTTTGCAATTTTTTAGTTTTCAAGATCAGTTTGTTCATAAGATTTTCTCTGTCCAAGTTTGCATATTCATGTAGCAATTTAGGATTGTTCATTTCCAAAGACCAAGTATATAGAAAACATGCAGAACAACAAGAAAAGGGAAGCAAGAAATCATCTCAAAATAATGAACAAGGGTAAAAACAACGTTGCACATGAACAATCAATAGTGACTTATTGTGCTAATCCCTAGGAATGCTACTTGTGTATGTTCTCAAAAGTTTTCCAATAACACACATAGTCCTATAAAATGGAAATTTGGCCTCGCTAAGGTGGTTAGTAATGGTCCGACTCTGCAACTTTTGTGATCTCAAGAGGGTGAACTCCAATCCAGGTGCACCGGGGTTTTGACATAGTCCAAGAATTTAACCGATTAGGAGCTGCTAGGGAGATCTGACAGCCCAACAAGAGACCACACTTATGGAGATTTCTTCCACAAAGACATTTATATAACAGCTGTTGCTACCATGGTGAAAATGGCTATTACCACTTGAGGTTTTGACCACGTGGTTGACCCAATAAAAGGAATGTCCACTATGGTTAACCCTTTCTAAAGGTGACTCACAAAAGATACCATAGGGGGACTTGGTCTAGATCTAAGGATTTGAGTTTCTGATACTACCCAAAAAAGGAGTAGAGCATAATCCTCTAGCCTTATCACTTTTACCCAAACATAGCAAATAGATTAATCTGACATGCTAAGACTAAAATTATCTCACCAAGATTTGTGATGTCAACAACTGTGTCTATCGATCTCTCTGGAGAGAGAACATATCGATCAAATGTTGATAACCAAACCAAGTAGAACGTGAGATAATCATAGTAACCTCCCTACCTACAAGGGGATCCTTCATCAAGAAGAGATTCGCATGCATGAACAAGAAAATGAAGTCCACTCTCTCAAGATCATCCACAAATAGTGTTCATAGGGCCTATTTACTATGTGTAACAGATATGCAAAAAGCAAATCTATGTTCGTTTTATAGCCCAAAATTGAAGTTTGTGATATGAAAGCAGGAAAAGTCACACAAGCATGACATGTGGGAGTTTGTTTTATGTCCCAAAATGAAGTGTTATAAGATGCAACAGAATACCTAAGTTCCTCGCAATGCGCTTAGAAGATTTTACCTATTTTTGTAATTTTGTTGCGCTTTTCCAATCAAAAAATTAGCAAGTATCAATCAGAAAAAGAAACTCTCAATTGTTAGGGTTAGCTGTTAGTCCAAATCCAAAAATCAAATCTGGAAAACTGCCTAAAAATTTGAAATGACAATTTAATTTTGATGGCAAAACTCGTACGACAATATGTTACCTCCTGTACGACAATCTGTAAACTCGTATGACAGTGGGTGTGTGCCCACATGACAAAGTATCTCCCAAATGAAAATGTATAAGAACTGGTATGAGTCTTGAAAATGCCAAATGTTGTACGACACTCAGAGGGTTCTGGCATGACTTTCTGACAAAACTCGTACAAAAATTATACGGACATAAATTAAAAATCATAGTTTTTGGCCAGAGAATGATAGAAAATTCATAGAAAATGTTAAAATAGAAATGGAAACCTATTTCAGGGCCCCACGGTGGGCGCCAAAAATGTGTGTGTGAAAATTGTACGTAGTTGTGGACACAACACTTTAGTAAAACATTAGAGGTTAGCAAAAATCAAAATCTATGAATAAATGAAACTAAGCTAACCAGGTGATTTATTGCCTTCTAGAAGGTACGAGTATGGTATTCTCAGATTAGACTGAGATCAGTGACAATGCAACACCTAAACAAAGGATTTGAATGCAAAAAGATGAATGTAGAATGAATGCAGATTAATCTATATTTTTATATTTTCTATGCAATTAGGATGAAAAAGTTGATATGAAACTGTGAGCAAGGCTATCTGTTGTGTGTGTGAAAATTGTACCTGATCTATAGACACAACACTTTAGTAAAACATTAGAGGTTAGCTATAATCAAAATCATGCAAAATCGAAAACTATCTAACCAAGTGATTTAGTGCCTTCTAGTAGGTGCGAGATTAATGTTCTCAGATTGTAATCGAGATCAGTGACCTAGACGACACCTAAATGAAGGATTTGAATGCAAAAGATGGATATGAAATTGAGTGCAATTAATCTATATTTTTTATATTTTCTATGCAATAAGAATGATAAAAACTGATATGAATCTATGAATGCTATTGAAAACTGATATGAAATGAATGCTAAATGATCTAACAATGAAGATTCTAACAATGATATGAAAACTATGAAATTCTATGCTAAGATATAAAAACTATGCAATTGAAATTGATCTCACAAAGCTTTGAATTTGCAAGTTGATTCTTTCAAGCTCCAATTGTGCAAATTCTCCAAATCTGATATGCTATGATTCCTATAGAGTAAGTTTGCAATTTGCGAGATGATTGAGAGATTAATTATGAAGAGCTAAGCCTTGTTTTTATAGAAATCTAAGGCTTTGGAGGTGCATGAAAAAAGGCCATAAATCACTCAAATAACTCAGGTTGATTTTTGAGTTATTTTTAAATAAAGGATAATTAACTCACAAAAACATGCAAAAGCTAAGCTTTAACTCAAAATAGAGTTTAGCTTTAATTGATAATTGATAGTTGTTTGCTTTTATGATTGTGCATGTTTTATTTATGAATTAATTTAATAATAAAGTGATTTATGCTCAGCTTAACTGCTTTTAAAAATAAAACAATTGATTTATGGGTTAATCAATTATTTAATCAAACTTTTATTAAAAACTATATTATTAAATAATGACAACTTGCTTTAATTAATTAAATAAGAATTTAATCAATTATTCATATGATATTAGATTTATTGTCAAAATTAAATAATACAATTAATAATAGATATAATTAAATTTAATTATACAATTAAGTGGCAAAATATTAAATCTAATTAATTAAATATAAAAATATTCAATTAATCAAGCTTTAGGATAAATGTGATTTATTGCCAAATAATTATAAAATTAAAGATAATTATGATGATTAGGAATATTACTAGGAATATTCCCCGATGTAGAATTTAAGATAATCAATTATGATTCGATGATGTTTAGATGTGCCTTAGGTTAGGACTTCGATGTCAATTTTGTTCGATTTGTCGATGTAGGAGGTTAATGAACTTATAGCCCATTTTTGGGGTATTACATTTTACCCCTCTTTGAATTACTGTGCGAAGCGCAATGGTTCAAAGATAGTCTGTGTTTGATAAAGATATTAAACTGATGTTTGAAATTGATAATTGATACGAGACAGAAGCTGATTGATATTGATTTGATATGGAGATAATAGGTCCTGAGTGACCAAAGATAATGTTCACTGTAGCAGCAATGAACCTATGATTGTGAAAAAAAGTGTCAAAATGCCTGATTCTGAACCTTAGGATTGATAAGAAGTGAGTGACCCGTTCTAGACTCGATTGTCTTAGCAGAACTAGCAGGTATCACATCTGAATCCTTCAGTTGCCAAAGAACCAAGGGAAGAACACTGATGAACCGATGGGTGCAAAAACTGATACAGTTTACAAGATTAAGAGAATACCAGATTGATATGGATCGATGAATCTGATACGCCCCAAGTGATGATAGATTTGCCCCGAGCGATGAGGTCTTTTTTTTGATGAATCAGTAACTAGACGTGATTGTTTGTCTTGATTACTGATGAAAGATATGATTTTAGCAAAGATATGATTTCAAATTTGATTACAGACTTTGAATGATATGCAATACCATGCCCCCTTCGGGATTAAAATTGAAATCTGACAAGAAAAGTCAGTGTTGAGAGTTCAAAAGCATGTTAATTGATTTGAGAAGTGGTTATACACATTCGAGAATGCATTCTGCATCGTTGGAAGGTCCCAAAAGACCAAGTTTGACTAGGTTTGACCATGAGTTGACCATGGTTGACCAAGTTAAAATTTTGATAGTTTGATGTAAGATAATCAGTTAAATTGAATACTAGATTTCTGTGATGATTGAAGGTTAATTATGCAAGCAATTAATAATATGAATGATCTCAGATTTGAATTTTGATCCCGAAAAAGGATTCTACTTGCTATTTCATTGGAGGAACCTTCATGTGAGATTCAGCTCTTGTTAGACTTGAAGATGCGATTTGAAGAATCATTTAAGCGTTGAAGTTCATTTAATCATTGTGAGATCATGCAAACATGCAAAATGCAATGAGACATGCAAAATG
This sequence comes from Chamaecyparis obtusa, assembly GCA_027943335.1. Taxonomy (NCBI): domain Eukaryota; kingdom Viridiplantae; phylum Streptophyta; class Pinopsida; order Cupressales; family Cupressaceae; genus Chamaecyparis; species Chamaecyparis obtusa. The sequence goes on from BSBK01004484.1 coordinate 692,112, forward strand.
AAATGCAACCTAAGACCTAGGACCTAGTCACTGATCATATGTCGATTTGTTATCATCATTGAACTTTTAGGTAACCGGATAAATCAATACAATGCCCACTAGCCATGAAACCATAGACATATGAATATCGATTTGTATGCGCAAGAATCAATACAACACCCATTGGTTATACAACCATGGACATATGAATATTGATTTTATTTTCGGAATGTCAGAGTAGATATAAGCACCAAGGCACAAATGCCAGGATGACCTGAATATCATGTCCATTTTGATATAGCAATTTTTATAAGCATCAAAACATAAACATCATGATGACCTGAATATGCCTTGCATTGCAAACACATCAAATAGTCAAGAGATCATTCTAAATCCAATGTGAATTACCCGTAGTGACCCTTTATCGTTCACATCCTTAGGCAAGCTTGCATTCCACAGTAGGAGAAAGAACTTACTCAAAAAGACAATAGTTAGATCAAACTTCCTTGAATTTTTCGGGTATCAATGGTCGAGGTACGCATGGCCATCCAATTTGAGATAGAGGCTCTTACAGTCGGACACCATTTCAATCCAAAATTTCTAAAGTTATTAGATTTCACATACGAGCAGAAAACAAAGAAAAGGTTATGCCCCCAGTCATCACTCTCTAAATCCTATAAAGGACATCATCGAAGAGCTCGAAGGGACACAATATGCAAAAATCTCAATGCGAATCAGTAAGCATACAAGGAGATAAAAGCATGTAAAAAGCATAGATTGTTTCAGTTGGTTTTGATGTTTGATTGTTGTAGATGCAAAATCCTTTCTGGAGACAAGACAGATAGACAGACTCAACTTGAAGCTTCAAAGGATTCTGACTGGATATGACACGTCTCAGATACATGGGAGACCATAGGATATGACATTGATTGCCCCCAAGTTTGAACATTGATAGGATACAAACGCTCAAGCTGATTGGTGTACAAACTGACTTATTGAAAACTGGAAATGCAGAAACAAGCTAAGAGATATGTACAAACTAAAGCAAGACTGAAAGCTGGGAAAGACCAACATTGTGCTGATAGATGGAGCATTTTTGAACAAGTAGCACCCGTTTGCCGGGTTTTCACCATCTTGGCATAGATTCTATTTTTACTACAAAGGCGCCTGTTTCCAGATTTTCACCAAGGCACTTTTTCTTCTTTTTCATTTTTTTGTATTTTTTCATTTTTTCAAATTTTTTTTTTGTACTTTTGATTTTTTTTTTTATTTTTGATATTTTTTGATTTTTTTGTGAATCATCAAAGCGCCTATTGCTAGGTTTTCACCAAGATGTTCATTTTTTTCAAGACTTTTTCTGATTTTTAAAATTTTTTCAAATATTTAACCATAGACTGAATGCCTTAGGCATAGAATTTCTTCAGATGGAGAACGTTGATTGGTTCTCAGAGCTATTCTCCTTCAGTCGTTGAGAGTTGATAGGCACTAGAGCCAAAAGTAGCAATGATTACAAAGGGACCTAGCCAGTTGGGTTCAAACTTCCCCTTGCGTTCTCGATGTGATTGATTTTTAGGATTTTCTCTCAACACTAGATCACCAACCTGAAATTCTCTGTGTCGGACTTTCTTGTTGTAGCCTCTAGACATTCTTTTCTGATACACTCTGAGATGATCATACGCTGCTTGTCTGCGCTCATCTAGTAGTTCCAGTTCTTGTAACCTAGACACTCTGTAGTCTTAATCAGTGACAAGCCTATGCATTCTGATTCTGAGTGATGAGATTTCAACCTTAATAGGCAGTACCACTTTAGACCCATAAACTAAAGTGAATGGTGTAGCCCAGTAGGCATTCTGATACTAGTTCTGTAGGCCTAGAGAGCTGGATTGATCATGAGATGCCAGTCTCTTCCTATTTTATTAACTGTTCTGTGCAAGATCTTCAAGAGATTTTTGTTTGAAGCCTCAGCTTGTCCATTCCCTTGAGGATAGTAGATAGATGATCAATGTTGAGTAATCTTGAATTTGGCACATAAGTCATTTAGATCCTTGTTTTTGAATTGTCCCCCGTTATCTGTGATTATAGAGAGAGGGATCCCATATCTGCAAATGATGTAGTTCAAGATGAACATAGAGATCTGTTTCCCCGTTGCTTGTGTTAGAGGAACTGCTTCTACCCATTTTGTAAAATAATCTGTAGCTGTGATTATATGGGTATGTCCATTAGAAGAGTGCGGATGGATAGCACCTATGAGATCAAATGCCCATTGTTGAAAAGACCATTGTGTAGTAAAGGGAATCGGATCTCTCCCTGGAGCATGAATCAAGTTGCCATGTACTTGACACTATTGACAATTTTTAGCAAATTTAAAAGCCTCTTTCTGCATTTCAGGCCAATAGTACCCAGCCCTAATAAGTTTTCGAGCTAACGTTAAACTGTTCGAGTGTGACCCACATATACCCTTGTGGACTTCCTCTAATGCACGTTGAGACTCTTCCTATTCTAAACATCTAAGTAGTGTACCATCTAGACCTCGTTTGTACAGATCATTACCAATGATGATATATCGGGATGCAGATCGGATAAGGTTTCATTTCTCAAAATGGTTAAAGGACTCAGGGATGATTTGGTCGTGGAGATAGGAGAACAGATTTTTGTAGCGGGATGAATCATAACCTACAACAGTGCAGATCATGCGGGTTTCAGGGGAGTCATGTGCAGGATATGATAGGGCTTCCACCAGGAACTCATAGCGTAGCTCATGTTCGGGCTGCTGTAAGAGAGTAGATAGTGTCGCCATTGCATCAGCAGCCTTATTCTCCATTCTGGGTATTTGCTCAAATGTGATAGAGATGAAGTATTTCTTTAAATCATCTACCATTCTCTTGTAAGGAATGAGCTTTTCATCTTTGGTTTGGTACACATCATTGAGTTGGTGGATAACCAATTGTGAGTCTCCATGGATGTGCATCTCTATAACTCTCCATTGTATTGCCATTTTCATACCATTGAGAAGTGCCTCATATTCAACAATATTGTTTGTGCAAGGAAACTTTAATCTGAATGCTTTGGGTATCGAGTATCCTTGAGGAGTGATGAACAATATGCCTGCTCCAGATCCATTTTGTGTGTAGGAGCCATCAAAGAATAACTGCCATTCTCTAGAAGAGAAGTGCATGATAGAGGAATCGGAAAATTCCATTTGCATGGGTGTATCATCAAACAGTGGTGCTTCAGCTAATTAATCAGCAATGACCTGTCCTTTGATAGCTTTTGTTTCAACATATTCAATGTCAAATTTTCTCAAGAGCATGACCCATTTAGCTAGTCTACCTATGAGGGCAGCTTTGCTTAGGAGATATTTTAGTGGATCAATTTTAGCTACCAAATGAGTAGTATGAGCTAACATGTAGTGTGTCAGTTTCTACGATGCAAAGATCACAGCTAGACATGCCTTCTCTATCATTGAGTAGTTCTTCTCATACGCCACCAATGTTCTGCTTATATAGTAGATGGCTCTTTCCTTTTTGTTCTCATCATGCTATGCTAGCAATGCCCCCAGTGATGTATCTATTGCAGAGACATACAAGATCAATGGCTTCCCATGAATAGGAGGCATCAAGATAGGTGGATTTGATAGATACTTCTTGATATGGTTAAAGTTGTGCTCGCATTCTTCATTCCATGCAAAGGTCACGCCTTTATGTAATGTTTTTGTAAAAGGTTGTGATATGTTATCTAACTATGATATGAATCTTCTGATGGACTGTACTCTACCTTGCAACGTCCTCATTTGACTGATATTTGTGGGAGGTTGCATCTCTATTATAGCCTTGACTTTAGCCGGATCAACTTCAATGCCTTTCTTTGAAACTATGTATCCTAAGAGCTTTCCAGAAGTGACACCAAAAGCACACTTCTTAGGATTTAGTCAGAGACTAAACTGTTCCATTCTATCTAGGATCATGCTCAGGTCTGTTAGATGTCTAGTTCTAATCATGGATTTTGCCAAGGTATCATCCACATAATCCTGCATTGTTTTATGCATCATATCATGAAAAATAGATGTCATTGCTCTTTGATATGTAGCTCCAGCATTTTTGAGTCCGAATGGCATAACATTCCAATAGAAGGTTCCCCACGCACATGTGAATGCAATTTTCTCTTGGTCTTCTGGAGCAATTTTGATTTGATTGTATCCAGAAAAACCATCCATAAGGGAATACATTTCATAGCCTGCAGTCATGTCCACTATCATATCAATGTTAGGCAGTGGAAAATAATCCTTAGGGCATGCTCTGTTCACATCTCTAAAGTCCGTGCACACTCTGATTGAACCATCTGGTTTTGAAATAGGTACAATGTTAGAGATCCACTCAGTATAGTCTATGACACGGATGAATCTAGCTTTTAGGAGTTTTTCTAGTTCTGCTTTGACTAAGAGTGCAACATGAGGATGCATCTTTCTCAATTTTTGCTTGATTGGTTTTACTCTAGGAGCAATGGATAGATGGTGCATAATGAGATTGGGATCCAATCCTGGCATATCTGAATATTTCCATGCAAAGTTGATCTTTTTGTCTGATAAGAATGTAGTGAATTTATGTTTCTCTTCTTCTAATAGAGATTGTGCTACATGTACCAATTGTGGTTCCTTTGTTGTACCCAAATTGATGGATTGAGTGGGCTCAATCAGAACTGGAGATCTATCCTGTAAATGACTCAGAAGGACATCAAATATCTCATCCTTAGGTGCCTCAGAGAGGTTTTCACCTTCAGATACGTCTTTTCTTTTTACTTTTGTAGGATCTGAGACTGCCACAAAGTGGTTTTCACTCTCAGAACTCTTTTTCTTTTTCTTTTTATTTTTTTGACTAAGATATTTGATGTCTGACTCAGTCATGCTGACGCTTGGTTTGCTGATGGAAGTCCTCATAGGCTCGACTGCATTGAGGTAACAAGCAAGGGCATAGTCACTTGGAAAGGTGTAGATACCATGGCTCGGGTTCGTGGAAGTTTGGTCAATAAGATTAGGGTGTTGGATAGTTAAAGTAGGAAAGGCTTGGGATATGGTGTTCACGGATGTGGATATGTCATCATTGGTCCTAACCTGACGCTCAAGTTCAAAGGTGATATTACAGCTCAAAATGTTCAATTCGTGAATAGGCTCAACATCATCATGGGAGTCCTCTTCAGCCATAGGTGGATCAAACACGTTAAGTTTATTGTTTCGCTCTAGACCTACATTGGGTTGAGATACATATTGGTGAATAACATCAATATATTTCTCTATTATAAGCTCATCTTCTTCTAGAATGGCACCCCATTCATAGTCATTTGACTCAGCTTCTGATTCAGGATCTCTAAGAAATCTTAGAAAATGTGTGAAATCAGGATGAATACCCCAAGAAGGATTACCCTCAGTCTCTGACTTGAATTCATATTCATGGGAATCAGTGTCAGAATAACTATCCCCTTCTTCTTGATCAGTTTGATTGCCTTCAAGATTAGTTGGTTCTTGTGGTGCAACCATCTCTTGCGCTACAGTAGGTTCTTGTGTTTCTACTACATTAATTCTTCTGATAGGATCATATTTATCATCAAGAAGATCTTTGATCTCTTTAGGCAATTTTTCATAGGGGATAAGCTCAGAGCTATCTGAATCATCGTCAGAGGGTTCTGTGTCTTCTTTCTTAAGAAGGGGTTCTCCTGGTGCAATTTGTTCTATGACATGAGAACAACCACCTTTGAGATGATAGGGTTTCTTCTTAAACCCTAAGCCACCAGTATCTTTGTTGGCTCTACCAATATGTGAAATGGGTGTCACAAGACCCTTTCCTCTGATTCCTAGAGGTCCTTGACTGGAATATCCCATCTTAGCTATCAATTTGTTCCTTGGACCATATGAATTAGAAGGGATTGTAGGTGCTATAGATTCACTAGGTTGAACAATTTTAGATTCAGAATCCTCTTTATATAGCCATGCCAACACAACTTCATCCTCTTCAAATTCTTGTTTGGATACTTGCTCTGCCACAAAATTTCTTTTGTATGCTTCCATAGGTTCCTTAGGTTCTGATTTAGATTGCTTCAAAGATTGTCCATATGACTTGGGTGAGATAGGGAGAGATGTTAGAGATAAGACTGGCTCTATAGTGTATTCTCCCATCCCATTTTCTTTGATATTGATCTCTTTAGCAATGTCTTCCATCTTGGATGTGGAAGCTACATTTTGTTGCTTGATGGAAGATTCTCTGTTATTGGGAACAAGCTTATCGGCACTTTCCTTCAACGTATTGCAAGTTGTACTTAGATCTGCTGGGATAGTAACCTCCACTCCGTCATAGAGAAATTTCAAGCATTGATGGTACGTAGAAGGAATGGCTTGCATTTCATGGATCCAGGGTCTCACTAGAAGGATATTGTAAGCCAATGGTAGATCAAGCACCTGACATGTGGTATCTTTGATGACCGGACCCACTCGGATGGGTAAGACAATGGTGCCTTTAGAAGCTCTTTCTTGTTTGTCATAGGCTTTTATGGTGATATTCTTTCGAGGATCAATAGCCATCTTTGAGAATCTCAACTGTGTGATTAAGCTGTAAGAACAAATGTTGAGGCCTACGCCCCCATCTATCAACACACATTTGACTCGACGGTTCTGGATCAAGACTTCTATGTGCAAGGGCTGATTATGTCGGTGACTTAGGGAGTTGTCATCTTCCTCTGAAAAGGAGATATATTATGAAGACGTTAGATGACCAACCATAGTCTGGAACCTGTCTAGATCTAGATCATCAGGAACATTAGAGCCGAGCAAAGCTTTGTCTAGGATATCTCTGTGACCTGGAGATATTTGAAGTAACTCAAACATAGAGATTTTGGCATTGGTATGCTGGAGTTGTTGGATGATGCTGTAAGATGTAGGTCTTGTATCCTTTGGATTGGAAGATTTTGAGGCAACCTTCTGTTTAGAAGCAGATGTGAGATTGAAAGGTATCTTAGGGACATTAGATGAACTTGGTGTTTGTCCTTCCAGATGAGCTTGAGCTTGTGATCTGGTAACCGCATTAGCTGAGGAATGATTTCTATCTCTTCGTACAATCATGATGACATTGCAACTCTTAGAGAGATATAGTTCAACCATATTGATGACAGCATTGTTTCCAGGGTAGGCATAGTTGACTTTTGCCCCCATGTTAGGCTGAGAAGTGGAAACTCCCTTGCCATGTTGTGGAAATGGTTCTGTAAATGCTATGTGATCATTATTACTGGTAGGATTATCGATCGTGATGTCCCCTTGATCTATCAAGTCTTGAATGGTATGCTTCAAGTGGAAGCATCCATTAGTTCTGTGGCCTTTAGTCCGATGGAAAGCACAGAATGCATTATCTTTCCACCAATATGGTTTTGGATCCGGATCAGGGTTTCAGATTGGTGGTAAAGAGATCATGTTATCAGCTATCAGGGTTCTCAGGGAAGATTCCAAAGATTCTCCCAAGGGAGTAAACTTTCATTTATTATCCCATCGTTTGAATGGCTTCTTTGGAGATGGTTCAGCAGATTTTTGCTCTGAAGCTTCAATGGCTTTGGTGGCAAGGGTGAGATTGTAGGCCAGTGCCTTTGATGGGGTGTGGATAGTGTCAACAACACCATCAGAGATGATACCTTTGTTTCTATTCCAGCTCTTGTTTTTATCTTTTGAGCTAGATCCAGATTCAGACTTGTCCTTTTGAAGTGTGATTTCTCCTTTCTTGACAAGTACTTTCTCAATCTTGATTGCATTATCCACTATTTTATCAAAAGATACATGATCTTGCATTTGTAATGGATAATTGAGCTCTGGAACAAGGTTATTGATAAAGATTTCAAGTTTCTCCATTTCGGGAATTGGTCTAGCATATAGAGAAAACTTCTTTCTCCACCTCTTGAGGAAAGTTAGGAATGATTCCCTTGGATATTGCTTGAGGTTACAGATATCGATCATGGTAATCAGATGTTGAATATTGTAGGAATATTGTTGATAAAACAATTTAATCAATTCCTCAAAAGTTTTGATCGTAGAAGGTAATCTTGAAAACCACTGAATGGATGCTCCTCCCAAGGATCTAGGAAAAAGATGCATTAGATAAGTCGGTTCATGCATGAATTCCATGGATTGCATACAGAACTCTCTGACATGGTCTTGAGGATCAAAGTGTCTGTCATATTTGTCATACTTTGGTATCTCCACTCTTTTTGGGAATGGTGGCATATACAAGTTTTTGTCAAATGGGAAAGGACATAGGGCCTCCATGGAGAACTCCTTAGGTTCCTTCTCCTTCTTAAGATTGTTAAATTCGACTTGTATAGCATGCATCTATTTTGTCATAGCTGTGAGTGGAGTTTCTTCCTCATGTGTGATTATATCATCAACGTTAAAGTTGGGAGGAAGCTTAGCCCCTTCCTGGGCTAATTGTAAAAAGTATGCCTCTCTATCCACTTTCAAGAAATGCCTCATCATTCTCTTGAATTCATCATCATTCTGACATCGATGGATTTTAGAGGGGGTAGGTTCTTGGTCGACATTATGTTGAGAATGGTGTCCTTGGGACCCTCCTCCTAGAGAACCCTAGTTTGTCCTTGCTTGAGACATGATAGGAGTTTTTGGGCTCCCTGGAATAGATTGAGGAGTTTGCTGATTACCTCTGTGAGTTGATAAAGGAGGTATGTAACCAATTTTCAATCGAAAGTTACCGAGACCGTCATCTTCATAGATACCTGACTTGATAAGTTGTTCAAGAGTTGGACCTGGGGTATTGGTCAAAAGTAAGTTCTTAGATGTTTCTTCTGATTTCTTGTGTGAAGAAGCTCTGGTCTCCACCATTAACTTTGAATGAAACAGAAGAAAAGGATGAAGACAACTGAAGAATAATTTGATTCGAGAAAATTGGATGACGCAACCTTGTCAAGATTATGATAGTTTTGAAGATCTGATGAGATGTGGGTGAAGGAAACTATGCCCTAGATGTATGGGATAGATCGCCCAAAAGATAGCGGACACGAGTTCTCAACACTTAGTCTATTTTTAAAGATTGATTGAAGATTGATAGTTATGACAAGGTTTTGACACGAGATAAAAATGACTCAAATTGATCAAATAGAAGACTAGATCGGATTCAAAAGATCAAACTCAGAAAATGGTAGAATGCTCAATAGCTACTGCTCTGTTCCTGACACAATGATATTTTTGACAGATTCTGGAACTAGGCTGGAAACATTGGATATCTTGCAATTTGACAATTTCTGACAACTCTCTCAAATTTTTTCAAACGACACTCTGCAGACTCGTACGACACTGGGTAGTCTATGAAATGACAGTTGTTAAACTCGTACGACAATTGGGTAGAAATGAAATGACAGTTGTAAAACTCGTATGACAGTTGGGTAGCAATGAAACGACAATTGTAAATATCATACGACAGTTGCTAACAGGATTTTGACTTTCTTGAATTTGCTGGTTTGAAAACTCGTACGACACTAGGTTCTCAATCGTACGACAGATGGGCAATACTAAAACGACACTTGACAAAACTCGTATGACTTTTGACTTTCTAAAATGACTTTTGACTCCAGAAAGAATTTATGTCAATTTTTGCAAAATTTAAGGTCTTCAGTTCTGGATTATTTGCAAATTGTACTATCCAGATTTTGAAGGTTATACTAGATTTGATCATTTTTAATAGCCAAGTAGATAAACAAGCACGCAGGACAGCAAGCAAGTGATTCCAAGCACGTCTGAAAATAATGAACAAGGGCAAAAGTAACCTTGCGCATGAACAATCAAGTGACCAAATTGTGCTAATCCCTGAGAGTACTAATTGTGTATGTTCTAAAAAGTTTTGCAATAACACACATATACCTGAAAGTTAAAAATTGGCCTCTCTAAGGTTTTTAGTAATGGTTTGACTCTGCAACTTTTATGATTCAAAGGGGTGAACTCCAATCCCGGCGCACCAGGGTTTTGACACAGTCTGAGAACTTAATCTTCAAGAGCTGCTAGGGAGATCTGATAACCCAACAATGAACCATACACATGGAGATTTCTTCCACAAGGATATTTATATAGCGGCTGTCACTACCATGGCGAAAATGGCTATTACTGCTTGAGGTTCCGTCAACGCAGTTTGCCCTATGAAGGGATTGTCTGCTACGGTTAACCCTCTCTAAAGGTGACTCATAGATTTATACCCCAAGGGGACTTGGCTCTAGATCCAAGGTTTTTGACACCTTTTCACTTTTAACCCAAACAAAGCAAGCAGATTAATCCGACACGCTAAGACAAAGTTTTGTTCCACCAAGGTCTGTGATATCAACTCCATGTGATCTATCAACCTCTCTAGGGAGAGAATGTATCAATCAATAAGAGAAGATGCACTAACCAATTTTGATTCACCAAAGCTCGTGATATCAACTCCACGTGATCTATCAACCTCTCCAGAGAGAGAATGTGTAGATCAATAAGAGAAGACACACTAACCAAGTTGAATGTGAAACGCACTAAGTATCCTCCCTACCTACAAGGATTCTGTCGTCAAGAAAGATTTCTTTAAGAATCCAATCTCTCAAGAATCACGAATAGTGTTCATAGGGTCTAATTACTATGTGAGCACAGATATATTCCCAAAAGCAAATCTACCAAAAGTACCCAAAAAGCAGAAAGAGGAACACTTAACGCTTAAAGAAAATATGAGATGAGTCCACAAGGTGGAACATTTAACACCTCACACAAGCTGAAAATGAGTCCCCAAATTAGAAAACAAGTGAGTTCCTAAAAGCACAAAAGGGTTTCCAAGTGGAACACTTAACGCTTCTGTCTTGTTGACCCCTCCCCTTTATGGCGCTGAGATTGCAACCATGGGGCGGAAATAAGAGGTCGGTGGATTAGCGAGTCCAATAACCCAAGATAGCAATCAAGATCAATCACAAGTATCTAAGACTACTTAATGAATCCTTAAGGGGTCACAACCTAGTATCAATTATGCAAGTGTGTAGAAATAGATCAAAAACATAAAAAGATGCACACAAGCTTGACATGTGAGAGATTTATTTTAAGTCCAAAATGAAATGTTTTCAGAATAAGGAGAATACCTTGTGATCTTCACAATGCGCTTAGTAGATTTTACCTGATTTTTAGCAATTCTTGCGCTTTTCCATGCAAGCAAGTGACGAACTCTCCAACAAGCAAACAAGCAAACAAGATATGCAAAATATATTCAACTTATGAAAACCATAGGGTTAGCTCTAAAAATCAATTTTTAGGAGCAATAATAACCATAAATTAATCTAAATGACAACTCATATCATGCATTGAATCATATGAAAAATAAGTGCATACCCATCATAAAATTTTAATTTTTTTGCACTACATTTGACCTAGTCAACAAGATCTGATTTTTTTGATATGATTTTGGCCACAAAAATAAAAATTTAGAATAGAGACCCCTACTAAAAAATAGAGAGCTTTCCAAAAATACAAAATTTTTAGAAAAATCTCTTCATTTGTGCCCTAGAGACCCATTTTATCAAAATAGACCAATTTTTGTAAATTGACTATTTGAGCTATTAAATTGCATCCAAATTTAAAACACAAATAATAGACCCCCTGTATAATTTGAAGAGCTTTCTGAAAATGTAAAAATTTTAGAAAAATATGTTGATTTTTGTTAGATATTAATTTTTTATGAAAAATAGAAAAAAAATTATTAAAAATTCAAAATAATTCAAAAAATTTTGAATTTTTTTTTGAAGCTTTACTGATATGTCTTCAATTTGAAAAAAAAATTTCAGACCAAAATTCATAGCCGTTTGGGAGATAAAATTAAATCTTTGAAACTTTAAGGTTTTAGCTCCAAGAATCAAAATCAGCATGCAAAGGTGGGTTGCCCCACAGTGGGCGCCATAAATGTGTGTGTAAAAATTGTAACTGATCTGTAGACACAACACTTCAGTAAAATATTAGAGGTTAGCTATAATCAAAATCATGCAAAATCGAAAACTATCTAACCAAGCGAGTTACTACTTTCTAGTAGGTGCGAGATTAATGTTCTCAGATTGTAATCGAGATCAGTGACCTAGACGACACCTAAATGAAGGATTTGAATGCAAAAGATGGATATGAAATTGAATACAATTAATCTATATTTTTAATATTTTCTATGCAATAAGAATGATAAAAACTGATATGAATCTATGAATGCTATTGAAAACTGATATGAAATGAATGCTAAATGATCTAACAATGAAGATTCTAACAATGATATGAAAACTATGAAATTCTATGCTAAGATATAAAAACTATGCAATTGAAATTGATCTCACAAAGCTTTGAATTCGCAAGTTGATTCTTTCAAGCTCCAATTGTGCAAATTCTCCAAATCTGATATGCTATGATTCCTATAGAGTAAGTTTGCAATTTGCGAGATGATTGAGAGATGATTGAGAGATGAATTATGAAGAGCTGAGCCTTATTTTTATAGAAATCTAAGGCTTTGGAGGTGCATGAAAAAAGGCCATAAATCACTCAAATAACTCAGGTTGATTTTTGAGTTATTTTTAAATAAAGAATAATTAACTCACAAAAACATGCAAAAACTAAGTTTTAACTCAAAATAGAGTTTAGCTTTAATTGATAATTGATAGTTGTTTGCTTTTATGATTGTGCATGTTTTATTTATGAATTAATTTAATAATAAAGTGATTTATGCTCAGCTTAACTACTTTTAAAAATAAAACAATTGATTTATGGGTTAATCAATTATTTAATCAAACTTTTATTAAAAACTATATTATTAAATAATGACAACTTGCTTTAATTAATTAAATAAGAATTTAATCAATTATTCATATGATATTAGATTTATTGTCAAAATTAAATAATATAATTAATAATAGATAGAATTAAATTTAATTATATAATTAAGTGGCAAAATATTAAATCTAATTAATTAAATATAAAAATATTCAATTAATCAAGCTTTAGGATAAATGTGATTTATTGCCAAATAATTATAAAATTAAAGATAATTATGATGATTAGGAATATTACTAGGAATATTCTCCGATGCAGAATTTAAGATAATCAATTATGATTCGATGATGTTTAGATGTGCTTTAGGTTAGGACTTCGATGTCGATTTTGTTCGATTTGTCGATGTAGGAGGTTAATGAACTTATAGCCATTTTTGGGGTATTACATCTGTATCTGTTTTGAAAGGCTAAGACAAGAAAATATTAGATTTTAATCTAACATTATATCAATTCAAAATAAAAATATCTAAGCTAAGCCACCTCGGATAGAGCTTAAACAGGTGCACCCAAGCACTGTTTGATTTGCTCTTGCTTAGGGGATGTGGGTGTGCTCTCTAAGCACTTGGAGCATATTCTAATGCATGCTAAGATGGATTGAGATTCATGAACACCACAAAAATGACACAATATTAGGTAGAACACCCAAAATTGCCCCTAAGGCTTCAAGAAATTAAGATTTATGCAACTAGTATGATTAAGTAGATTTTAGAACCCAAAATAGATGTGAGAATGATGCATAAACAAAAATTAAACTAAGTTAATCTATTAGTTCTATGCTTAGATGTGAGCTAAAAATACTTGAAAATGATTAAAAATAACAATTAGTATGAAAGCTAAATGATTTAGAGCTATTCTAGCATTATCACATTGCTTGAAATAAAAAGTGAATGGGTATTTTGCATTTAGAAATGAGGAGTACTTATAGGCTTTTGGGAAGGAGGAATGAGTGGCCAGAATCAAAATCTTTAAGAGAGGCCAAGATTCATTCAAAGAGGAGCACATGGATTGTGCTAGTTCAGGGCCACCTCCTTGTGACAAGTGTCACAAGGGCATTGGATTGAAAAATGGGAGGGATGTGCACAATTTGGGAAATGTGCCTAAGGTCAAAGGGTGTAAGAAAGGGGTGAAGGGCTTCTTAAATGCATCATGAATGCATGTAAGAGGGATAAGGAGGCTTTAAATGCATTTAATGCATGTAAGAGAAGTTTTTAGAAGTTTGTTGACTTTGGGTTAAGCTTAGGAGTTGGCTAACCTTGTTTAGGGAATGTGACAAGGTTGGGGGGGATTAGGATTAGGATTAGGATTAGGGGGACAAGGATAAAGACTTTCTAAAAGAGTCTAGAACTTCCTTAGGATAAATATGGATTTTAAGAAATAAATAAAGATTTATTTATTTCCATGGTTTAGGTTTGAGAATATTTATTAAAAATGAATTTAATAAATATGAGGATTAAATATTTAATCTTAATTAAATATTTTGAGTTGGGATTAGGGTTAGGAAATGATGGGATTAGTCTTTAATCGAAATTAAAGAAGGATTAGAAGATTCTAGAAGAGGTTAGTGGTCTTAAAGAAATTGGCCAAGTTTTGGGCAAAAAATAAATAAATAATTTATTTTGAGATTTTTGGTCAATTTATTAATTAAATAATTAATAAATAAGGAGATAATGTTTAAATAAGATTTAAACATTTTTGGGAGGGATTCCTTAATTAAATATTTTTAATTAAGGTAAAGGGATTTAATGACATAAAAATAAATAAATAAATTAAATAATTAATTAATTAACAAATGATGATGTCATCAGAGATTTTTCAGAAAATAAAAATATTTTATTTTCTAAAGGATTTTTAGGTGTCTATAGAAACTAATCTAGAATGAATTGAAATGATATGCAGATTATTCTAACAATGCTATGCTATGATATGCAAATGGATGCAATGTTATGAAAAACTATGAATGATCTCACAAAATCGCCTGTCGCAAAAGCTTGATTCTTCGTGTGCAATTTCACTAGAGTAATTATGCAAATTCGAGAGATTCTTTTTTGAAGAGCTGAGCCTTGATTTTATAGAAATCTAGGGCTTGAAGATGCATTGAGAAAAGCCATAAATCACTCTTGATAAACTCAGGTTGATTTTTGAGTTAATAAGAAATTAGAAATAGATCAACTCATAAAATCATGCAAAAACAACTTTTTGACTCAAATCAGAAGTTTAGATCAGCTTTGAACTCAAAATAGATGTTGAGTTTCAAAAAGATAACAACTTGAATTGATTTTTTGATTTAAAGTTTAACTGCTCCTTCAAATGTACATAGATAATTATGAATTAATTAATTAAATAAAGTGATTTATCTTCAACTTAACTGATTTTTTTTATTAGAACAATTGATTTATGGGTTAATCAATTATTTAATCAAACTCTTATTCAAAAACTATATTATTAAATTTTGACAATTGACATTAATTAATTAAATAAGAATTTAATCAATTAGTCATAAGATTTTTGATTTATTGTCAAAATTAAATAATATAATTTAGGAATAATTGTAATTAAGTCTAATTAAATATTTAAGTGGTAGAATTAAACTTAATTAAATATTCAGAATATTTAATTAATCAAATTTAGGATAAAGAATGACATTTATCACCAAATAATATTCAATTAAAGATAATTATGATAAATTAGAAATATTCAAGGAATATTCCTTGATGCAAAATTAATATAATCAATTAGGTTTTTGATAAACTGATGTGCAGATGTGCCTTAGGTTAGGACTTTGATGTCAATTTCGATCGAATTGTTGATGTAAGAGGGTAATGAACCTATAGCCCATTTTTGGGGTATTACACCATGAAATGCATCCTAAAACTTTGTCACTGGTCTGCTTTGAAATTTTTCATAATAGAACATTTATGGGACATCGTAGCCAATACAATTTTCACTAGTGCAACCATGAGAATATGAATATGGCTTTAATCAGAGAAATGTGGGAAACTGGCACAAGCACCGAGGCATAACAACTGAGATGACCTAAGCATCATTTCTAGTTATTGTTGCAAGGAACCATAAGCATCAAGGCATAAAAATCCAGGATGACTTGAATGGTTCTTGTATAAACAAACATAATAACAAACAAGGAGATAGTTCCAAACTCACCTTAGTATTCAGAAAAAGAAGGTCGAGGTATGCATGGCATTCCGATTGAGATGGAGGCACTTATCATAGGCACCCAATTTATCAAATATGTTAGGGTCATCAAAACCACACCAACAAGCAGAAGACAAGAAAAAGTGATTATGCCCCAGCCATAGGTGACTCTAGTCATCATTTGAGACATCATCAAGTTACATATATGAAAAGGGATAATCCCAAAAGTGAATGATAACAGACAACATACAAATAAAATTCACAATTTTCATCGCACTCTTAGTCTTGGTAGATGTCATTAAATGGTGATGAAAATGTGATCATGCATAGTTCAGAGAGGTGTTTAGTTATTCTTTTTCATGTTTTGTTCTAGCTTGTGAAAGTGTGGAGTGTTGAGAAACACCGTTCTTTGTCCAAATTTTCCATTAGTGGATGAAGCGTATTCCAGTAGTGTTAAGAAACACTATTTAATGATGTTTCCATGAGGCAGGTGTTAAGAAACACTAGTGTTTGTCAGTGAATAACCTATCAATGGTTATTTGAAAATTGACTCGATGTCGGCTGAAATTATCGAAGAAGATGCTTCCCTCTAGTGATGCTCGAATGTCGTAGGGCTCATATTCAGAATGATTCCAATCTATGGTAGTATAACATGGCACAATAGATTTTGTCATGAAAGTGAATGAAGGTCATGCACAAATTGGAGATAGAAAAGGATGTTAGAACATGTGTTGATAGAAGGAGCACAAAATTAACAAGAGGTGCTTGTTTACCAGGTTTTCACCGTGTTGGATGGATATTTATTTTTTTCTACCAAGGTGCCTATTTACCAGGTTTTCACCAAGGCACTTCTCTTTTTTTTTTTTTGGATTGATGCATTGAAGTGCCTGTTTACCAGGTTTTAACTATGATGATCATTTTTTTCAAGATCTTTTTCTGATTTTTAGTATTTCTTCAGGACATTTTTTTTATGTACATGCTGTTGGATGTAGAGAATTCTTAGGTGTAGAACTTCTTGAGGTGAAGTGTGTTGATAGGCTCTTGAAGCTGTTCTCCTTCCGCTGTAGAGAGCCGATATGTGCCAGAATGAAATGTTGCAGTGATAATGTAAGGCCCCAACTAGTTAGGCTCAAATTTGCCCTTTTTTTCTCTATGTGACTGGTTACGGGGGTTTTCCCTCAACACAAGGTCACCTACTTGAAGTTCTCATAGTTTTACCTTTTTATTATAACCTCTTGACATCCTCTTCTAATAAGATTCGAGGTGATCGAATGCCACTTGCAGACGTTCATCCAACAATTCTAACTCTTGCATATTAGAAATTATGTAATCCTTATTAGGTATGAGTCGGTGAAATGAAACTCTCAAAGATGGGAGTTCCACCTCTATGGGTAGGATTGCCTTTATGCCATAGACTAGAGAAAATTGTGTGGCTCCAGTAGGTGTTTTGATACTAGTACAATAAGCCCATAGTGCTGGATTGAGCTGCAGGTGCCAATCTTTTCCTAACTTGTTGATAGTACGATGCAAGATTTTGAGTAGATTTTTTTAGAGGCTTTAGCTTGGCCGTGCCTTGAGGGTAATAGATTGAAGAACAATGTTGAGTAATCTTGAATTTCGTGCAAAGTTTTGATATATCACTATTCTTGAACTGTCCTCCATTAACAGTAATGATAGAGGATGGAATAGCATAACAACAGATGATGTAATTCAAAATGAACATAGTCACCTGTTTTCCCATTGTTGTAGTGAGTGGGACTGCTTCAACCCACTTGGTGAAATATTTTGTGGTTGTTATGATGAACTTATGTTCATTGGAGGAAGATGGGTGAATCTGTTTGATGAGATCAAATGCCCACTATTGGAAAGGCTAGTGTGTAACAAAGGGAATGAGCTCCTTTTTTGGGGTGTGAATGAGATTCCCATGTATTTGGCACTTTTTACAAGTCCTTGCATATTTGGTGGCCTCTTTTTCCATATCCAGCCAATAGAATCCAAATCTTAAGAGTTTACGAGCCAGGGTCAGACCATTAGAATGAGATCCACATATGCCAGCATGGACATCAGCTAATGAACATCTAGACTCCTCTTTTTATAAACACCTAAGTAAGGTTCTGTCTAAACCTCTCCTATACAAATCATTTGCAATGATGACATACTGCGAGGAATTTCGAATAAGGTGTTTGCATTCATTTTTAGTTAGGTTATTGGGGATGACTTGGTCACGAAGATAGGAATAGATATGGCTATAGCGGGATGAGGCTAGGCTAATAATGGTAGAAATCATCTAGGATTTTGGGGAATTATAGGTAGGGTGATGAAGTTCTTCCACTAGGAACTCATAGAGAAAATCATCTTCTTGCTGAGGTAATGAACCCAACATAGAAAAAGCATCAACAACTTTGTTCTCTACTCTTGGAATCTGTTGGAATGTGATGAAAGTGAAATACTTTTTGAAATCATCCACCATGCACTTATAGGGTATGAGCTTCTCATCTTGTGTTTGATAGATACCATTCACCTAATTAACTACAAGCTGAGAGTCACCATAAATATGTAATTCAGAAATGTTCCATTCCAAAGCCAGCTTTATCTCATTTACTAGGCCCTCATATTCAATAATGTTATTTGTACAGGGAAAACAGAGCCTGTATATCTTTGGAATAGAACAATGTTATATTATGGTGATTAATCAGGGAATTACTATACACTTTCCCCTCTACCCTCACCGGGGTTTGGGATGACTTATTGTAACCCTAAAGTGACAAAAATAAACTTGTATAAAATTGCTTAGGGTTAGGGATTTCATTATGATGAATGTTTTTGGTAGCTTCTTATGGCGGTATTGAGCTGCAAGGGATTACAGATTGTAATCAGGTTGTAATCATTGGATAATAAAATATTGGACTCATTGTTGGTGGACGTAGCCCAAGGATTGGGTGAACCATGTTAAATCTTTGTGTCTTGTGTTCTCTTCTATGTGGTTTATTGTTTTCTAATATTGGTTATATTTGCATGTAACTGTTATTTTTGTCTTGTTAATCCTAACAAATAACTTTAAGGAGTAATGAATAACACACTTGTGCCTATGCCTTGTTGAGTGAAGGATCCATTGAAGAATATTTTCCAGGAGCGGTGAGTAATATGCATAATGAATCCATCTAGAAATTCCACATTAATGGGTTGTTCTCCCTGTAATGGGGCAACAACCAACTAATATGCAATTGCTTATCCCTTTATGGCTTTCCATTCAACATACTCAATGTCAAACTCACTCAATATCATGACCCACTTAGCCAACCGACCAATCAAGGTTGCTTTACTTAGCAAATATTTGAGTGGGTCTATCTTTGCTATGAGTTGTATAGGATGTGATAACATATAATGCCTAAGATTTTGAGATGAAAATACCATGACTAGACAAGAATTCTTGATCAAAGAGTAATTCATCTCATAAGAGACCAAAGTACGACTAATATAGTAGATGGCACACTCCTTTCTATGTTCATCTTATTGAGCGAGTAATGCCCCCAATGATGTATCCATAGCTGAAATATGTAAGATGAGGGTCTTACCCTAGATTGGAGACATTAGGACCGGTGGGTTTTCTAGATATTGTTTAATTTTCTTGAAGTGTTGAGCACAAGCCTCATCCCATTGATATAGTACTCCTTGGTGAAGTGTCTTGGTAAACGGTTGTGCTTTATCTGCTAGTTGTGAGATAAACTATTTGATAGATTGAATCCATCCTTGTAAGGTCCTTATTTGGCTTATGTTTTTAGGTGGTGGCATTTCCATGATAGCTTGTACCTTAGTCAGATCCACCTTGATTCCTTTGGCTAAAATAATATATCCTAGGAGTTTACCAGAAGTTACTCTGAATGCACACTTTTTAGGGTTCAATCTCAACCTGAATTGTTCCATTATGTCTAGAATTTGTCCTAGGTCCTGTAGATGTGTAGATCTCTTTTTAGTTTTGACAATAGTATCATCTAGATAATCTTCCATGTTCTTGTGGATCATGTCATGGAAGATGGTGGTTACTACCCATTGATAGGTTGCGCCCACATTCTTCAAACCGAATGACATGACGTTCCAAAAAAATGTTCTCCAAGCACATATGAAAGATGTCTTTTCTTGGTCTTCCAGAGAAATTTTGATCTGATTGTATCCAGAAAAACCATCCATTAAGGAATACATCTCGTATCTGGCTGTCATGTCTACAATCATGTCAATATTAGGTAGTGGGAAATCATCCTTTCATGGGTAGGCTCGATTAAGATCTTTGAAATTAGTGCATACTTTGATGGATTTATCTGATTTAGTTACTAGTACAATATTTGAAATCCATTCAAGATATGTTATTGCTTTGATGAATTTGGCTTTAAGTAATTTCTCTAATTCAGCTTTGACTAAGAGAGCCACATGTGGATGCATATTGCAAAATTTATGTTTGATTGTTTTGACTCCTGGCGCAATGGACAAATGATGCATTATTAAATCTGGATCCAATCCTGGCATATCTAAATAAGTCCATGCAAAATTAATCTTTTTATCTTTGAAGAACTGAGTGAATGTTGCAAGTTCTTGAACTATCAATGACTGTGCTAGGTGGATTATCTGTGGATTTTCCTTAGTTCCAATGTTGATTGCCTATGTTGGTTCTATAAGTACTGATGGCCTTTCTTGGAAGTGTCTAGGTAAGATATTAAGTACCCCATCGTCTAGCACCTCAAGGAGGTTTTCACCATCAGATACATCTTTTATTTTTACTATTTTATGTTCTGAGACCGCCACGATGTGGTTTTCACCCTCAAAACTTTTATTTCTTTTGATTTTATGACTGAGGTACTTGATATCTAAAAGTCATATTCACCCAAGATTCACTAGTGGAAGAAGTTATAGGTTCAATAGCATTAAGATGGCAAGACAAGGAAAAGTCATTGGAGAAGGTGGGGAGGTCAATTGGGTCATGTTGTTGCATTCAGTATATAAGATTAGGATGTATGAGGGCTAGATTGTCAACTGGTTCAAGGGCGTTCATAGTATGTTCATCATAGCTTGCAACCAGCAAGTCAAGATCTATGACATCATCTTGAAATAGAGTGTTCAAAGGGAAAGGAGTGTCATCATTGTTAGTGAAATCCGTGCTAACCATACGAGAATCTAATTCATTTGATCTAACCTTAGGATGTGGACCTCTCTCATGCCTTGTTCTAGTATCTATGGAACCTTCTTGCTAAAAACATGTTCTAACCAGAACCAATTCAGTCCTAGATCTTCCCAGGAGTGCTCTATTATTTGTGCCTCCTATTCTTATATCAGTGGAAGACTCTATTGAAAGACTAATGCTTGTCTCATATGAATCTCAGATTGTGAGATCATAAAACTATCTGGTGATCTCTGCTACATGATCTGGAGTTTGGATTGTCAAATCATAGAATTCTCAGATCATCTGTAGTATGGGGTGTGAGGTATCACCTTCCTACGGGGAATTATGATTTGTTGTACTTCTTGTGTTCAAACCTCCATTTAGATTTCATGTGGCTATTGTGGGATGAGGCCTGATATATTTGTGATGTGCAGTAGCAGCCATATTAATTTTTTGATTTTGAGTGGGTAATCTAGGTGCTATGTGAATAATCTCTATCGAAGGATGAGAGAGATCTTCCTCAACCATGTGCTCGTGAGAATTTGAACTTTCCCCTCTTTGCATGCTTGGAGCAGTGGCATATGTATGTATCACATCAATTTCAATATCCAATGTTTCATTAGAGAGTATGTCTCATTCATACTCATGTGAGTTAGTCTGGCTATCCATAGACCGAGCTAGATGTTGTGCAATAGTTATAGGAGGTTCTGTATCCTCCTCTTGAGTGTGAAATCCTTGATGTGATTCTTCTTTTAGTGGTACATACAGGTCATTAGGATCCATGAAATGAGGGAGATCTAGCACATGCGAGATAGTGACTAATTGCCCCCAGTTAGGATGCCTGTCAGAGGTTTCTTGATTGATTTCTCCCTGGATAATATCTTCTGTTGGGTAACTGAATTCGTTCAGGTCTCTCCATAATTGTGGGAGTTGTGGTTCATCTTGGTAAGTAGGATCTTCTATGATGATGTGTAATAGTCTCTCAAAGGGTAAGGGATCAGTTTCAGGTTCATCATCACCATCTAAATAAAAAATGGGACCATCTCTATCAATGGTTGGTTGAAATCTAGCTTCTCTGAAACCAACACCAGTCTTAGGATTATGAAATTCTACATGAAGTGGTTCAACCAGACCTATGTTATTTAGTCCTAGGGGTCCCTTCCCCTTACAACCCATCTATTTAGCTAGATCATATCCCTTGGTGTATTTTTCTTGGGATATTTCACAATTTTTGGCTTCAGTATCATCAGGTTCGTTGTAGAGCCATGCCAAGATGGCCTTTTCCTCATTCTCATCCTTTAAAGGTACAAAAGCTTGTACAAAAGCACCATCATAAATGACCTATGGTTGTGTCTTTGTAGGTCTCATATCTTCTGAAGGTTTGCCATATGATCTAGAAGAGATTGGTAAAGATGTCATAGAAAAGACGGGTTCATCATAGGCTTTTATTGTGATCTTGCTTTTAACCCTACACCTCCATCTATCAACACATGTTTGACTTGATGCTTTTGGATCATGACTTCAATGTGTAGAGGATGGTTGTGCCAGTGACTTTAAAGAATTATCATCCTCCTTTGAAAATGATAGATAGTGTGGTGAGGTCAAGTGACCTACCATAGAATGGAACTGATCTAAATCTAAGTCCTTAGCAACATTGGCATGATCTAAGATCTCTTTATGAGCAGGGGAGATCTTAAACAATTTGAAGATTGATATTTGAGTAGTAGTCCTTTTCAGGTGCTCAATAATGCTATAGTCAGTAGCATGAGGTGGAACTGGCTATTTAGAATTCAAAGACTTAGGAATGGTTGCAGTTGGTTGTTTTCTTGATGAAGAGGGTTTTGATGATTAATCTATGATGTTGGGGGTTTTTGTTCCTCCCAAAGTGACTTTGGCATGTGCACAAGTCACTGCATTGGCCACTTCAGACTCTCTTTCTTGCTTAGTTAAAATGATGACATTACAACGTTCGAAAGGGGATGCCTCAAGCATGTTGATGACATTACTATCATTGGTGCCATATGTGTGAGTAATTTGAGCACCTTCTTTTGGCTCAGAGCTTTCTCCCTTTTCATATTTTGGTAAAGGTTCTTTAAATGCTTTGTGATTAGTATTGGTAGTATGGATGTCTACTATGATCACCTCATTGTCAATGAGATCTTGAATCTCATGCTTAAGTCTATGCAGCTTTCAGTTTTATGCCCTTAATTCCTGTGATAGTCATAGTAATCTTTGTCATTCCACCACTTGGGTTTCACTTCCAGCTCATAGGGCTTGGAATTGTCTGGTAGAGTAATGAGTTGATTTGTGAGAAGAGTCTTGAGTGCCAACCCATATGATTCCCCAAGAGGTGTGAAGCTACGCTTGGGCTTAGCCCATGGTTTTTCTTTGAGGAGTGTACTTGTGCCCTTGGATGGGGCTTTTGTGGTGTTCTTAGTAGCTTTAAGGGCTTTGGAGCCACTTGTAAGATTAAACACTACTGGTGTAGGTGGAGGAACAACTTGATCTACCACCCCATCATTCACCACGTTCTTGTTCTTATTCCAATATTTGCTCTTATCTTTGGAATTGGAATTGAACTTATTTTCTTTGTAGAGAGTAATCTCCCCTTTCTTTACAAGTACATCTTCTATTTTAAGCATATTTTTCACCAGTTTGTCAAAGGTGTCAGGATCTTGAAGTTGAATGGGGAATTTTAACTCTGGGATCAACACACTAATAAAGATGTCCATTTTCTCAGTCTCAAGAATGAGACATGGATAGCATGAAAAGATACTCCTCCATCATTGAAGGAACATCAGAAAGGATTCTCCAATTTTCTATTTGGTATTGCAAAGATCACTCATTGTGATGGGATGTTGGATATTATATGAGTAATGTTGAAGGAATTTTTCAACCAGTTCATCGAAAGTTTTTATGCCTGTGGGTAAATTTGAAAACCACTCTATTGCTTGTCCTCCCAGGCTCTGAGGAAATAGGTGCATTAGATATGTCATTTCATGCATAAATTCCATGTATTGTGCACAAAATTCTCAGATATGGTCTTGAGGATCAGAATTCCCAATATACTTGTCAAATTTTGGAATTTCTACCCCTCGTGGGAATGGGGGTAAGTACAAGTTTTTGTCAAAAGGGAATGGGCAGATTGAGTCAATAGAATATTTAGACATGAGTTTCTATTGACTCGTCTTTATCATTTGTAATTAGAGTTGTAGTGCTTGCAATTGCTTGGTGAGAAGTGTTAGAGGAGTTTCCTCCTCTTTGGCAATGACATCTTCTGTCCTATATTGGGGAGGCAATTGGGCCCCTTGCTTTGCTAATTCAAGGATGTACTATTCCTTTTCCCTAGCCATGATAAATTTCATCATTTTAAGGAACTCCTTTTCTGACTTACACTGAGAAATGCTTTCCTTGTTAGGCTCTAATTCACTAGAAGAATCATCATGATCAACATCGTGAGCACTAAAATCATGGTTATTAAGATGGTAGTCTTCATGTTGCTTTCCTCATCCATACATTTTGTGATTAGAGGGTTTTGCTTGATGATATTCAAATTGTCCAGAGGATCTGGGTTTATCTCCAAAAAGTAGATTGATTTTAAATGTGAAAGGATTCTCTTTTGAAAGATGTCAAGAAGAGTTTCTGGTCTAAACTGGCATACCTTGGTTATCGAAAAATGTAGATAAGTGAGAACAATCAAGTTTTGGACAAGTCCTTAGCAAGATGAAGGTGGGACAATGTCTAATCTTAGAGAGTATAGCAAGTGACTGAGATCCAAGTCAAGGTCAAGAAACCTATGTATCCTTGCACACACAACTCAAGAGAAGACAATATGAAAGTATGATGAAGGAATCTGATTTTAGGATAGGTTTGTGACAAGATTTGAACTCAATATGATGTCACTTTGTGTAACCAAGAATGATAGGAAGACTATGTATCAAAACCCAAGGTGTGATTTGAAAATTTGTGACAAAGCATTGGACTGGTTTTACAAAATAATTCTATGATTTTAAGGAAAACAATGTGTATGCAACTTGCAATGTGTGATTTTGGAAGTTTCAGATTTTAAGACCTAAAATCTTTGGAACAAAATGCAGTCTATGTTTTTTGGATTTTCAGATTTATCAAAACAGCATGCAAAGTATGAAATGATATGCAACTTAAGAGATATATGAAATCTGATTTTTTGGAGGGCTGAAATTTATGACAAATATGCATCTAAATGGAATGAAACTAAGGTTTGTGCAATCTAATTTTGAATGAAGAGTGACAACAAGCTTAAAGAATGTGTAGCGAATGCAAAATATGGCTTAAAGAAGTTTGATTTCTAAGAATGCAATTTTTTTTTGGTTGATTTTGAATATGTGAAAGTTTTTGAAAGAACCTTAGAAGATGCAAAACTAAGAGGGAAACCCCAAGAGGATGTGTATTCAGATCTTTACTTTGGAAAAAGATAACAAAAGATCAAAGATAATCAAAAGACAAAATCAAACTCTCCCAAAACATAGGCAGATTTTGATTCAAAGATAAATGATAAAGTCAAAAAGACTGATAACAAGACCATCCAAAATCAAGATCTTTTACTCACCAACAAAAGGGGAACCTCTAATATTGACATTTTTTTCATATTTTTACATAAAACTTTCAAGGGATCTAAATGAACACTAAGGATTATGCAAGATGCTATGATGGAGGTTTTTAAATGAAGACTAGAATGTAGACTAATATGCAAAATGAATGCTCATGAAAGGACTATTGTGTAATCTATTATGAAAACTAAAATAAGAAAACAATGATGACTAATGAAAGATTATTATGCAAGCTTAGATGTGCAAGGCTGAATACTATAATGAAAACTAAAGATATGTAAGAATGAATGACTATAATGCAACTCAGGAATGCAAGGATGAAGACTATAATGAAAACTTAGGATATGCAAGCATGAATACTATGATGCAACTAAGGAATGCAAGGATGAAGACTATAATGAAAACCTAGGATATGCAAGCATGAATTCTAAAATGAACAAGCACAAAGTCTATTCTAGGATGGAAAATGTTTTAAGAACTCTTGACACTTAAAATAGTTTGTGGAAAATTGGTGCAAAGGTGTTTGAATGTTTGTAGGAAGTTTTGTGACCAATCTTTAGGAATGTTTTGCAAGGTGTTTATGAGTATTTTCTTCTTTTTAAAATCTTTAAAATGTTTTGATCACTCACACAAGACAAATCATGCAACAATTTCAATATGTATGTGAACCAAACACACTACAACCTAGGCTTGAAGGACAATATCCACTGAATTCCCACTTGAACAAAGTTCAGCCGTGCCTACTCATAGTAGATAGCCTAGAGGCTTGGAGGTACAAGATCCTCCTTACTAGTGCACTCACTTCTTGGGCACACCAAGCTTCGAATTCCAAGGGTCATTACCTCCCAAGGAACTGATATCTCTAATATGAGTTGCGAAAGTGTGGGATGTCTTCACGGGCATGGGTGACCCCTTGAGCCAGTGGATAGAAGGTTTTTGGCCACTATAACAAGGTTTTTAGTCCAGGACATCCATTTTAGCAGGTGTATGATAAACTCCTTTCAGAGGTTTCCCAACCTTGAGAACCAAGGTTTTATGCACCACTTGGGTATAGGAGGAGAGCTATCATGTAGCCCACGTAGTTGATTGGATTATTAATCACAACCGCACATTTATATAGAGGTTAGGATGGAGACCTGGCTTTGGCATATTACCACTTGAGGTCATCCCCTGGGGTGTTCAAGGTGAACACCTTGGTCCAAGATAGGCCTCTCTAAAAGAACTATATCAATTTCTCTTCACCCAAGATCTGCAAAGGTGAGGGGAGAGGATACGTCTATATAGTCCTTTGGGATTTATACATGATAAGAAACATCAAGTAGCAAAAAGAAAAGAAGCAGATTCATTTCCCCAAGTCCCTATGTAAGCATCTATCAAGTAATTCTAGGTTTCTGATTGTCTTAAGAAGACAAAATCATATTCCCCTATTACTAACAAGATACCACTAGTGAACCTATGTTTAAGATGCCTAATAAAAACTTCTAAATTAGACACAACATTTTAGCTTCTGCTTCAAGGCAACCTGCATCAAATCATCAGTAGTCTTAATTATTTTTCTCTTTGTCATGCATCCTATAAGAAAAAGGTTTTTGATTAATGTCTTTACTCAAATGTCCTACAAATTGATTAGTCCTATCAGAAACATAGAGAATCAAAATAGCATCTTATCAATCCAAAGTATTCACTGCCCAATCACTGAAAGATCAAAGAAAATTCTTGATTCTTTTCAAAGCAGTGAATCAGACTCATATGAGTATATACTACAATCAGTACAAGTATCCCTGAGTTCTAGTACGAGTCATGATCCTGACTTGTACTGGTCTATATGAGTGCTCATATAAGCAAAGAGACCAATGTTTAACCAAAACAAGAGAAAACTGTGCAATACAATGGAGATTTTTTGTATGAGAATGTTTTGGGTCTAGTATGAGAAACATTGATATCCAATAAAAGTCTTGGTACATGCATGTACTATCCTATGAGAATTCTCATATGAGAAAATAGGGTTAGAGTACGGAAACTGAGACTCAAAATTCATGAAGTGTCAGACTTGATTAAGTGGAGACAAAGAATGAAAAATCTCAACCCCACGGTGGGTGCGAGAAATGTGTGTGCTAAAATGTGACTAAGCTAAACACACTTCAATGAATCATTGCTTGATCTACTTTGATCAAAATGAAAGTAAGTAAGATTATTCAAAAGAGATCAAATCGATCCATTTCCTCCTAGTAGATTCATGTTTGGGATGCTCTCAGATTCATTACATTCCAGTGACATGAAAACAAATTTAAATGAAGGATTTAGCATGCATGTAGTATGAGATGCAGATTTATCTAATTATCAATTGATGTTCATCCAATTAACAAAAACTGAGTATTCCTATGTGATTAATATGCAATGATAATGAAGATACTAATATATGATGAAACTATGATTAATCAATATTAAGCATGAAATAATATGTTCCTATCAAATGTATGTAATTAAACTCAAACTATTAACTTCAATGCAAGAATAACTTAAATGCTTAGAAAACAAAATGACAACATTACTTTTAGCAAAAACTTGGATCCTTTGTGATGAGAATGAAGCCTTCTTATATAGAATTGGATTAGAAATGAACATCTAGGATTGATTGAGAATGAGAGGTGAAGATTGATTCAAAGATTCAGCCTCAATAGAAACTTTCTAAATCAACTGGAGAGTTCAGTAGATGAATTATGGAAACTTCAAAAGATTGTTGAGTCAACTGGATTGATTTTTCAGTTAACTATTTTGTTTCCATTTTATAAGATTGAGTTGATCAAAAGTTTCCAAAAACTGCCTTTTGATGACATCAAAATGCATTTTAAGATTTTAATAATAAGTTTAATGCATTTTTATCAAAAGTGGGGAAATAATTAATTTAAATTCCTTTTATAATTTGTTGACAATTATCTTATTCATTTAATCAAATTTAGAATATTCATTAAATAAATAGTTGGAGATTTGATTTAATTAACCTTTGAATCATTATTTAAATAAATAGTAAGAATCTGGTATAATTGCCA
Source organism: Chamaecyparis obtusa (assembly GCA_027943335.1). Lineage (NCBI taxonomy): Eukaryota > Viridiplantae > Streptophyta > Pinopsida > Cupressales > Cupressaceae > Chamaecyparis > Chamaecyparis obtusa. Next base: position 720,878 of record BSBK01004484.1, read on the forward strand.
ATAATGCCTGAGATTTAGGAATTGATTAATTATTGTTGATTCAGTGCAGAAATCAGGATGAAATATCAATCAGGTCAATTTGATGGATTTAGAGAGCCTTGGGTTAGGAATTAGGATAATTGATCAAAATGAAGAATAATTCAAGATTAGGGGCCTATGATTTTGGGTGACCATTTTTGAGTGATTACAGATCTCATATACAATGACAATGACATACTATACAACATTAGACTCCTCCCACTAGAGAAGCTATATGCAAGGTGATGAACATGTAGATTTTCCTAAGCACTACTGGGAGCTTACCCTGCAACAAATTTACTATTATGAAAATCATCACAAGTCCATTTGTTGCAGGGTCTAGTTCCCAATAATACTTGGTCAAATTTTCATGTTTGTCACCTATGCATATACATTCTCTAATCAAGTCATATATGCATAGGTGAAGGTTGTATGTGCACATGTTTTACATGATTTTATTTTACATAACACAATAATAATATTAGTTTGTGTTTTACATGATTGCATTCCCCAAATCATTACTGGCAAAAATTTTGAACATATATAAATGGAATACTTTGTACCTGATATACTTAAATGGAATACACCAAGAAGTACCAAATGATGAATTCTCAATTATTGTAATGGAAAAATGGTTGTTCAGTGACTGTATCTTCCATTAGAGCCACTTTATATGCACAGGTGATGAACATGCAAAATTGCCTAAGCATTACTTGGAGCTAACCCAGAAACACATTTACTATTGTAAAAACCATCACAAGTCCATTTGCTGCTGGGTCTAGTTCCCATAATGTTTTGGTCAAATCTACATGTTTTTCACCTGTTCATATACCAAATGATGAATTCTCAATTGTTGTAATGGAAAAACATCATAACCGTCCATTTCTAGAACTTGATTTTCTATAGTCTTAATGATTTTTCTATAGTCCTAATGATTTTTCTTATTTCTTGTCTTTTGTCCCTTTTTGATTTCCTATGTCTATGCTTGGTGACAGGATTTTGAACATTGTTGACAAAGCTTGTTTCTTTTTTTAATTTTTGATTGATCCTCTCACCTTTCGTTACTTTGTAAATTCCATTGTCCCAATCAATTTTTGCAATATTTTTTATTAGGTTTCATGTTTTCGATTGTGGGGTTCCACATTGTTTGTTGCTCTTGATAAATTAGGCCCTGAATTTGACTTTTCCCATGTTTGAGTTTTTGCCAATTATGGAGTTCACCTTCTTTTGATGGTATATTTTATTCACTCTATGTGGAATACTATTTTGTTCATTGTTTTATTCCAGCTTGATATTTCAATCATTTTTCATATACATAGAGACTACACATGCTGATAAAAAAAATGAACTATTTGATTTAGGTTAACTGTTCATGATTTTAAATGGTCAATATTTCTGATGGAACTCCTTGGTGTATTCCATTTAAAAATAATCATGTTTCTATGGCTATGATAAATGTCCCTTTGTGCTGAGAAAACTAGAGTTGAGAAAATGGTTATTCAGTGTCTGTATCTGCAGGTTGCAAACAAATCATCCTTCTTCCACCAACATTCTAGTCAATGTACAAGTAACAAGTCATTCCATTCAAGAAAGACAATGTCTGACAATATCAACCTAGAACAAAATAAGGAGACAATTGCTAGATTGTGGTCTAACTTTAAAAGAAAAGGTGATGGAAAATGTTATTGTCCCTGCAAAATTTGCAAGGGCTTAAAGAATCGAAGATATCTAATCAAAATAGCTGAGGAACATTGTAGGCAACATAGTCACATTGAAGGTGGAATTGAATTTCATCCATTGGTATGTATTTCAATATATTATTTTAACAATTTATATACATAAGAAATTAATTGATGATGACATCATGGTCATGGTTAATTTAAGGTCATCATTTTGATATAGGTCAACCTCCTTGGGTTTCATGTTAGGGACCATGAAAATCTGGAGAATGTGGATTTCCAAATGAGGGAAGATGGAGGTGTGAATATCTAAGTGCAAGGTAATGATCCCCTAGAAGAAGATCACGATGATCAAGATGATGGTACTGGCACAACTGATAATGATGATGAGGATGACCTTGATGTACCTATAATTGAGAAGGCATATGAGCCCCTATACGAAGGCTCTCAAACAACTCTTCTTGTCATTGTATTGTTGTTGGTGAACTTCAAGGTTATGAATCATTTATCCAACGTAGCAATCACACGTATGTTAAGCTATGTCATATATGTCATCTTTTTTCATCTTTTTTAGTCTTAATTTCCTTATAGTTAACAAAGGGTGAATCATGTACCAATTAATATTATTTATATTAACTAATTATATTTTTGGTTGTAGGTTGATAGGTGAGTGTTTTTTACCACCATCAAACATTCTACCTTGCTCGTACCAAGAATTATCTACCATTATGAAAGATATTGGAATGGAGTATCAAACAATACATGCATGTCTGAATGATAATATTATATATCATAAACAACATGAATTTGCAATAGAATGCCTTGATTGTTATATTAGTAGATATCAATCAGATCAAATAACAAAAAAGGTGCCTCGTAAGGTTCTTTGGTATATTCCCATTATTCCACGTCTGCAATGATTATTCAGGTGCACTAGCTTGGAACAATTTATGGATTGCCATGCATGCAATAGAAGTCGAGATGAAATTATGTGAATGCCTGTAGATGGTTTGGCATTTAAGGAAATAGAGGAAACTTGGCCACACTTTAAAGAAGAACCTCATAATCTCAGGCTTTTATTGGCAACGAACGGTGTTAATCCATTCAGAGAGATGATATATGTTTACTTGGTGTGGCCTATTTTTATTATCAACAATAACATTCCTCCTTGGATGTCCATAAAGAGGGAGCACATAATGTTGGAAATGATTTTTCTAGGTATTTTTCATTTAATATTCATCTAAATTAATTTACTTTAAATAATCCATCAAAATGGTCATAATAATTATGTAACATTTTTGTTCATTCAACTGGGTAAGTACCAAGTTAAAGATATGAATGTATATATTGAGCCCCTTATCAACGAGTTGATGGTGTTACGGAATGGGGTCACTATGTATGACATCTCTAGACCAATAGGACAAATACAATTTCAATTCCATGCAATGCTTGTATAGACAATACATGATGCCCCTGGGCTAACACATTTTTGTGGTATGTTCTCTTGTTAACACCTCTTTTTTGGTATGTTATATAGTGATAACAAAAAATTAACATATTTAATCCAATTATATACGATCTTGTAGGTCTTCAGACAAAGGGAAAATTTGCATATCTAGTTTGTGGTCCAAAGATGAAATCTTGACATTCAAAAAGTTTAGGAAAGTAGGTGTTCGATGAGTATAGACACTTTCTCCACAAAAATCATAAGTACCAAATTACTAAAAAATATCTTTTCAATGGGAAAGAAGAGACTACATCAAATCCACGAAGAATGACACCTCACCTATGGAATTTGGAATAGAATAGAATAAATCATCAAGGTAATGTCATTCCATCTGATGGTTTTTATTTGGAATTTATATGTTGATATTGTGTTTTGTTTATTAATGATATAATTGATGCTCATGAAAGTTGTCCAGGCATTAATGACCAACTTCCAAAAGGACTAAAAAGTTATCCTACACAATTTAGTAGGTTTTTGTACTACGAGAAACTCCCAATTGTACATTTGTTTGATGCTATGCATACTGGAAAGAATGTAGCAGAGATATTATGGAAAATATTTTATGGAAGGTGTGACAAAGACAAAATTGTCAAAATTGTTAGTGACATTGAAGAATACAGCCATGCAATGAAAAATTTCATTTGATTAAATAACAATGGAGACCAGATTGATATAAGTGCCCTTACTTGGTTATTTTTAGAGAATCAGAGCAATGCTATAAAAGAAGTCATACAAAAAATATGATTTCCCATAGGATTTACTGTGAACATAAACAATCTCATATCAAAGAAAAGTGAATTTCGGCCAGGGATGAAAACACATGATTAACATACATTTATTAAGGTAATTCATGTAATTTTTTATTCACTATATATTTGTATACTGTATGTTTTTATTGTATTATTTTATAAAATATTGAAAAGATCATTTTATAATTATTGTAGTACGTTCTACTTCTATCTCTCCCACACCACTTCGACAATAATGTCAAACAAGTTATATATGATCTTGGAGAATATATGAGGTGGTTGTCATTGATAGAAATCAATAAAGAAGATATTAAATATTGGAAGAGAAAAATTCCTCATCTTATGTGTGAAATGCAAAAGTGTCTACCTTCAACTTTTTTCAATGCACAAGAATACTACCTCATACATCAAGTTGAGGATATTGAATTATGTGGACCTGTACAAACTAGGTCAATGTGGATGGTTGAGAGGCACTTGAAATTTTTGAAGGGCTTGGTTTGACAAAGAGCACATCCTAAGGGTTCTATGGTGGAGGGATATATGGTATACTAGAACATGGTGTACATTAGTGAATATCTTCTTTATAAGTTTACAGCAAAGATCCATGTAGATTGTATTTGGGATCCCAACTCCATTAAAAAATTCAAAGGGGATTACTTGATGGGGAAAGGTAGATTGATGAAAGTGAGAGGTAATTATAAGATGTTATTGTAGTTAATTAATTCTTATAAATCTTCAATATAAGTTATTTGTAATTGGTTTATTTTTTTTATACAGTTGGTCGAGAGTGGGATGTAATACATTTGTATATTGTGAACAATCTTGATTGGATAATAGTATTGATTGAACAATGTCAACAAAATGGTTTCTCATTAACATGGGAAAGTGTTACTTTATTGGTTAGAGAAGCTCATCATAATGGAGATTCCAATGTTACGCCAATGGTAATTGATCTAGCATATGGTTTAAGAGGTAGACAAGTACATAAAAATTTATTAATGATCATGACCCATATGTTTCATATTAACTCATGATGAAAATAATTTTCACACGCTTGAAAAATTACAAGCACCAAAAAGCTATGTACTATCATGGCGACAAATTTCAAATAAAAAATTTGGATGACACGAAGAAAACTTGTGATTCTGGGATAACTGTAGTCTTCGAGGTCACTAATATTATTGGATATTGCTAATACATGGGGAGGTGATTGAGACATTTAATATGTTTAATCACTACATTATTGAATAGGCAATCATACTATTGTCATTTGTGTTTTGTCACTGATGTCAACATATGTTTCTATGAGGAGATCAGACTGGTTATCATAGTGTACAGACACTGTATGGATGTTTTAGATGCCGCAAAGACATATGAGAGTTTAGGAGGATGTTGTGATCTTATATCCAAGATCGCATCATTTATTGCTTCATATTGGATGAGTTACAAAAGTTTTGGTGAAGACTGAACACTGATTGTGACAGTGAGAAATGATAGAGTTAGTCTCTGTGTTTTGTGTATAGCTTTTAGAAGATATGGAATCAGTGCATGCAAACTTTAGAGATGAAAGATAGAGTATTGAAGAGTGTTCTATGAACTGTGTAAGGTATGGAATACAAGATGATGTCAGATGTGGCATGTACTCTGGAAGGTGATCTATTTGGAAGCTGACTTCAAATATGTAGCATGTATAACTGATGGCGAACTTGAATTAAGGATGTCGATCCTTAATTGTTGTAATATAATCATTGTAGACTTGTTCTAGATACCATGTGTATCTTAGCAAGGGTTTATGTAATTATTTGTAATTAGGAAAGCCTTATGGGCCGACCTGTTTATAAGAATTATAATAAGGTATAAATGAAAGGTCTTTTCTTTGGAAAAGATATGGATGAGAAAGATGATATAGAGAGGTTGTAAAAGTTGTGAGCTTGTGTCTACTGTATGTAGAGCAGAGGTTTGTTGGTGGACTTCATTGGAATTGATCAAGCAAAGACAGTTGTTGCAAAATAGTTCAAAGATTGTGTATTTCTTCATATACACTTGTGTTGTGAATAGCGAGTTTTGACAGTGGAATTAACCTTCTTTGGGTAGTGAGCCCTTCCTTTTGTTCTTGACTCCTAATAGGGTCTGTCCTCTAACAAGGATTATGTACTATAATGTTTCAATAAGCTCCTAACATGGCTATATCTTCTAACAAGGATAAATATACTCTCAGTACATCATTTGTGGGTGCTAATTCCCATTGGGATTTTTACCTTTAACAGGTTTTCCCCGAGACCAAAATATTGTGTTATTGTGTTGGCATTCATTGTGTTCATTGGATCTGATATTACTGCTGCTTAAAGTTTAAAGTTTAATAATTTGTTATACAACTGATTCACCCCCCCTCTTAGTTGTATTTTGGACTATTATTCCTAAAAATTGGTATCAGAGAAAGTGGTCCTCAGAGAGAAATGTTAATAGCTTGAGGTGATCTTAGAGATTTCATTCTATAGGAAGGATAGTCTAAAATTTGATCCTGAAAACTTTGACAGTTGGAAGAACAAGATGCAAACTCACCTATTTTGTTTGGAGATCGACTATTGGTTGATCGCAAGGAACAAGATAGCTATAAAGACCAAAGATGAATTGACAATAGCTACTGAGGATGAAAAGAAGATATTTTCACTTAATATGATCGCAAGAGAAGCACTGATCAGTGTACTCTTTGAAGGAGAGTTTACTAAAGTTAAAGACTTGGATTCAACTTTCCAAATTTGGGAAAGATTAGAAGCACTATATGAAGGAGACAAGTATTCCAAACAAGCCAAGTTGCAAAACTAGAAGACAAAGATGGATAAGTTGCAAATGAATGAGGATGAAAGCATTAGGGACTATGTTCAAAGGGTTATAGAAGTTGTAGTTGGAATCAAAAATTGTGGAGGCACTGATGATGAAGATGAAGTTATTGCGAAGATCCTTAGATCCTTGATACCTACTTACAAATTCAAGGCTATGTGTATTCAAGAAACTATACCTCTGACTCTGAACTTTAATTGAGAGATGTTGATTGCAAAGATAACTACCTTTGAAGCTGCAGAATTAGGAGAGACTGTACCTAAAGTTAAATCTACATTTAAGGCATCTACATACAAGAAATTGTCTACACTTCCAAGCACCAGCAAAGAAGACCTAAACAAAGATCTTGGTGAGTATGTTGAGGAATGTGAATAGATAATGGGAGAAGAAGGAAAGATGGATGAACTTGTTGCACTGATTGCTAGAAGAGAAAAAAGAGGTAAGGGAAAGTTTGAAGGCAAGTTACCCTTGAAATGTTTTTCATGCAATAAGGTAGGTCATTTTGCATCTAGATGTCCTACAAGAGTTCCTAGGTACAAACCTAATTATGAAAACATTAAAAGGGACAAAGAATGTTATTATGCTAGTGAAGGAATCTTTGATGATGATGATTTAGATTGTGAAGAGATCGGATTTGTTGCTATTAGAGATGAACCAATACATGAAGAAAAAGATTTAGTATCTCACGTTGACAAGAAAATTGAATGGATAATAGATAGTGGTTGTTCTCATCATATGAATAGTGATAAGAACAAGTTTGTTAAATTAGTAAAGTATGATGGAGGTGTTGTAAGGTTTGGGGACAATCTCCCTAAATCTATCATAGGAGTAGGATCCATTACTCTAGATAGAAAGACTAATATAGACAATGTGATGCTTGTTGAAGGATTGAAACATAATTTGTTGAGTGTTGGACAGTTAATGGGTAAAGAGTTTCAATTAAGTTTTGTCAATGGAAAATGTTTTATTAGAAGTAAGGTAGGTAAGCTGATTGCAACCGGTACCAAATCTAGAGGTAATGTATTTGAATTAAATACATCTGGAGCCTCTTGTTTTGTTGTGAAGGTTGATGATAGTTGGTTATGGCATAGGAGATTTTATCATGTTAATTTTTATAATATTGTAAAGGCAAGTATGACTAATGTAGTGAGAGATTTGCCGAAGATTGTGAAACCATACACTATTTGTAGATAATGTGTCATGGGAAAATAGACTAGAAATAGTTACAAAAGAAAAGCATATACATAAAAAGAGAAGTTGGAGTTGGTACACATGGACCTTTGTGGACCTACAAGGACAAAATCATACTATGGTGAAAGGCATTTCATACTCTTTGTTGATGATTTTTCTAGAATGATGTGGGTCACTTATTTGAAAGAGAAATCAGAGGCTTTTGACAAATTCAAGTTGTTTAAAGCAAAAATAGAGAATGAATCATGTTTAAAGATTAAGTGTTTAAGGTTAGACAAAGGTGGAGAGTTTACTTTAGACTTATTCAATTCATACTATGAAGAGCATGGGATAAAGAGATAGCCATATTCTCCTAGGAATCCACAACAAAATGGGATAGAAGAGCGAAGGAACATGACTATACTTGATGCTGCTAGGACAATGTTGATTGAAGGAAATGTATCTCATGTACATTGGAGAGAGGTTGTTGGAACAACAGTGTATACATTGAACATAATTCAAATCAGAGTAGGTACAAGTAAGACTCCCTATGAATTATGGTTTGATCAAACTCCTACTATAAAATATTTCAAAATATTTGGTAGTAAGTGTTATATCAAGAGAGATGATGAAATAGGGAAGTTTGATGCTAGAAGTGATGAAGGAATTTTCCTTGGTTACTCTGTTAAGAGCAAGGCTTACAAATGTTTCAATCTGAGATTGAGGAAAATGATTGAAAGTAACAATGTAAGAATAGATGAGAAGTTTTAGATACAAGAAATAATGTATGACAGTAATCATATTTTAGAGTTAAAAGAAATTACTGCTGCTACAGAAGGAGAAGAACTTGTTGAGGTAGAAAGTGAAAAAGAGGCTTGTGATGCTAGAACAAGTAAGGCTACTAAGACTCCTAAAACACCAAGGTATGTAAAGAATAACCATCCTGAAAATCAAATTATTGGCAATACCAGTCAGGGAGTACTAACTAGATCAAAGGTTAGAGAAGAAATTTGTTTGATTTCTCAAGTTGAACCAAAGACTACAGATGAAGCATGTAAAGATAAATCTTGGTTAGATGCTATGAAAGAAGAGTTAAATCAAATAAAGAAGAATGACACTTGGGAACTGGTTCCTAGGATGAAAAAAAAAATGTAATAGGAATGAAATGGGTTTTTAGAAACAAAATGAATGAAGAAGGAACTATTGTAAGAAAAAAAGAAAGGCTAGTATGCAAAGGTTACTCACATCAAGAACGTATAGAATTTGAAGAAACATTTTCTCTTGTTTCTATAATAGAGGTAGTAAGATTGTTCTTAGCTTATGCTATACATAAGAACTTCAAGGTGTATCAGATGGATGTGAAATCTGCATTTCTGAATGGAGATCTTGAAGAAGAAGTGTAAATAGAACAACCTGGGTTTCCCCTATGTGAAGATAGAGACATGGTGTACAAGTTGAAGAAAGCTTTGTATGGGCTGAAGCAAGCTCCTAGGGCTTGGTAGAAAGGTTAGACAAGTATCTACTTTGGCTTAGATTCAGAAAAGGTAATGTAGACAATAATTTGTATTTAAGAACTAGTGAAGATGGAATCTTGATAATAGAAGTCTTTGTGGATGATATTATCTTTGGAAGTAATGATGATCTATGTAAGAAATTTACTAAAGAAATGGAAAGTGAATTTGAGATGTCCATGATAGGTGAAATGAAATTCTTCCTTGGATTGAAAATAACTCAGAATGAGAATGGTATTTTTATTTCTCAAACCAAGTATCTCAAAGAATTGCTTAAGAAGCTTGGAATGGAAGATTGTAAACCAGTAGGAAAACCTATGGTGACTGGTAACAAGCTAATAATTGATGATGAATCAAAGTGTGTTTTTCAAACCTTGTACAAATCAATGGTTGGAGAAATACAATATCTGACCCACACCAGACTAGATATTGCTAATGCTATTGGAATTGTAGCTAGATATGAGGCAGAACCTAAGGAAACACATCTAGCTACTGTGAAAAGGATACTGAGGTATCTAAGAGGAACCATAGACTATGGCTTATGTATGACATAAATGATAGCTTTGAACTTCATGCTTATACTGATGCTGATTGGGCAGGAAATATTGATCACAAAAAAAGTAGTAGTGGTGGTGTATTTTTCCTTGGGGAAAAGTTGGTTTCTTGGCTAAGTAAGAAACAAGATTGCATAGCACAATCTACTACTGAATCAGAGTATGTTGCTACTGCCATAAATTGCACTCAGATTATTTGGATGAAAAATATGCTAATAGACATTGGAATAACTTCTAATTAGCCTATGGTTATCCATTGTGATAACACTAGTACAGTGAATATGTCAAAGAATCTGGTGGTGCACTCCAAAACTAAATATATTTCTATCAAGTATCACTTCTTGAGAGACAAGGTGGCAGAAAAGGAAATCAAATTAGAATATATCAGTACAAAAGAGAAGATTGCAGACATCTTCACAAAGCCACTATCGAAAGATACCTTTAAATATCTTAGAGGTATGCTAGGGGTTCAAGCCCCTCCTAGTCATAATTAAATGATGTAGAGATGCATCAGTCCAAGGGTTTTCAGAGCCTTATCATAATCTGGAATAGATGTAGGGATCTACTCCTCAGGGGGAGTGATCGTGGAAGAAAGATGTTGGAAAGAATTTGCTGACTCATGGCACCCTTTGCCATTTTTTTCAAAGGGGGAGTGTTGCTATGAGAAAATCCCTACTGTATGGGGAGACTGTTTGGTTATAGAACTAGTTGCAGAACTTTGGATTGATATAAATTTGGGATAATAGATTTTCCCATATGTTGACATCAATGCCAAAGGGGGAGATTGTTGGATATTGCTAATGCATGGGGAGGTGATTGAGACATTTAATATGTTTAATCACTACATTACTAAATATGCACTCATACTATTGTCATTTGTGTTTTGTCATTGATATCAACATATGTTTCTTTGAGGAGATCAGACTAGTTATCACAGTATATAGACACTGTACGGATGTTTCAGATGCTGCAAAGACAGATGAGAGTTCAGGAGGATGTTGTAATCTTATATCCAAGATCACATCATTTATTTCTTCATATTGGATGAGTTACAAAATTTTTGGTGAAGACTGGTCACTAAATGTGACAGTGAGAAATGACAGAGTTAGTCTTTGTGTTTTGTGTATAGCTTTTAGAAGATATGGAATCTGTGCATGCGAACTTTAGAAATGAAAGATAGAGTATTAAAGAGTGTTCTATGAATTGCACAAGGTACAAAATGTAGGATGACGCTAGCTGTGGCATGTACTTTGGAAGGTGATCTATTTTGAAGTCCACTACAGAGATGTAGCATGTATAATGGATGGCAAACTTGAATTAAGGATGTCGGTCCTTAATTATTGTAATATAATAGTTGTAGACTTATTCTAGATATCATGTGAATCTTAGCAAGGGTTTATGTAATTATTTGTAATTAGGAAAGCCTTATGGGCCAACCTATTTATAAGAATTGTAATAAGGTATAAATGAAAGTTCTTTTCTTTGGAAAAGATACGGATGAGAAGAAGATGATATAAAGAGGTTGTAAAAGCTATGAGCTTGTGTCTGCTGTATGTAGAGTAGATGTTTGTTGGTGGCCTTCATTGGAACTGATCAAGCAAAGATAGTTGCTACAAAATAGTTCAAAGATTGTGTATTTCTTCATATACACTTGTGTTATGAATAGTAAGTTCTGAAGGTGGACTTAACCTTCTTTGGGTAGTGAGCCCTCCCTTTTGTTCTTGACTCATAACAGGGTCTATCCTCTAACAAGGACTATGTACTGTAATGTTTCAATAAGCTCCTAATAGGGCTATATCTTCTAACAAGGATAACTATACTCTCAGTACATCATTTGTGTGTGCTAATTCCCACTGGGGTTTTTACCTTTAACAAGGTTTCTCTGAGACCAAAATATTATGTTATTATGTTGGCATTCATTGTGTTCATTGGATTTGATATTGTTGCTGCTTAAAGTTTAAAGTTTAATAATCTGTTATACAACTGATTCGCCCCTCCTCTCAGTTGTATTGTGGACTGTTATTCCTAAAAAATATTTTATCTAGAAATGATATACATCCTCAACAATCTAAAAATTGATACTATGGCATCTTGGATGATATACTTGAGTGTGAATTTAACTCGTTCAAATTAGTTCTATTCGTCATAAAATGGTACATGCTATGATTGAATCAAAATGATTCTAATAGAACTATTATTCAACATGATAATGGATTTATAATGATTAATACAAGGTCATTTAAGCTAGTTGGAGATGAGCCCTATGTTCTTCCAAGCCAATGTGAGCAAGTGTTTTACATAGAGGTTTCGCATAAACCAGGTTGGTCATTTGTTGTTAGACATGATCCAAGAGGAAGGACAGTAAAATATAATGTGATGGAAGAAGAAGGTACTGAAGATGATGATGATGATGATGAGATGGATGAAGAAGATGATCAATGACAAGGTATGTGATTTAATTATTTATATATATTTATATTGATTAGTATATATATTTAATATTGATTTATTGATGTATTCAACTCTAATGGCATGATATAATTAATTCATTGTATTCAATTCTAATGATTACAACACATGTGATTTATGATTACCAATGTATTGCTTATGATGCTCAACTAATTGTGGCTGATTACATGTATATATATATATTTTATTGTCACCCTTTCTAGAAATAGGTAATTTACTACACACATCGTCACCCCTTTAGTTGATGATCTTGCATTCCATATATAAGGTAAAGGTAATTTGTTCATGCTTACAATCTTGCATATTGTTCATGTTGTCTTCTACATAATTTGTAGCATACATATCATGTAATTTTTAGCTAACTTAAGATAAATGATTCACATATGCAGGAAATTTAACCCCTTCAATGAGGATCCTACACAATGACATGTATCAATAGGTATAAGTCAATACGCCCTATAGAAATAGTTTATTAATTTCTTACTTTCTCTTTGTGCCCATCTCCATTGAGTGGTTTAATAATAAGGTATTAACTTTCTCATGATTTAACAATACTACCCTCAACATCAATTTTATGGCTGACTTCATCAACATTACCATCATTTAGAAAAATATCTCACTCCTTAACAACTATATATCTCATTTGATGGATTGCAGGAACCACCAAATAGGTACTTGTCAAATCTATCTTCCTCGAATGAGGGAAATGTGGGAATGGTAGAAAAAAGTTTGACATGTAGTATGACCAAAATAGGGAGATCATGTTCCTATGATAATGAGACCAAAAGTGACATCAAGGTGCCCTTTCGGTACACACATCTTGAGAAAGAATGGGTACCCAAGGTGCTACCTCCAATTAACACTGATTTTTGTGTTAACGAGAGGATATATCACATAGCTCCATCCTCATTACATGGTTTGAGCCTATTTTCCATGGATGGGATAAAGGTATGTTACAACAAATTTTTTGAATTGATGGAGTATGTCATACCTTGTTACAATTACAATGATTGGAAGCGAATTGTTCAATATAAAAAAAATATGCGTAGGTATGCACTATCAGAAAATTATATACAATGGAAAGAAAATGATCAAAGTAAAAGATTTTCTATGTACATTGATGGGAGACCAAAAGAAAAAGGGAATATTGTGGGTTTTATAAATAGTACGCGACCTGGGTCAACTAATAAGCAACCCAATTGCATATTTGAGGCGCGTGAGGGGAATCATGTTTTTGTATGTGCGATAAAATCAATAAGTGTAGGGGAAGAACTGCTAATAGACTACCATTTAAATCGCATAGATACAAAAAATGTTACTATCATGGGGGTCGTAAGTACTATATACCATTTAAACTAACGTCAAGTTTATGACTCCAATATACCATTTTATTAATAAGTTTTTTTTTCTAAGTCTATTGCTTTCAGTTCGCTGAAGTTTTTATGTTTAATCTTTGTCACATGATGACATGGATCCCACACGATAGAAGTTTTTATATTTAATCTTTGTCACATGATGACATGGATCAAATTTTGGACTATCCTTCCTATAGAATGCCATCTCCAAGATCACCTCAAGTAGTTAAGCTTTCTCTCTAAGGACCAGTAGCTCTGATACCAATTATTAGGAATAACAGTCCACCAATACATGAACTAAGGGGGGGGGGGGGGGTGAATTAGTTGTATGAGAGATTATTAAAATTTTAAACTTTAAGTAGAAGCTACATAAATCAAATGATAACACGGTAAATGCCAACACAATAACATAATATTTCATTGTTGAGGAAACCCTATTAAAGGTAAAACCCCGGTGGGAATTAGTACCCACTAATGATGTACTAAGAGTATAGTATCCATGTTAAAAGATCTAACCCTGTTAGGAGCTTATTAAAACATTCTAGTACATAGTCTTTATTAAAGGAAAAACCCTGTTAGGAGTCAAAGAAAAGGGTAGGATCACTGCCCAAAGAAGGTTATGTCCACCTCCAAAAGTCATTGTTTGCAACAAGTGTATACAAAGGAAATACACAATCCTTGTGAACTATCTAATAGCAACTGTCTTTGCTTGATCAGTTCCAATGAAGTATATAAACTATCCTCTTCTCTACATCGAGTAGATACAAGCTCAAAGCTTCCATAATCCTCTTTTACATTCCATCCATACTACATGTCTTTTCAAAAGAAAATATCCTACATATATACCTTATTACAATTAAATGATCAGGTCAGCCAATTAGGCTTTCTTAATATAAAAATAATTACATAAACCCTTGCTAAGATACAAACAGTATCTAGAACAAGTATACAACAATTATAATTCATCAATTAAGGTCCAACATCCGCAATCCATGCTTGCTATCCATAATACATGCTATAACTCTGAAGTCGGCCCCAAATAGGTCTCCTCTAGAACACACACTACAATTGATGTCATCATGCTTCCCACAACTTGCTAAGATCATCAAACATTCCTTAGTACACTTTATGTCATCCCTTAAGCTCGCATACACTGAATCCACATCGCTTGTAAGATATACTCAAAACACAAAGACTTACTTTGTTAGATTCCACTGTCATAGTCCAGAAACCAGTCTTTGATAAATCTTTTGTTTCTCAACCAATATGTATTATTACAACATGTGATCTTAGATATAAGATCACAACACCTCCCTATACATAGATCTATGTTCACTCATTCTAAATCATCCATACAATATTTGTACACTGTAATAACCAGTCTGTTCTCTTCATAGAAACATATGTTGACATCAGTGACAAAACATGAATGACAAAAATATTAATTCCAACAACACTCAACAAGATAATGTAGTGACTAAGCATATTAAATGCATTAGTAACATACAATAATGCTTTATTCAGATCTTTGAAGTCGGTGCATATTCTAATTTGTCTTGAAGGCTTAGTGATAAGTACCATGTTTGAGATCCACTCTTAATAGTCAATGACTCTGATATTTTTTCTTGTAAGAGCTTCTCAAGTTCTTCCTTTACTACTAGGGATACTTTTAGATGCATTTTTCAAAGATTTTTCTTAACTATCTTTGCATTGGGATCCATGGAAAGATGACAAAGAACTAGATTTGGATCAAGCCCAAGTATGTGTGTGTCTGACCACACAAAGTTGATTGTAGCTTCTTAGAGAAGGGTTGTGAAAGATAGTTCTTCAGCTTTAGTCAGAGATGTTGCAATATATGTCATCCTTGGGCATTCTTTTCTTCCCACATGGGCTGGATTTGTATCTTCTATGATGATGGATGACTGCTCTGGTCTATAATTGTGGATGGGGGGAAGAGGCAAGTCTTCATCTTCTAGCACCTTAGAGAGGTTTTCACTATAAGATACACCCTTTATTTTTTCTTTTTTAGAATTAGAATGTGCCCTAGAGGGGTTTTCACAAACAGACTGGTTCTTTTATTTTTTATTTTTATTTTTATGGCTAAAAAATCTCTCTTCCCTGAAGTATCCCTTGGGGTCGAGCTTGCAAACATAAGTTGCTTCTTGTCCTTGATCTGATTTCTAGTCTGATGCTCCCATAAATCTTAGGAGTGATTCTGTGCTTTGGAACTCATTGATATGTGTTACGCTTGGTTGATCCCAGTCTATGAGTTTAGGATGGATGATGGGAAGTTCGATGAGGCTAATGGCAAGTTGGTGAAGGATAGAATTTCCTAGGAAGGTTTCATCATCAAAGATATCATTGTAGGATTTATTTTCTTCTTCTTTAGGGGTGTCTTTGATTTCCACAAGGTCATCTTGGATGTTCAAGAGGGTGATGTTGGGCAAATTAGTGCCCCCAGTTGTGGTATTGGGTCCTTGTATGTGTAGGCAAGGGGTATTAAAGCCAATGCCTTGATGTTTTTGATTTTGTGAGGCTTCTATTGGGTCTTTTCTTCCACATTCTTTGGGTCCTAGACCACCACCTTGATATTTCCACTACTCTATGGAATATTTGTGGGATGCAAGATATTTGTCCTTGAAATATCCAAAGAGCTCCATGTCAGGAGGTGGGGGATCTTTGTATAACCACTTGTTGATATTAGGGTCCATCTCTTGATTGTTTAGGATTCCATGGGAGATGATTGTTGATGGGCCTAGTTGTTTTATTTCAAGATCTTCTTGAGGGATCTTTCTCTAGTGGCTTGGGTGCCCTTAAGTATGTGGATCAAGTAGAAGGGTCAAAACTTCAAATGCATCATTTAGGTTGTACTCACCATAGCCCTAGTTGTTGATCTTAATGGAAGAGAGGGTGGAGGCTACGATTATTTCTAGATCACAATGGGATCAGGATGAGCTGGCAACAGAAGTGTCAATGTCAGTTCTAGGACAATTGGTGTAATAGGGGAATGATGCTTCCAATGCACAATAATATGCAAAGGGTTGAGGATCTACATGGATGGTGATTTTAGTTCGTTGATGTGGAAATTTTAGGCATTGGTGATAAGTAGATAGGATGGATTTGATGGAAAGAACCATGGTCGACCAAGGAGGATGTTATATGGGAGGTCTAGATAAAAAATGTGGTAGAAGGTTTCTTGAATTGCAGGGCCTAGCTTAATTGGAAATAAAATGGTACCTTCTGAGGTAGGCTCCAAGTTATCATAGGCCTTGATGGTGATAACATTGTGTGATATGTCAGCCTCTGTATATCCCACTTACTAGATGAAATTCAAGGTTCATAGATTTAGGGCTGAGCCATTATCTATCATGACCCTTTTGATGAAAAAATATCTGACCATGATGCCAATGTGAAGGGGGAGATTGTGGTTAGGCTCGACAGATGATATGTCAGAAGGCTTGAAGAAAAGTGCACCAGATACATATATGTGCCCCATGAGGTTCTTGAATTGGATGGTATTAATGTTCATGGGGACATGTCCTTCTTGGTGGGCTCTGTTAAGGATCTCTTAATGGATGGGTGAAGTGTCAAGAAGGTTGAGGATGGAGATTTGGGTAGGTGTGTTCCAGTATTCTAGAAGGTTGTACTATGCATTATGAGAAGGCATTGGATTAGCACTGGTGATAGATATCTGACCTCTATGTGTGGTGACTACACACTAACTATCTACTTCCTTAACATGGATGACATTGATGGTGGGTTAAACTTGGGATATGCATCCAAAAAACTTGTTGTAGTTGATGTGGGTAGTAGTATAGTCTTTTCTGTCAGTGTGGTCTCCCTATTTTCCTTTGCCTAGGTTCTAGGGTGGAGGATTGATAATGACTTGGTTCTTCCCAAAGTTGTGTTGAGGGAACACATTTTGATAGATTTGTAGATTGGCATTAGGAAAAGGCTGGGTAGGTGCATCCACTTGGATCTCCTTTCTTTCAATGAGATCTTGGGTGTAGTGCTTCATTTTCATGCACTTGATGGTAGTGTGTCCTTTAACATGGTAATAGTCATAGTATTCATTCTCTTTGTACCATGTTGGCTTGGGAGTTGTATCATCGAATGGATGAGTTGGACAGTAGATAATCAGATTGGCCTTATCCATTCGATGGAAGATCATGTCTAGTGGTTCACCAAGAGGGCTGGAAGTATGTATTTGATTGTTCTAGACTCAAGGCTTGTTTTATGTTGGGGTAACTAATATGGCATTTATTTGGTTTTCCTGATGTTGATAGTGCTACATAAGCTATTGGTTGATTGGTGGTTGTTGTTTTTAATATGAAGGAGTAGGTGTAGGACCAACCACAACAATTTGGACATGTTTGGTATCTATGGCTCTATTTGTGACAACATTTTTGTTCCTGTTCTAGTAATGAGGCCTGTCATTACTGGGTTTTTCATAGGAGTTATCTTTGTAATGTCAGCTAGTACCTTCATCTAAGAGGTATTTTTCAATGTTTATCCCCTTGCCTTTGATGTCTTGATAAGTTAGGATGCAGTTCATCCTCATGAAATGGGATAGTTTAGGATGTAGGTTATCAATGAAGATTTTAGCAAGATGTTTCTTGGACAGTTGATATGATAACCTCGTGGTTAGGTTTTTCCATTGTTGTAAGTAATCAGCCAAGCACTCAGCTCCCTTTTGTTTTGAATTGCAGAGGTCTAACAAGGATAGCTCATTTTCAACATTATGGGCCTATTGGGAAATGAACTTCTCAAAAATTTCTACAAATGTTGTGATTGTCCCATAAGGTATCTTGTAGAACCACTCGATAGCAGTTCCTCCCAAGCTCTTGGGGAAGAGGCGCATGAGGAAATTATCATTGTAGGCCTCCTCTTGACACACCATATAAAATTATTTCACGTGGCTTATTGGATCTCCCTTCCCCCAAATGTCTCAAAATTCTTGGGAAAGGGGATTGTTATGATAGATCTGTCAAAGGGATAGGGACAAACCTCCTCAAATTTGAAAGCCTTTCTCTCTGTTCTGGTTCTAAGATCCTTGAGAGAGTTCTTTATTTCTTCCCATTCTACATTGATATGCATTGGAGTGGGTACTCCCATTAGGAAAGGATCTAATGGTGCAGGTGAATATGGATGGTTCTGTAGGGGATATTGTTGGACTAAATAGGGTGATTGCCCAACTAGATAAGTGGATTGGAAGGGATTCTGGGGTGAGGGTTGTTGGGGAGGATATTATTGCTGAGGTGTAGGGGTGTAGTGTTGTGTAGGATATGGTGTTTTTTGTTGTTGTTGGGGGATGATGGGATGTTGTTGTTGTTGCACTGAGAAGTACTTTCACTAGGGAGGAGGTTGGTGAAATGGGATAGCCTACTAGTAGGATTGTATTTATGCTTGGCTGATGTAAGTGGGATGCATTCCTACATTACTAAGGGGTGGAGAGGCTTTTTGGAAGATGGTGATATGAGGTGGTTTCATGAGGTAGATGGTGAGATTAGAGGAACTTTGTTGTTGTGCAGGCAGTATGGCTTGAGAAGTGGCAGGTGGCATGGATAGATAGTTAGTATATGAGGGAAAAGATGTAGCTAATGGAGGTGGTGGTTTCTATTGTGCTATGTGAGGGAAGGTTTATTGTGGGTTTTTGGGAACATATATGTGTGATTGAGTTTGTATCCCAAGGGCATGCATTTGTACTTGGGTGAGGCCCCAAGAAGAGCATGTTCTTGCTGTGGGTTGCGGTGTGGAGGATGTTGGGAATGTAGATGTGATAGTGGGATTTTGGGATGTGGATGGTGGGTTTTTAGATCCCATGAATGGAATCCCTATTGTGAAAGAAGCTTGTTGGGCTTATGTGTTGGCGATGAAAGGTGGAAGAGGAATGTGTGTGGAAGATAGTTGAGTGATGGATGGAACAAATGTTTGGGTGAAAGCTTACTGAGTAGTGGGAGGAGGAACCTGTGTTGCCCCTTGGAGGGATGGTGTTGATACAAAATCTTGTTGAGTGAAGGAGGAAAAATACTTTGTTTCCCCTAGAAAGGATGGTGCTAATGTGGAAGCTTGGATCATGAAAGGTGGAGGTACTAGTTGTGTGGTGGTTTGCATGGGAGGTGGAGGTTGGTTTTGTGTGAAGCTCTATGCCTGAGTGGCAGCTTGAGATGTTGTAGATGGTGGTGGTGTGCTCATGATGGAAAAGGGAGTGGATTGTGCTATTATCTACACTGTGGGATTTGTGGAACTAGTTTGGAAAAGATGGGGGATAGGTGAGGCTATTTGGGATATTTATTGGCTAGGGTCATGGATTTTTTGGATGATGGGAGAATAGGTGACAGTTGGGATATGGATGGTTTTTTGGGACTGAAGGGTTAGAGGTGTGGTGGAATGGAAGTACCCTCTTTTTCATAGTTTGCCAATATAGCCTGATGATTCTAGTTTATGATTACACTCACCATTTGTGCATGCCCTGGATGGATCATGAATGCTTCTATAGAGAATGATGTGGGTATTTCAGTTGGATCCTCCCACACATTCTTGACCTGTGGGGGCTATGGATTGTAGGTCACCATCAAGTTATTAGGATCAATGGGATCAAAGGAACTAGTGACTCAGTTGTAATCCATATTCTTTCTCTTCCTGGCTCATGTCTCGACAAGCATGAAATGCAGATCTAAAGATGAAGATGTTGTGATGGATGAATGCAAGATGCTCCTAAGGAAACTTAAGGATGGTGGATAGGATAAGCCTATGAAAACTTAAGGATAGATGCAAGGATTTATAGAATTTTGGATGAACTGAAGGACTTTTAGATGCTGATCTAGATTTAGATGTTGAGGATTTACTAAGTGTCAGAATAAGTTGCTTCTTATTGGTGTAGGATCAAAGAGGATAGGATTGTCAACATAGGATAGACTGTTGATCTTTGAAATATGGGATCCCTATCAATGCACACCAATCTCTTGGTCGAGATGATGAGGCCTACAAAGAAAAGTACAAGCTACCCTATACAATGCTTACTTGTTAGAATAATAAGTAGAAAAAATGCAAATATTAACACACAGAAGAGAACACAACACAAAATTTAACGTGGTTCACCCAATCCCTAGGCTACATCCACCAACAGTGAGTCCAATATCTTTATTATTATGCAGTGATTACAATCTAAAACTTGCAACTCAATACCACCATAGGAAGCTACAAAATCCCTCATACAAAAATCACCAACCCTAAGCCCTTTTACAAGTATTTTTGACTTCACCTAATTAGGGCAAAAAATACTCTGACTAATAGAAAATTGATGGCTAACCCTTTACAATATTATTAAGTCATTGTTGGCCCTTTGACCCCATCAAGGGCTTTGCCCCATGACCCCACCTGGGGCACTACCCCAAGACCCTGCAAGGGGCTCTACCCCTTGACTCCAAGCTTGGGGACGCTGCCCCCAATCCCTCATAGATAAGTGTGGGGGGAAACCACACCGAAAAAAACTTGAGTTTGATTAGGCTCCACATACATAACAATCTCCCACTTGGATACTGATCAGACTCCACAACAATATCCTCCCACTTGGAGACTAATCGAAGAAACCTATAGCTCCCACTGGAATAAAGAAATCACTCTGGACTCTACTGTTCTTTTATTCTATTCAGTCTAGATGACCAACCGAAGCTGAAGAGGAATTCAAATTCTCCCTTGTCACTGCCATTGTAACCATATCTGCTGGATTAACATCTGTATGTATCTTCTCCAATTTTAACTATCCATCATCCAAAACTAACTGAATGAAATGATACCACAATTGTATGTGCTTTGTTTTTTAGTGCAAAGCAGAATTATTTGGAAGATGAATGGCACTCTAATTATCTGAGTACAAATAATTATCTGCTTGTGGATGTCCCAATTCTTCCATGAAGAATTGAAGCCATATCATCTCCTTGGCTACCTCTATAGAAGAAACATACTTTGCCTCTATAGTGGATAAAGCATTCACCTTTTGTAACTGAGAAATCTAACTCACTGTTGTCCCACCAATAGTAAATACATAACCTGTAGTACTCCATCTGGTATCTATATCTCCTGCCAAATCTGAGTCAACATAGCCATGAACAGTAGTAGAAGAGCCCCCAAAGTGTAAACACTTATTGGATGTACCTCTCAAATATCTAAGAATCCACTTGACTGCATTCCAATTCTCAATCCTAGGGTGACTCATATACCGGCTAACGACTCCCACTGCATGTGCAATATCTGGCCTAGTACATACCATAGCATACATTAAGCTCCCTATAGTTGAAGCATAAGGTATCTTGGACATTTGTGCCTCTTCTTCTGGTGTCTTTGGACACATTTCTTTGGTCAATTTCAAATGACCAGGCAAAGGTGTAGTGACAGCTTTGGCATCCTTCATGTAGAATCTCTGCAACACCTTTTCAACATAATCAGCCTGAGATAGAGTTAATTTTCTGTTCTTCCTATCTCTACAAATTTTCATGCCAAGGATTTGTTTTTTTGCCCCCAAATCCTTCATATTAAAAGATTTTGCTAACTGTTGTTTCAACCCCTTAATATGATCCTTGTTAGATCCAGCTACAAGCATATCATCAACATATAAACATAGAATAATGTAGCTATCATTATTTAACCTCTTGAAATAAACACAATGGTCAAAATTACATCGAGTGTATCCATTCTCATTCATAAAAGTATCAAATTTAATATACCATTGTCGAGGTGCTTGCTTCAAGCCATATAAACTTTTTTGCAATTTGCACACTAAACTCTCCGTACCCTTGACCTCAAATCCCTGTGGCTGAACCATATATATTTCTTCATTCAAATCACCATGAAGAAAGGTTGTTTTAACATCAAGCTGCTCTAAATAAAAATCTTTAGTAGCCACAATACTTAAAATAGTACGAATAGAAGTCATTTTAACAACTGGAGAAAAAATCTCATCAAAATCAATACCATGTTTCTGGGAAAATCCTTTTACGACTAATCTGGCTTTAAATATTTTCTTACCTCCATCTTCTTCTTTCAACCTGTAAACCCATTTATTCTAGAAAACCTGTTTACCTGCAGGTAACTTACATAAATCCCAAGTCTAATTTTTCAGCAAGGAGTCCATTTCATCTGTCATTGCAAACTCCCACTGAAGTTTTGTATCCACCTGCATAGCTTCATTATAACATTCAAGTTCACCAACATCAGTTAATAAGATAGAATACAAAGAAGGTGAAAATCTATCTGGAGGTCTACTTATCCTTGTTGACCATCTAACATTCACTGGGGTGTGTGATATTTGTTGTTGCTATTGTTACGGAGCATAAGGAATTTTTGGAACATTATCATTTGGAATATCATCCAACAGTACATAATCATTTTCTTTCTTCTCATGTTGCTGCAACAGATCTTTGTACAACACTTTCTCATTGAATACAACATCCCTGCTTCTTACAATTTTATGATTTTCAAAATCCCAAAGCTGATAACCAAATTTATCAATGCCATATCCAACAAATATACATTTCTTAGATTTAGCTTCCAGCTTGGTTCTATTTTTAGAATCGATATGTGTAAACGCTTCACAATCAAAGGTTCTGAGAAAAGAATAACTCACCTTCTTACCTACCCATGCTTCCTCTGGATTACCACAACCTAAGGGAGTAGAGAGACCTCTATTTATCAAATATACAGTAGTATTTATGGCCTCTTCACACATGTTTAGGGGGAGCCCAACATGCAACCTCATGCTCCTAGTACATTCCATTATTGTCCTGTTCATGCGTTCAACCACTCCATTTTCCCTTGAAGTCCTTGGAACTCTTTTCTATCTATGAATACCAATAGAGGCACAATAATATTCAAATTATTTTCTGCAATACTCACCACCATTATCAGATTTGAGACATTTTAATATTTTTCTAGTCTCATTTTTAACCAAGATTTTCCATTTCTTAAAAGTTTCAAATACATCAGATTTCTGTCCAATGAAATATATCCATACTTTCCTAGTTGCATCACCAATGAATGTAACATAATACTAGGAGCCACCAAGGGAAGACACCTGAGCTGGACCCCATACATCTATATGCACAAGCTCTAATTTTTCATCTTTCTTTTCCTTCCCACTCTTTACAAAACTGACACTCTTTTGCTTTCCATACACACAACTTTCACAGAAATCCATATTAACACATTTCAGACCTGGTAGAACTTTCTTTGAATGAAGTAATTTCATACCTTTTTCACTCATGTGCCCAAGTCTATTGTGCCACAATAATGTTTCAGAATCTCTAGCAACTGTCTCTTGTTCTACCTGCTCAACTGCAGCAACTGTTCCTGGACATTCATTTTTCTCTGAAACAATTAAAGTAGAGTGAACAGTATGACTTGTACAAAGATATAAGGTGCCTACTTTCACACCTTTTTCTACTACTAAGGAACCTTTTGAAACCTTCCAATTTTTATCATTAAAAGTAACTGTGCAACCCTCATCAGTGAGTTGCCCTGCTGAAATTAAATTTCTACTCAGCCTTGGAAGATGTCTTACCTCTTGTAGTAGCCAATCATTCCCATTGTGCAACTTAATTTTAATTTTCCCTTTTCCAACAATTTGACAGGGTTCATTATCTCCCAAATAAACTAGCCCAAAATCCCCTTGGACATAATCAACAAAATAACCTCTATGGGGTGTAGCATGAAATGAAGCCCCCGAATCTAACACCCATGAATCATCAACATTTTCTAAAGACAAGAGAAAAGCATCCTCTTTGGATTTGTTACTTACCACATTTTCCTCCTTGTTTCCATCATGTTTGTCTCCTTGATCTTTCTTCCGAGACCAACAATCTTTCTTCTTATGTCCTGATTTTCCATAGTACCAATAGTCGCTAGGTCCTCTTGACTGAAACCTCTTACCCTTTGACTTCCCTCATGATTTTCCATGATTTCCTGAGTTGTTTCCTCTATCTCTTGTTCTGCCTCTTCTTTCTATGTTCAATACACTACCCGATGTGGATGCCCCTGAGATTTTCCTACAAATTTCCTCACTCAATATAACACCAACAACATCATCAAAATTTAGGGTATCAGAACTAGAAATAGAATTACTAACAACCATTACCAAGCCATTCCAGCTTTTTGGCAAAGAACACAAAATCAAGAGAGCCCTAACCTCTTCATCAAAAGTAATTTTAACTGAGGCTAACTAACTTGTAACTGTATTAAACTCATTCAAATGATCAGTGACTGATCCACCTTCTACCATTTTCATATTAAATAAACACTTCATAAGAAATACCTTGTTTGAAGCTAAAGGCTTTTCATACAACTTTGCTAGGGTTTCCATAAAATCTTTAGCTTTCATTGCTCCAATAATATTGAATGCCACTGATTGTGCTAGGCATAGACGAATACTCTCTAGTGCCTTCCTATCTAAAATATCCCATTCTTCCTGAGACATTGTTGCCTTTTTCTTGGCTATTCCCTCTAATGGCTGCCATAAATCCTTCTGATAGAGATAGTCCTCCATTTGCATCTTCCATAACTGGAAGTTCTTCCCATTAAACTTATCAACCTTTAGCCTACCCTTGTCTACCATTTCTCCCACTTAATTGAGAGACTCTCCCACTGACTTGTGAGACCTACTTCAGAGAATAGATGAAAGAACGAATGAAATAACCTCACTCTGATACCACTTTTTAGAATAATAAGAAAAAAAATTACAAATATTAACACACAGAAGAGAACATAATAACACAGAATTTAACGTTCTTCACCCAATCCCTGGGCTACATCCACCAACAGTGAGTCCAATATCTTTATTATTATCTAGTGATTACAATCTGAAACCTCCAACTCAATACCACCACAGGAAGCTACAAAATCCCTCATACAAAAATCACCAACCCTAAGCCCTTTTACAAGTATTTTTGACTTCACCTAATTAGGGAAAAAAATACTCTGACTAATAGAAAATTGATAGCTGACCCTTTACAATATTATTAAGTCATTTTTGGCCCCTTGACCCCATCAGGGGCTTTGCCCCTTGACCCCGCTTGGGGTGCTACCTCAGGACCCTGCAAGGGGCTCTACCCCTTGACTCCGAGCTTGGGGGCGCTACCCCAAATCCCCCATAGATAAGTCTAGGGGGAAACCGTGTCGAAAAAACCTAAGTTTGATTAGGATCCACATACATAACAAGTCAAAGGGTGGAGCTTTCAGGATGATTCTATTTTAGAATGAGGATTAAGAAACACAAAAGATGTGACACTAAGTGGATGGTTTGGATAGTTGGATTTGGTTCAAGGATCTTGGATTTGGATTTGGATTCTGGATTCTGGATTAAGGATGGTGGAGGATGACTAAATGAAGCTTTATTCTAAGAGGATGACCTAAAATGTGAGGATGCAACAAAGGGGATGATCTTTGATGCAAAGATGCAACTAAGGAGATGATCTATGATGCAAAGATGCAAATAAGGATGGTTTATGTTGCAACGATGCCTAGACAAAATGTGATTTTCTTAAAGAATGTAGATGTGTGATAGGCCAACTAGTCTTCTCTTTCTAAACCAACAAAGTGGCAATTGACCTAGAAGTGGGCTGCAAACTATTTGATTCTTGCACTATAACCCACTTTGTCTAGTTTCTCTTGATATTTGTCTTCTTTTTGGATTGTAGTTAGGGATGATTGATAGTCTTTTAGATCTCTTTCTACAACTTTCTTCTCCTGATAGACACAAGAATTTGGTATTTTTCTTTCTTAAGTTTGGTTGAATCGGACATGGTTTTGAAAGGATTGACAATTGGATTTTGGATTGAGAAATGCTTTGGTTAACTGACTTCTTTAAGTCCAATGATTCTTTGATGAAATCTGATCAAGTTTTGGGCTTCCAGTTTTGAAAATTTTTCTCCAAATGGAAAAGGACCCAAAACTCAAAAGATAATGACCAAGTTTGTAACTTTGAAAATAAGCAAGTGTTTTATCTTTTGAGTACTCGGGATTAGATTTTTTCCTTCTTTTTAGGATTAAAATGAAGTTTTTGATTGCTTTGCTTCAATTTTCCTTGTGCACTCAAGATTGGATGTTTTTAGAACTCAATAGTTGATTTTGTTTATTCCTTTTAGTCATTCAAGATTTGGATATACATTCACTTTAAGTCCAAAAAAGAAGTTTGAGATTTTGTTTTGATTTGTTCTTTCTCTTTAGTCACTAAAGATTGATTTTAGGGTTCCTTTTAGAATAACAAGCATATGTGAAGATTATTCTTTGAGACTTTTCAAGATTTTGAGGTTTTGTTTTGAAACCCAAAGTAAATGTCTGATTTGATTGTTTATCCCATTCATGCATTTGAGATTTAATTTAGGGTTTGTTTTAAGCCAAAAAGATTGAAGTATTCCTAGATGGAACTTAAGATTTCATAAAACCTTTAGACATTCAAGATTCCTTAGATAAAGTTCATTTTAAACCCTAATCCAAAGTGTGAAGATGCAAGTTGTTCATTTTATGATTAGTTTTGATTGATTTTTATCTTCTTAGGAAGATATGCCGATTTTATCAGTTTAGGCATTTGAGATTGAGTATGGTTCTTTTTAAGCTGAAATGAAAGTTTCCTTTGTTCCTAAACAAAAAAATGAGATTATTAGGCCTTAGGACCTTGATGTTTTCGATAACTAACTTTCTCTTCAAGGATGACCTACAAAAATGAAGCTAGATCCTACAATTTTGAGGATTAGGAACAATATGAAGCCCAAATGAACCTGAAAAAATAAACAAATCAAGGATTGGGGCCCTAAAAATGACCTCTATTTCCCATTCAAGTAAATAGGATAGGGTATTTTGGGGGTTTTACTCATATGATTCAGGAACAAGTCCCATACGAGTATACAAGGGTCACCATACGAGAAAACAAGGCTAGATGAGAAGCAAAGAGCCAAAAATGACTTATAGAAGGCCTATACGAGTTAGTACATAGAATGGTATGAGAATAAAGGAGTTCCCATACATGTAAGTAGGACTAGAAGATTTTACTTGTACTAGGATTCCCACAGGTTCATACAAGATCTTCAAAAAAAGTGAGTTTTTAAAATAAAAAACCCTAAAAATGGAGTTGAAATACGTAGTAGGGGTCCCACCAAGCATGCCAAAATGTGGATGATGTGAAGCTAACCTATCAGGAGCATGCTAATACATTCAAACATTAGTTCAAATAGATAATACATAAAATATAGTAAAAACTATTCACAAGACCACCTCAGGTTGAGCCAAAACGAGAGCATCTAGGCATCGTTTGATTTGCTCGTTTAAGAGGGATGTGGGTGTGCTCTCAAAGAACAATGAGAATATCCACAATGTAGATTAGGGTATATTAGGATCATGTGTAAGCCATGGAGACCCCAAAAGTGGCACAAAACGTGGTATAGGGAACCGGTTTTGCCCTTAGGGTTCCAAGGGTGCAAGTGATGAGATGCAGATTCTAGGTTATGAATGCAATGCAATATTCATTTTAACTTAACTATGAATGTGATATGGATTGAAAATTATTTTAAATTCTTTAAATAAACCATAGTAATCCAATTATGCTATGCTAAGATGAGTTAGCAAGCTTGAAAACATGAAGAAAACTAGCAATTCTAGCATTTACTATGAAATCTTAGATGCAATTGAACATTATAACTATGCTTGTAAATGAAAGAGTGAGTTCTTATTTTTTCTTGGAAGGAGGGCTATTTATAGGATTTGAGGAAGCACTTGGGTTAGGAGGGTTAGTTAGGGTCAGAGTCGGGGTTAGGGGTATGGTTAGGAAGGGATAGGATTGACATTAATGGTTGAAACACCCAAGGGTTGCTCACACATGTGTGAGAAACACTAGGGAAGTGTGCTAAGGGAAAAAGAGTGGAAGAGGGGAGATAAGCTCTCATTAATAAGGCTATAAGAGCCATTAATGAGGGTGTAAGGGGCCATTAATGAGTTTGTAAGGCTCATTAATGAGGGTGTTGACTTTGGGTCAAAGGGAGAGGGTTAGGCTAAGAGGGTTAGGAATCACCCCTTAAGCAGGGTTAGGGAGTGATTAGGGATGAGAGGATATGTTTAGAAAAGTGTAGAAGATATCTGGGATTTAGGGTTTTTAAATAAATAATTAAATTTATTTAAGGAGGGTTTGGGTTGAAACAATTTATTAAATATTTTAATAAATTTGGGAGAGAGGAGATGTTTAAATGTGATTTAAATATTTTTGGGAGTGATTCTTTAATTAAATGAATTTAATTAAAAGGGGAGGGGATAATAAAAATAATAACTAATCAATTAATTAAATAATTAATAAATTAATTAAATAAATAAATAATTAATTAAATAGATAAATAAATAATTAATGATGATGTCATTAGGACTTTTATTAATTAAAATAATTTTAATTAACAAGATGGATTTTTAGGTGTCTACACTATCATTATACCAACATGATATCACATGTCATTACACCTTATATCCAACAATAAAATCAATGGTCATATCTATCATGGCTTGTGATTTTTCAGTTATCTTTATCTTATCATGTCATGTCACATTTTGTACCAAGTCAGTCTATCATGGCCATTCTACAATAAATTTCCCATTCTGTCCTAACTAGGGGCACCCTAATGTCATGATCTATCAAGTCCTAAGAAATTTCCAAAAAAATTGAAAATGTCCTTCAAAACAACAAAAGCATCACAAAAACTTCTTGAGAAAAGACCAAATATCATTTGCAAAGGTCTTGAAAGTTTTTTCAGACACAAAAAATTGAAAAACTAAGAAAATTCTGCAATAAAACTCCTTTTTACATAAACTAATTCTTTTTAATTTCAAATAAACATTAAACAACATCATACAATAATTTTGAGCTTTAGCAGAACTGAGTCAAAAATGTCAACTAGTCAACAGGTTCTCAGTCAAAATGGCCAAACTGTATTATCTATCAACCAAGTCCCATAGAAAAGTCTTTTGTCAAAAATTCATGTTTTCTTAGACAAGGGAGGGAACACTCAAAACCAAATGGGGTAGTCTTATACAAGTTGCCTTATTCTTGAAATTAGACAACATCTACAAAACATCAAAACTCAATGTCCAAACTACTCCAAAAACATAGACACAAAATTAGTATGGTTGTAATTTATTGAGTAAAGTTGGTCTTATTATGTCTTGATTTTTGAAAGTCATGTTCTTATGCATCTCCAAGATATCCATGAATGATTAGAGATATTACGATGGTTCATGAATTATTTTTATTTTTCTACTATTTGTGGGATGTTTTATGTTAGCCCATTTTCCTAAAAAATGCAAAATCAAATGAAAATGGTCTATTCCTACAAAACCCTAAGGAAGTTGTCATGTCCTACTACAAAATTGTTTTGATCTGAGAAGAAGAAGTATAAGGTTTTGTAGCCTGCAAGTTTAGCCATGGATAGTCCAAGATGTATACAAGTTCCATTCCAGATCGCATGGCCTAATTTGCAAAAACCAGGGAGATATTGCAATTTGAAGGTCTGAGAAATAGGTCTTTTCCATGAATAAGGGTTTCAAAATTTGTCTAAGTCCATAAACCCTAGCCAAATCTATTTCTTCATTACCTTTTTGGGTCACTTAAGTCCCCATTCTGCACATGTCTTATTTCCAAGTCTGGGCAATTAAGTATCTATTCAACGATTTGGCGACTAAAGTATTCATGTGTTCACTTAATTCTTGGAAGTTAGTTGAAAACATTCAACGATCCAGCATGCGGTTTATTCTTCCTTCAATTGTTGATTCTCTGGATAAAATGGCTAAGTCACTTAACATCTGGCGAATAAGTGAGAACCATTAGATGATGGAAAGATCAATGGCTGGTGCTTGATCTCATGATTTATCTAGGGTTAAGTAAATGATCTGGTGACTTGGTGAATAAAGGCTATCTCATGTTCTCCAGATGTAACCAGGGTTAAGAGAAATGTTATGAGATCTAGTGAATACTTTAGTCGTGTGATCTCGTGATCAATCTTGAGTTAAAGTTTAAAGGCTTGGAGATAGAATCTGGACCATTAATGAAAATGGATTGGGCAGTGGTCGCGTATTCGCTGGATCAAACCAAGGGTCAAGGAAAGATTGTGAGATTACATGAATGCTTCATTCACGTGATCTCCAGACCAGACCAAGGTCAAGCCAAGTATTTAGAGATCATGAGAATGCTTTGGTCGCTATATCACCAGATAGAGTTGGGTTAAAGGTAAAGGTTTCAAGATTGAACATGCTTTGTTGATGCAATCATGATCTAACAATTGGCGCTAGATCTCTAGATGCTACCTTAGGTTAAGAAAAGACTCAGTGACCATGTGAATGCTTCATTCACATGATCTCTAGATCAAATCCTAGTTAAGTAAAAGGTCCTGAGGTCTAGTGACTTCCTCATTCACATGTTCTCATAAGGAAATGTGGGTTAAGGTTGAAGACTTTGAGACTCAGCAAGGATCGTAGGATGATGGAAAGATCTACGGCTGACGCTTGATCACTTGATAAAATGAGAGTTAATGAAAACAATTAGTGATCATGCGAAGTCTTTGTTCATGTGTTCTCATGATTGGATCATGGTCAAGATAAACTTACAATGACTATGCAATGCCTTTAGTAATGTATTCGCCAGATGACTTAGAGTTAAGGTGCTTACTGAGGTCAAAACTGGGTCCAATTGCCAGATGTGCTAAGGTGTTTATTACTGATTGGTTGCCAATAAAGATGATGTGGCCATTTGATTTTCAAAGCTCAGTTGAATATTTAATAATTAGTGAGAATCATCTGATGTGCCAAGAAAGGGATAAGATCTACAACCATGTTTTAAACTTGGATCAGTTAGCCGTTGCGACCATGATTTGAAATGATTAAGGGGTTTTCTTTCTAGGGTTTTTTGTAGTCATCCAGAAATGACAAAACCAGATCAAATTTGTTTCTTCCAAGGTAGGTTATAGGACAAGGAAGTGACACATGGTGAAGTCTAGTGCATTCTGAGTTAAAAGTGCAAGAAAGAAAGTGAAAGGCGGATTTAAATAAGTTCAATAGTCTTCTCTATAGTCTAAATGAAATGTTTTTACTATGCATTTTCTGAGAAGCATTCATGATGGATTTTTCAAAGAATAGAATGTAATCATTTCTTGGAGAGGAATGGAATCAAATTAGTTGGAGAGAATAAGTTTGAAGATCAAATGCAGATCAAGTGTGGAGGAATATTGGAGATATTTTGGCTAAAATGGATAGCTGTCAGTTCTATGTAACTAACTTCCTTTTCCTATATCTCTGGTTTTTCCCTCCATTGTCAAGGATGGTGGAATTAGCACTATAGAGGTAGTATTCTGGCTTTTGAGCCCTTATTTTTTTGTTTTCATGGTTTATTGATTATAATGAATCAGAGATTTTTGAATGAAAAATAGTGAAATCCCAATCTTTTATTGCTGACGTCTTCATATGTAGTGCATTGAATTCTTATGTATTAGTTTGTAAGGAACTCTAATATGATGATTACAAGGTGACTACAAATTTTTTTTCTTAGTTTCTCTTAGGGAGTGAATAAATCTTTGGCACAATTATGAGAGTTTAACAGTGTATGTGAATTTGATGTCTGGGTAGAGGAGTGAGAGAATGATTTGTAAGGCACTTCATTTGGGTTTTATTTGTTTGTAATCATAGGATTTCTAGGGATTTACTTTTATTTGACTCTGTTACCCAAGTGATAAGGCACTGGTCATTTCTTGTCTTTATATCTTTCATCATCAAATCTTAAAATCATTGAACATTTACTTTCTATTGGAGAGCATGTAATGTCAATAGTTTGTATTTGCAGAATACAATGCAGTTAGTGATTCTTTGAAGAATGAATCATAGGTTAGCCTGTCTGAGTCTTGAGCTCAAAGAGAAGAAGGATTTATCCTTGTCACCTATGCCATTTTCCTAGTCCTTAGAACACTTATGCAATAGGGATCTTGCATAAGTTCGGTTGAGTGTTGACTCCCATATCTTATGGTTCTGAGAACTATCCACTATCTTTGTATGCATAGTAAAGGTTATGTCAAAGAAAAGTTATCATAAATGTAGATTCATGTTTGAATTAGGTACACCCACTTGAGTAAGTGGAGCTCAAAGTGAAGAAGGATTTTATCCTTATTAATTAGTCTTTTCTTGCTAGAGTCAAGAGTTTAGGAATCATAGAGTTCCATTTAAGCATTCAGGGATTGTGTTAGGATTCAACAAGAAAATGAGCTAACAAAATGGTGAAGCTATTGGGGATTGAACATATGAAACCTTTGTTTGATTAGTCCAAAGTCTTTCTATATTCAGTTTGGGGAAGAGTCTCATAAGTGTAATAATCTTAAAATTGTTTTCAAATCTGAAAGTATATTACCTAGAATTGTTGTTGATTAAAAAATTTGAAAATATATGTGACTTTTCTGTGAGGAATGCCCAGAATCTGGTGATGTTTCAGTAAAAGATCAGTGAGTAAATTTGTGTCCTCTATAAGGAGGTGGTGACTCTGTGTTAGAATGAACCTGAGATGTGAAGCTTTGTTTTAGATTTTAGTCAGATATGAAGTGAACAACAACATTTAGCAAAAACATTCCAAGTATTCTCCATTCAGTACTTTATGTGTTTACATGGTCCTTATCAAGTGATTTTGTCATTAAAAAGACATATGAGTGAGAATTTACATACTTCTGGATTGAATTTTGAGTTAAGTCATATGTGTGTGAAGTATGTTAGAAGAATTTAGTGATAAGAGAAAGTTATTTACAAATGCATAGATTTCTTGTTACTGGTTTTAAAGAATATCAAGTGTATATACCAAGGTTGCAGCCAATAATGGATGTTCATAAGAGTTCTTTTATCAAAGGATATGTCCCATTTTGTTATGATGGCATACCTAGTTTCCCTAATGAGATCCCTGATGGAATCAGAGGATATTTGCCAAAGTTTGATAGGAACCAGTCCTAGTTAACAAAGAAACATGTTCAAGATTTTGCTGATTTGATGTATGATTTTGATGTATGCCATGAAGATCTATGGATGAGGTTGTTTGTGTAGACCCTAAAAGGAGATGAAAGAGAGTGGTTCTCATTCCTGCCTGCAGCTTCAATTTCTTCATGGGATGAGTTGAGTTCATCCTTCATTGAACAATTTGATGGGTGGGTAGATGTAAAATTAATGTTGGACAAATTGATGGAAATTTAGATTGAGAAAGATGAGTTGATTCCAAGGTTTAATAGTAGATTTGCTAGTACATTGATGGATATCCCTAAAAATTGTAGGCCCCATGATCAGATATATTTAGTTATTTATTTGGGTGCTTTGTGCCAAAAGATGGGTTTCCTGTTGAGGGATAAACAACCACAAAGTCTATATCAAACTTTTGAAATTGCAATGGATATTGAGTGCAATCTAAAGTATGGAGTTATAAGAAGGCGTACCTCTACTGGTTTGTATTTTTAGAATGAAGTGAATGATCAGGAAAAAGGTAAGCATCATCAATGCTTTCATTCCCCTACTAATTGCATTGATAAAAATATTGTATGTGAAAGTGGAATGAATGTCGCTGCTGAAGATGTAATTGATGAAGAGTGGGAATCATTTTCAGCCAATGAAGGTAATGAACATTTCTAGATTGTTGAAGATACATCCTCCCCTTTGTATGATTTGCACAAGTACAATGATGATAATCATGAAAGTGACTTCCCACTAAATAGTATTGATATAAGTGCTGAGAGAAACAGTGATTGTAATGAATCCATAGATGAGGAACACTTGTCACTACCGCTGCAATTGCAACAACAAGATTTTGGAAACATGGATGGCATTGAGAATGGATTTTTTTCTAATGCCTTATCACAAGAGTTCTCTCACGCTATAGATGTTCTTTCTTCTCAATTTTTTATGTGTTCTAATAGTAATGAAACTGAATATAAAGTCTTGAATACTAAAGACAAATGGTGGACTTCATTGTATGGTACTTGTGAAGATGATTTCATTCGTTTTAATACTAATTTTTCATGTGATGACAACAATAGTGGTGAGTCATGTTTTGATTCAGATTCTGAATTTTCTTTCTCTAATGAAGATGTATGCGAAGATGAATGTGATGATATGTCTTGTGAAGTTATAAATGTGCTATTTGTTGAAGACATTGATATGAACCAGCCAGCACTTTGTCTAAATGATTATGAGAAACAATTCCATGTTGTCTCTAATCCCTTGTTCAAAGAATGTGCCTAGGAAATGGAATTTGCTGAGGATAGCTCATGTCTAGAATTTGATATTTTAAATATGGCTGAATCTGAACTTCCATCTCCAATGAAGTCAGTTGGAGGAAAGGTAATGCAAGGTGAGGGTTGTTCTTTTGATGAGAATGCATTACATAATGATAGTCTAAGTCTTCTACCACCAAGCATTGAAGATAATGAAGGTGATTTAATTTATGGTGTGGATTGTGTGAATCATCCTTATGTGGATAAAAATGTAATCTATCATGAGAAATCAGATTTGATAAATCAAATGGTTCAATGCATGAGGATGTTTCAGTTTCCTTGGCTGAATTGAATGAATGTGAGTATGGTCACTTTTATTTTGATATGTAAGTGTGCATTGAAGATGAGATGGATGTTTGCAGCCAAGAAGAGAAGGTATTAACTATTTGTCCCCTTTCATATGTTTCAATTTATGATTATTTTGATGATGCTTGTTTTCTGAATAGTGAATTTATGGGGGGGAATAAGAGAGAAGGCATAGGTGATTTTAAATTTGAAGTGATTATGCAGCCTATGTTCCATGATGTTTTCTATCATCATGAGTTTAGTGGTGGTTCAGATTGTTGGTTGAGTTTCAAAGAAGAAACCAAATTTTTGACAGAGGTAAATGTTGAAGCTTCTTTGGCATTTTGAAGCTACTTGTGTATTTTATGTATATCTTGTACAGTGGTGTTGCTATTTTCAATAAGAGGTTTCGCTGTTCCAAGAGTTGTGAAAGCCTAGTTTGATCTTCTTTGGTTGGTCTTCTACACCAAGAGATTCTAAATTCTTGGTATTCCTGCAAGAGGCATACATCCCTAGACAGAGCCACTGTTAGCCCATTTTCTTGAAAAATGCAAAATCCAATGAAAATGGTCTATTCCTGCAAAACCCTAAGGAAGTTGTCATGTCTTGCTACAAAATTGTTTTGACTTGAGAAGAAGTATAAGGTTTTTTAGCCTGCGAGTTTAGTCATGGATAGTCCAAGATGTATACAAGTTCCATTCCAGATCGCATGGCCTAATGTGCAAAAACCAGGGAGATATTATAGTTTGAAGGTCTGAGAAATAGGTCTTTTCCATGAATAAGGGTTTCAAAATTTATCTAAGTCCATAAACCCTAGCCATATCTATTTCTTCATTACCTTTTTGGGTCACTTAAGTCCCCATTCTGCACATGTCATATTTCCAAGTCCAGGCAGTTAAGTATCTATTCAATGATTTAGCGACTAGCAATTAGTAGAAAATATTCAACGATCCAACAAGTGGTTTGTTCTTCCTTCAGTCGCTGATTCTCTAGATAAAATGGATAAGTCACTTAACATTTGGCTAGTAAGTGAGAACCATTAGATCATGGCAAGATCAACAACTAGCACTTGATCTCATGATTTATCTGGAGTTAAGTAAATGATTTGGTGAATTGGTGAATAAAGGCTATCTCATGTTCTCTAGATGTAATTGAGGTTAAGAGAAATGTTTCCAGATCTAGCGAGTACTTCAGTTTTGTGATCTCGTGATCAAGCTTGAGTTAAATTTCAAAAGCTTGGAGATAGAATCTAGACCATTGATGAAAATGGATTGGGTGGTGGTTGCGTGTTCACTGGATCAAACTAGGGGTCAAGGAAAGATTGTGAGATTACGCGAATGCTTCATTTGTGTGATCTCCAGACCAGACTAGGGTCAAGCCAAGTATTCAGCAATCATTAGAATGCTTTGGTTGCTAGATCACCAGATAGATTTGGGTTAAAGGTAAAGGTTTCAAGATTGAACATGCTCCGTTGATGTAGTCATGATCTAATGATTAGCGCTAGATCTCTAGATGCTACCACAGGTTAAGAAAAGACTCAGTGACCATGCGAATGCTTCATTCACACAATCTCTAGATGAAATCCTAGTTGAGTAAAAGGTTCTAAGATCTAGAGAGGGCCTCATTCACGTGTTCTCATAATGAAATGTGGGTTAAGGTTGAAGACTTTCAGACTCAGCAAGGATCATAGGATGATGGAAAGATCTATGGGTGGCGCTTGATCGCTTGATAAAATTTGAGTTAATGAAAACATTCGGCGATCATGTGAAGTCTTTGGTCATGTGTTCTCATGATTGGACTATGGTCAAGATAAACTTCTAGTGAATGTGTGATGCCTTTAGTCACATATTTTCCAGATGACTTAGAGTTAAGATGCTTACCAAGGTCAAAAGTGGGTCTAGTTGCCAGGTGTGATGAGGTGTTTATTACTGATTAGTTGCTGAGAAAGATGATGTGGCCGGTTGATTTTCAAAGCTCACTTGACTATTTAATGATTAGTGAGAATCCTCTGATGTGCTGAGAAAGGGATAAGATCTACAACCACATTTTAAACTTGAATCAGTTAGCCATTGCAGCCATGATTTGAAATGATTAAGGGTTTTTCTTTCCAGGGTTTGTTGTAGTGAGCCAAAAATGACAAAACCAAATCAAATTTGTTTGTTCCAAGGTAGGTTACAGGACAAGGAAGTGACACATGGAAAAGTCTAGTGCATTCTGAGTTAATAGTGCAAGAAATAAAGTGAAAGGCAGATTTAAATAAGTTCAATAGTCTTCTCTATAGTCTAAATGAAATGTTTTTACTATGCATTTTCTGAGAAGCATTCACGATGGATTTTTCATAGAATAGAATGTAATCATTTCTTGGAGAGGAATGGAATCAAATCAGTTGGAAATGATTGATCAGTGAGAGAGAATTAGTTCGAAGATCAAATGCAGATCAGGTGTGGAGGAATATTGGAGATATTTTGGCTAAAATGGATAGCTATCAGTTCTGTGTAACTGACTTCCTTTTCCTATATATCTAGTTTTTCTCTCCATTGTCAAGGATGGTGGAATTTGCACTGCAGAGGTAGTATTATGGCTTTTGAGCCCTTATTTTTTGGTTTTCATGGTTTCTTGATTGTAATGAACCAGAGATTTTTGAATGAAAAATAGTGAAATCCCAATAGTTTATTGGTGATGTTTTCATATGTATTGCATTGAATTCTTGTGTATTAGTTTGTAAGGCACTCTAATATGTTTTGATTATGTAAAAGTGGGTTTTGAAAGGACCCAAAACCTTTTACATCAAGATTATAAAATAGGCATTTAAGCTCCAACAAGACAAGTGTACCAACACCAAAAAAAGCCACACAAATGAGTCCTTAAAAAAAAGGAGTAGAAAAAAGACATAGGACAACAAAAGGACAACAAGACAACTAGCTGCTATCTAAACACATTTCATAATTTCTACTACCTGATCAGCTAGCATCTACATGTTAGCTATAGAAATTCTCAGATCTTCAATATCATTATTCTCATCATCCTCCATCTTCCTGAACCTAGATCTAGTATGCCTGCTAGTACCTTGATCATCTTTGGCCTTAGTGATCACCCGCTCCCCTTTCCCTTGGTCCAACTTGTCCACCAGGATCTTCACATGCTCATTTGACACCTTAAGAATAGCATAGCTTTGCTCTGCTATATTCCCAATTGTTTTCTCCAACTTGTCGATTCTATTTTCCATTATCTCAATTCTTTTGGTCATTCCTTCACTATTATCAATTTTTTTCTCCATAGCAATAATTTTGTCATTGAAGATAGTGAGCCCCTCAGCCCTATCGATAGTTTCAATGAGCTCATCAATAGATTGGCCCATGGTTTTCTCCCCTAGGTTCATCTTTTTAAGGACCCCCGTCTCTTTTTGGAGCTGAAGAATATGAGACTTCATGGCAGTAATGTCAATTTTCATATTGCTAAGGGTGATCAAAAAAGCTAGACAACCTAGATTCTCAAACTCCTTGTTCCCTCCCTCCATCTTCTCCATGGAACTCTCCACTTTATCCTTCCTCATGTTGACTGTATCCTTCCCCTACCCATCTTTCTCAATATTAGTCATAGCTTGTGTGACATCATGCAGAATATTATCCTTGACCAACACATTTTACTCAAGCCCCACACTCTCTTCCATAGTAGGGTTGTTGTCCATAGGGTCATCCTCATTATTATGGTTCTTATCTTGAGAGGAAGAACCCTCATCAGAGGAAATGAAAACCCTTTTAGCAATTTTCTTCTTCTCTTTTTTTTCTCTGATGTGCTTTCCAATGGGCTCCATTCTATTTTTTCCCTACTTCTTGGAGCTATCCTCCCTACTCTCCTCTTCCTCCAAATCCATCTCTGTGACCGAGTCCTCCACCTTACTTTTCTTTCTTTTTCTTTTGGGAGTGGATTCCTGAAACTCCTCAGAGTCACTCTCATCTTCTTCCATTTCCTCCATAATGGGCTCCTCATACTCTTTCCCATCAGTGTCATAGTCTTCAAGGGCTTTCCTGTTAAATCAGGGCCTTTCCACCTTCTTTGATTTTAGAACCTCATAAATGAGGACCATAAGCCCTTCATGGAAAACATGATCACCCTCTGGATCCTTTAACCAGTTGAAGATAGAGGCATTCAAAGAACTTAGCAAGTAAAAAGGGAAATTTATTTTAACCCCATGCCTAAAATGATTCAGAAGAATTAAATGATGGTTGTAATTTTTTGTATAATGACCATCAAGGGTAATGTACGCGATAATCACAAACAAAACAAGACACCAAGGCCTGGAAATACTGTTAGGATTAAATTAAGAGTTGTCCACCTTTACCATACATTTCCTCTCCTGCTTCGTAGGTGCAAAAGCCTCCAAGGCTTTGTCCAAGATCTTCCTATCCCTGTAGAAGTTAATGCCCTCAATCTTCAGACCCATCACTTCTTCTATTATCTCCTCAGTCACCTCCATGTTTTGCATACCAACCATATGTTGATTACTCTAATATGTTGGTTACAAGGTGACTGTGAATTTGTGTTCTTAGTTTCTCTCAAGGAGTGAATAAATCTTTTGCACAATTTTGAGAGTTTAATAGTGTATGTGTATCTGATGTCTGGGTAGAGGAGTGAGAGAATGATTTGTAAGGAAATTCATTTGGGTTTTATTTGTTTGGAATCATAGGATTTCTAGGGATTTACTTTTATTTGACTTTGTTGCCTAAGTGATAAGGCACTGGTCACTGCTTGTCTTTATGTCTTTCATCATCAAATCTAAAAAATCATTGAACATTTACTTTTTGTTGGAGAGCATGTAGTGTCAATAGTTTGTAATTGTAGAATACAACACAGTTAGTGATTCTTTGAAATATGAATCATAGGTTAGCCTACCTGAGTCTTGAGCTCAAAGAGAAGAAGGATTTATCCTTGTCACCTATGCCATTTTCCTAGTCCTTAGAACACTTATGCAATAGGGATCTTGCATAAGACTGGTTGAGTGTTGACTCCCATATCTTATGGTTCTAAGAACTATCCACTATCTTTGTATGCATAGTAAAGGTTATGTCAAAGAAAATTTATCATAAATGCATATTCATGTTTGAATTAGGTACACTCGCTTCAGTGAGTGGAGCTCAAGGTGAAGAAGAATTTTATCCTTGTTAATTAGTCTTTTCTTGCTAGAGTCAGGAGTTTAGGAATCACAGATTTCCATTTAAGCATTCAGGGCTTGTGTTAGGATTCAACAAGAAAATGAGCTAACATTTTCCATGAAGTCTTAAAAGAGAATTTTGGGTGTTTGTGATAAGAGCCTTCACATGCACATATAATATGTATTTGCCAAAAAAATTCAATAAATAATTCAGTTGTGATACACCGCATATTCTAAACACCTGACCTAAATGGATTTTCTCACATTCCTTGTTTGTTTAGAGTGCCTATTAAAATGCAAGAGGATAATCATACCTAGATCATTCATATCTTGGTAGGTTGGTATCCATTTTTCTATAATAAAGTGGCTCAATAATGAAAAATAAATTTCTCAATTTAGTTGGAATTCAAACAAGGTTAATAAGATTTAAAAGGTTTTAATCAGGATTCATTCTCATTTTTTCTCATATCCTAACTATCATTACTAACAATTCTCTCTGTCAGTTCTAACAAATCCTTGTGATAGAGTATCATGATACAACAAAAGCATTGCATCCTACGTCTACAACATGTTAGAACACATGCATCATAAGGTACATATCATAATGCATCCATCCATCATATAAATGCACATAGAACATAAAATTCATTTAGCATTAGTCTATCATATAATATGCATCACATCTAGTCACATCATATAAAGTGCATATGAAAATAAAAAATCATAAATGCATAACATATCAAAATGACATCACATCATATAGGAAATAAATACATCCATAACATAAAAGCATATCATAACATTTTTTGC
Source organism: Chamaecyparis obtusa (assembly GCA_027943335.1). Lineage (NCBI taxonomy): Eukaryota > Viridiplantae > Streptophyta > Pinopsida > Cupressales > Cupressaceae > Chamaecyparis > Chamaecyparis obtusa. The sequence goes on from BSBK01004484.1 coordinate 762,286, forward strand.
ATCTCATTAACATCATAGATACCATCATCATAGAAAATAAGCATCATAAGCATAAACACATAGGAATCATATAAGTCTACCAAAACTACATCACACACACACACACACACACACACATATATTGTATCATCTTAAAATGGAAGCACCAAGTTAGGAAATTTTTATCCCTCCTTAGTGGATACTTTGGACTCAATTCAAACACCACACATAGATCCATGGATGTGCATATGTTTCTGTGCCAATTTGGACCCTATTATATCCATTTTCCTGCTTCTTTTTCTTTTTTTTCGAGACCCCAAGGAAATTATGGAAGGCCTTTCCCTTTAGGTCTAGGTTGAATTTCAGCCCTAACCTTTAGGTCTAGGCCAAATTTTAGCTCTGACCCTCAAGCCTAGGGTGAATTTTGTCCCTAAGCTTCTAGGTCACCGTCTTTTGGATCCCTAGCCCTTTCAGAATTTAAAATTTCTTCCCACCTTCTAGTCGGCCCTTTTCAATTTCAAAGATGAAATGGGTATAAATAGAGGCCTTACCTCTTCATTTTATACATAAAAAAGATCTTACATTCAATCACACATTCATACAAGCCTTCATATTGCATTTAGGAGCATTCTACAAGCATTCATAAGCATTTTTTGAGCATTCAAGGAGATCCTTTTGCAACACTTCAAGACTTAAAGCATAGGAGATCTCTTGCATTATAGGATCTTTCAAGGATATTTTAAGGAGTTCATTGGAGGCATTTTCACCCTTCTTTTATTTTCTTTCATCCACCTTTCAAGAGCTAGCTTCCTTTCGTGATGATAGTGGAGTTGGAAATCTAGGAATGGCTTCTTCATTCTTCATTCTTGCATACCCGATTTGAGTACATGAGAACATCTACATCCATTGATCTATTGACTTGATGAGGTGGACATATTGAATTTTATTGAGACGTCATACTCTTCTACAAGATTCAATTACATTGGATCACTTCTTCATCCTTGTGGAATATAGATCTAAATCCTCCTCAAGGGTTTCTACAAAAGTAAGGTAAATTCATAAATCTTCTTTACTTTTTAGATACATAATTTCATATTTACATTTAAGGTTGATTTCTCAACTAGGGCTTGACCAAGGCAAGCCCCTCAAAAACCAAAAAAAACTATTTTTCTTGCAGGATTAGGTTTTCAAGAGTTTTAGATCCACTTTTTGGGAGTTCCAAAACAGGACATAGTTACAGATATGGAGAAATAGAGTTTATAAGAGAAAGTCTAGGACAAATCCAATTCAATATAGACTTGAAGAATCATCCTAAACCTAGAGCATGAGGATTTATGGGTTTTTCTTGTCTTGCACTTTTAGGTCTGGATCTAGTCCCATTTGCTATTCTGAGCAATTCTGGGTGCAACAATATAGGCCTAAAGGGGAATTTTCTTCTAAAGGTGAATTTAAAATTTACATTGTTTACTTTGTGTATTTACCTTTCTTCTAAAGGTGAATTTAAAATTTACATTGTTTACTTTGTGTATTTACCCTATGCTTAAAGGAACTTGTATCTTCTTTCCTAGCTCTTGTATCTTTGTATCATTTTTTGCATTGGAGCTCCTACATCTCTTTGGTAGTGATAATCTACTTGGATCCAAAACCTTGGGGGCTTGGCTTAGAGGATCTATTCCTTTGTGGTCATTCCAAAGTAGAGTTGGCCACAAATAAGTAGGGTGTGGTACACTTCTTATCCTCATCTCACTTTCCCCCCTATACATTTTGGTTAACCCAACACTTTCATGATTTGTATCTTTTGATTAGGTGTTAGATTCCCTTTGTGTGTCTTACCTTCTTTGTTTCATAGATATATTACACTGTGTGCTTTGCGTATGCATCATGTCTTCTTTACATTTCATTCCTAGTTGGAGTTAGATTTATAGTTCATGCTTTGTTGTGGTTAGATCTCCCCTTGGTGTTTAAAAAAACTTTGTGTTATCTCCCTTTATATTTTATTTCCTTTTTGTATAAGCTTAATTATCTAAAGTCCAACCTATAGCATTCTGATTAGAAGAAGTTGTAGACTCATGGGTTTGTTTGACCCTGATTCTTTCTTCTTCCCTAGGAATCTTGATGATAACTTGATCTCTCATGATCCTAACCCTTCCATGGAGAATAAATCTTCTCATTCATCCCATGATGAAGGTGAAGCCCTAAGAGTTCCTGTCATCCAAGTCCAAAATCTTACTAGTGACCTTGAAAAGATGGAAAGTTTTCTTATTCAAGAGAATCATAACCTGGATACTATTGCCTCTATTGAAGCTATCAAGAAATCTATCCATAATGATAAGAATGGTATTAAACTTTTGTGTGGTATATATCACCTCGTTACTTCTAATGTTAAGCCTTTAGCTGAAGAAGCTCAAGAGTCAGGATACATTCCACCTGATATTAGTGTTGAACCTTCATTTCCTAACTCTGTTCCTATATCTAGAATTCCTATATATGTGCCTTCTCTTGTGACCACATCTATGCAAGTTTCAAATCCTTTCAATGTGAGTATTCCTAATTCCTCTATCCCATCTCTTCCTATGAGTGTTCCTCTTGTTTCATTTCCTTCCTCACAATGTTCTTATCATAATGTCCCTTACACCTATCCCAATCCTATTCCTACCATGGTTCCAAGTGTTCCTCCAGTTACTTCTATTGTCCATGTCACTTCATATACTTTCTATAGTGTATTGAATGTGTCTATTCCTCCTATTTCCTCTAATGATTACACCATCATTACTCTTGATTAAATGGTTTCATCCTTACAACAAAAACTTTCTTCCTTGATGCAATCTAAGTTTAATGTGCCTACATGTGACATGGGAAGTCCTTTGTCCTTAGATATTATCTACATAGTTGTCCCTCAATAATCTGATATTCCTCTCCTTGAGAATTACAATGGTAAGGGTGACCATGTGAATCATGTTAAGAACTTTCAAATTCTGTGTAGCATCTATGCCCATGACCATATGATTATGGCTAAGTTGTTCTCTAGGATATTTTGTGACAAGGATTTATAGTGGTATTGTTACTTGCCTCTTTATTCTATTCATTCTTTCCAAAAGATTTCTAATGTCTTCATACAACAATTCCAAAATAATATTGGTCTGCAAGTATCTTTGACTGATTTGATGCATTGCAAATAAGGAGTGAAAGAAAAGGTTACTGATTTTATTGGCATATTTAAGCATTTATATGCTCAGATTTATTATTTTGTGCCTGATATTGATATACAACACATGTTTATTACTAATTGTAGACACCTAAAAATCCAACTTATTAATTAAATTTATTTTATTTAATAAAAGTCCTAATGATATCATCATTAATTAATTAATTAATATTATTATTATCCCCTACTATTTTAATTCAAGAACCTTGGCCAAAAAATATTTAAATCAAATTTAAATATCTCCCCCTTCCTATTTATTAAATTATTTAATAAATCATCTCAACCCAAACCCTCTTTAAATTTTTTATTTTTTTTTAATCCTCATATCCTAGATATCTTCTAGAATCCCCTAAACCTATCCTCTCATCCCTAATCACTCCCTAACCCCACTTAAGGGGTGATTCCTAACCCTCTTAGCCTAACCCTATGCCTTTGACCCAAAGTCAACACCCTCATTAATGAGCCTTACAAACTCATTAATGACCCCTTACACCCTCATTAATGGCTCTTACATCCCTCTTAATGGAAACCCATCCCATTCTTACACTCTTATTCCCTTCACACTTTCCAAGTTTTTTTCACACATGTGTGAGCAACCTTGATCCCCTCACCCATTAATGCCTATCCTTATCTCTTTGACCATACCTCTAACCATACCTCTAACCCTAACCTTAACCGTTGATCCTAAACCCTAACCATCCTTCCTAACCCAAGCCATTCCTCAAAATATATAAATATACCTCATTCCATGAGAAAAATAAGGACTCACTCTTTCATTTACAAGCATAGTTATAATGTTCATTTGCATCTAGAATATCATAGTTTATGTTAGAATTGCTAGATTTCTTTCATGCTTTCAAGCTTGATAACTCATCTTAGCATAACATAATTGGATTAATCTATTTTATTTAAACCATTTAAAATCATCTTCAATCCATATCACATCCATATTTGAGTTAAGATGAATATTGCATTGCATTCATAGCCTAGAATCTAAATTTCATCACTTGCACCCATGGAACCCTAGGGGAAAAATTGATTCCCTATACCAGGCTTTGTGCTACTTTTGGGGTCTCCATGGATTTCATATAATCCTAATATACCCTAATATTCATTTGGGATAAGTTTATTGTTCTTGGAGAGCACACCCACATCCCTCTTGAACGAACAAATCAAACAGGGCCCAGATGCTCCCGTTTTGGCTCAATCTAAGGTGGTCTTGTGAATAGTTTTACTATATGTCATGTATGCTCTATTTGAACTAATGTTTGAATGTCTTAGCATGCTCCCAATAGGTTAGGTTAAATGAATAAAACCTCTTAGTATCATCCCTATTTTAAAGGAATCTGCATTTTCATCATTTGCACCCTTGGAACCCTAGGGGCAAAAACACTTAGGGATCAACAATATCCCCCTTTGACATTAGTGGAAAAAACACTTTGTCATGAAATTTTAATTACATTTAAAAGATTACTTAGTACTAATAACAAGAAAATAAAACTTCCTACAGAATACTCCCCCTAAAACTTGACTCAGTCTTCAATTTTTTTTATATATATATACATAAGACTTCCTTATTTGACATACGCTCAAATATATATATATATATTTTCAAACTAGTATGTCATACCATTTGTCCATTGTTCTACCTTCCTTCTGCATTCTGACATCTTCCATATATCTGATATTGCATATTCATATCCATTATATGTTATGTCCCCTTATATCATGTTATTTCTATTTCCCCCTTGTTTTTTTCACTTGAAGTTCTTGGGGTGTAGGCGTCTTGAAATATTTGTCCAAGAATGGTTTGTGAAGCTGCATGACCATACCTAATGTGTTGTCCCAATCAGACCTTACAAACTTTAAAACCTTAGACTTCACTTCTAGCTCGGCTGCTAGCTTGACTAGTCTCTCAACAATAGAAAGATGATGATCTTTCTGAACTAACTATTTTGTTGTGACTAACTCCCTTTGTATATCCTCAAGATGAGGGGTTAAAACTATTTGGATAGAGAGTAGTCTAGCCCTTATTTTACCATCATTATCCACCAACTCAGCTAATCTTCCTTAGGCATGTAATAATCTGGTAAAATGCATAGAGATGGAACTTGCATCCATGCTCAGTGAGTGACCTGTAGACTTTAGATCTAACTATAATTTTTCTATCAGATCCTAGTTGTCCTTTGTAAAAACTTCTCATTGCATAACTTCTTGTACAAAGAATGTTCATTTTGTACAACTTCTTCTAAATTTGTTACTAAGGTAGAGAGTTCTACCTATTTCACTGCAATGTCTGCAGAGACCTTATTGAGTACCTTGGTCTCAAATTTCCTTTTTGACCACTACAACAATTTTTCATTAGCCTCGTTGTTATCATCAGTCACTTTCTTGACAATGTGAACAAGTTGTTCCAAAATAGGGTCAGATTCATTTACATCAGTCATGTCAAAAGCATCTATGAAAATACCTTTTATCTCATGAAGTACTTGCTTTTGCTAATGTTCCCTTCTCATCTCTTTTGTAATAAAATCTATTATCTATTAGGTTGAACTAGCTTTCTTTTCCCAGATGTAGGGGATTTCTTTTGTGGCTTGACAACTATGACAATAGAAGTTTCTCTAGTTCTTGGCCTAAGTATTGGTGAGGATAAGGGCTTAGGTTTCTACATTGGCTTCTTTATAGGCTTAGAAACTGATGCCTTCTTACCTTTCTTTATTACCACATTCTCCTCTTCTTCACTTTCCTCCAACTCACTAGATTTTTCCTCTCCTAATCCTTGAGTCAATTCAAGAGGTGCATCTACCTCTTCATCTCCTATAATATTCTCTATGTTTTTCACTATCTTCTTTCTTTTTCCCTCCATGGTAGTAGACTTTAATCCCATGGTTATCTTGGCCTTAGCTTCCTCATAAGTTCCAAAATGTGTGGCCTTCTTGTCAAGTTCCTCAGCTAATAGGGTTGTGATTGTTGTTGTTGTCTCATCAATATTTACCTCATAGGGTAATGGCATTAGCCATGATACCCTCGGTATAATTGCTCGTGCATATGTATTGTCTATATCAACTGGAAAACATATGTCTTTATAGTAGTTATCTACTAATGATACAAGGATTCTGCTTCTTTTCCACATTTTCTTCTTGAAGTCAACAAAATAGCTCTCCATTACACTCAAAATTTTCACCCATTTGGCCAATAAACTCACTAATATGAACTATCACTGGTCTATGCTTATCCCATTCTCCTCCTCCAATAGTAGGAAAACTTTTTTGAATGTAGAAAAATAAACAAACAAGTAAGGAACCAAACTTACATGTAGAGTTCTTTTCTTTCTGGATTGATGTAAGATTCTCGACCAACTGTGTCAGTCAGAGCTCGGTAAGGTCATATGTATGATCCTTCTTTATTATCTTCCAATCTTGGTCCACTGCCATGGATGGGACACTATCCAACTGACTAGACTGATAAAACTTGTGTGCTATTACCCTCACTGTAAATTCAATTTCTGGGTTTGTGATAATTGAAATATTCATACCTCATTTGTTCCATACTACTTGGGTGTTTTCTTGTATTTCCTCTTTACTTTGACATCTCATTGTCTTCTTTCCAATGAGCTTAGGGTATCCAATTACCTGGTGAATCATATCTTTGGTAAATTGGACTTGTCTATCCTCCAGCCATATCTTCATATCGTGTATTCTGCTCAGTAAAATCTTGATCCACTCAACTTTGAAATTTTGTGGGAAATCAAGAGCATGCACTAACCCTTGCTTGGCAACCTTCTGGTATTCTGGCTTCAACACCCCATTGCTACAAAGTTTATCATACACTTCTCTAATTTTATAGTCTCTGATCTCTCCGATCTTACACATGTAACATGAGAGAATATCATTGATCATTAAAACCTTGTGATAGATTAACAATAGGGTTCTAGTCAAATCTCCCATAATTGCACTTTCTAGAATGGCCTGAAACTTCTATGGCTTACATGCATCATTCCTCACTAATTAAAAATTGAAGACCTCCTTCCCTTGCTTCTTTAGTGCAACTGATGATGAAGATGCCATTTCTTTAAAATTAAGGATTTAAATCTTGAAATGAGTTACTCAATAAAATACCTTGCACAAGTGTAACTTAGATATTTGTCGACAACACATTGTGAAGATTTCTACAAATCACACTTAGCACTAATTGCTCTAGTTAATTACTCTTGAATTGCTCTGAAAATTTCTCAAATCACTAGTGAAATGAAAATAAATGGCAACTTCCTTCCTTATAGACTTCAAACAGTCAGATTAGGGCTTCATTAATGATCCATACACTTTTTAGGTGAGATACAGCTATCTCAGCAATCTCATGTCAAATCGTTTAACATAAGCTCGGTTGATACAACCATTCAGTTGTAGCTTGGTATACATCACATCTTGGCTATCATAGGAGCTCAACAAACACTAGTGACTCACTCACTATAAGCTAAAATATTGATGCTCGACATAAAATATACAATGTAGCTCTTTACTCAACTTTGCATCTTAATCTATGCAGATATGGACCTTTTCTTATCAAATGTTAGGAACTGATGTAAAATAAAACATTATAAGATTCAGTTCCATACATACCTTCTTTTCTTAGTTTGAAGTAGTGTGATCACCTGATCCATCAGATTGGGTGACCTTAGATACACTAGCTTCACTAATTCTTGCTTCTTCTTTCTTCTTCCATGTCTTGTTCATTTGATTTCTCATTTCCTCAATAGTTTCTTCATTCTTGCTTTGATCATTGCTTGGTATATGTGTTCTGCAGTCTTTCTTTAGGTGACCAATCTTATTGCATTTATAGCATACCATACTTCCATTCATCCAACTCTTGGATTTACCTCTGAAATGTGTCTTCAAACAATTTTCTCCAATGTGACCATATTTTCCACAGTAATGACAAATGTACCAAGTGTTATAGTCCCAATTGTATGTATTACCCTTCTTAGGTTCCTTAGTCTATTAATTGGATGACCACTTGGCTTTGGATCTACACTCATATGCTCCATGTCCATATTTATGACAGTTGAAATAATGTCCTTGAAATCTAGGTGAGGTAGGTGGATTACTGACCTTTGTCTTGCATTCATGTGCCTGATGTCCATTCTTTTTATAGTTAAAACAATGTCCATTGAATTTGGTTTAGGATCATACTTGCAATGTTTACTTCTGAAGATGTTGGCTGTATGTCCTAGCTTTCCATAATGATGGCATGTAGGCTTGTTGGTCTTCAACTTTTCATTCCTTTTCTCTCCACTCTTTGATGATTCTCCTTCCTCAGTGGATGATAAGTGCTCATCATGTCCAAGTCTAGATGTATCAATGGATCTTCTAGGTGACCTCAACATTAACTCTTCAAAGTATCTTGTAGCTTCATTAGGCTTGTTCATCCTTTCATTGATCTCCTTTTCAAATCTTAGTTCATTCCTCAGTTAATTATTTTCTGATCTCATATTTGTTATTTCCACATCTTTCCTACCCAATTCTTGATTAACAAGTAGCAGTTGATTTACCATGTCCAGTTGATTATTTGTTAGCCTTTGCATGTCGCTTGTCCTCTCATCAAGTCTCATTGATATTTGTCTTTTTTATTCTTCAACCATTGTCTTATCTTCTTCATCTTTCTTTTTCTGTTCTACAACTTCATAGAGTCTTAAAAATTGTATTTCTTGTTCTCTCTTCAAATTTCTGATGTCCTCATTTAGTATGTTGTTTTTCTCTAGTAGTTCTTTTATGGATTTGTCACTTTTAGCAAAGTTTCCACCATCAAATAGTCATGTAGTATCCTCTTCTTGATATTGTGTTTCATTCTGTTGAATGGCTATTTCTCTTCTTCTGCTTAGGTATTTCTTTAGTTCACCTCTGGCTACTTCAAGTTATTGTAATGCAATTTGAATGTCAATCTTCTGATTCTCTATAATCTTTTCCAACTTATAAACCTCCATCTCAAGATCTTTAGCTCACAAGTGATTAAAATTCTTTAAGAGACTAAGTTATGATACCAATTGTTGGAAATCTATTGGGAAAGTGTGATACTAAGAGGGGGGTGAATCAGATATCAACCAATTTATACATTTTGACATAAATAAACTTGAAAAGTATAAGCATAAAAATCAACACTCTAACAGATCTAATATCCTAATCATCATCCATCAAAATAAACATCACACAATGATTTTGGTTACCCAAAAACCCTTGAAAGGCAAAACTACGGTGAGGATGACACCCACAAATCTTCACTACTGCAGTATTAAATTTTTCCTATTAGGGCTACAAGTTTGATCACAAAATATGATCTACCTTGTGAGGGGTCTACCCTGTTAAGAGATTTGAGACTTATACAATCTACCTTGCAAAAGGATTAAAACTTACAACTAAGTAAGCACTCGGTTAAGAGATTAACTAAGGTCTGTCAAAACCACTTTGTTAAGAGATTTACTTTGATACAACTGTTAGAGTGTCTTAGTACCTAATCCTTCAGTTTACACTGTGATGCTGATTACAGTTCTTCTCCTTACACAATAGATTTGATCTCCTTTATCAAATATGTCTATGTTCTGTCCTTCACTTCTCTGCTCTGTTCTACTCATTCATTGAACTCTGTTCTACACTAAAATTATGAGATCTCCTTCATACACTACTCCTCTCATCATACGTTTTAAGGTTCAGATCACATCTTATATAGACAATTAATCATCTCCAAGATTTAAGATATATGATCTAGATTGTCTCCTTTTTCCACTTAACCTTTCCCTAATTCTAATTGGTTCCATGAATTACATAGGGATTAATGATTGCAATACTAAAGAATGATCACCTCTATGATTTCCTCAAAAAATGATAAATGTAATATGGATGTTAGCCAAAACGGTTTGCCTAAGTGTTTGTGCCATAACAAACACATATGGAAAATCTAGCTTACTCAACATTTGATATCTCTGGCACTTGGCATTCAATGTTCTTTATACCTTGATGCTCGACGCTGACATCTTTACATAACTCGGCATAAGTTGACTCAGCTAATACTGAAGTACTCGGTCACCACTGTCTTACTCAGTAGTGACTACTGCTCGGTAACTATACAATATACATGACTCAGCCTATACATGATGACTCGGTCGCAGTGATGACCGACCAATATTACCTAGAAAATGACTAAGTGTAAGACACTAATAGACAACAAAACTTAGGGATCAACAAATATATATATATATATATATATATATATATATATATATATATATATATATAGATACATACATACATACATACATACATATATTTGTGTATGTGTACTTTAATTGAAGAGCTAGATTCAAAATTGGATTATTTATCAAAAAAAAATTTTATTAGCCAATATATTTTTGGCGACTCTGTTGGGGAAGCGAACAGTAGAGATATTACAAGTTAGTCTCCTTTACATGGTACATGATGGTTCCACCCCATGAGAAGATTTTACCTGTGTTGCATCCCAATTTAGGATTTTAGGATGATTGAGAGGATATCATTAGTTCACTAAACATCATAGCTTGACACACAAGAAGTCCAAAAGATTATAAGAGAGAAATTTTGGTGTTGGAAATTTATTTTGATCTTCTCTCGTGAGTGTCATCCTACTTGGGTGATTCAGTTGCAAGTACATAACTTAAATTATGAGATAGTGACATTGGTCACAAGGGAGAAAAACATATATTAGATAGAACATAAGATTATTATTGCGAGATAAAATAAGTCTTTTATAATTGAATTAATAAAATTAGACCAAAAATCCAGAGGACCGGATTGGGGACATTACAGAATGAGTTCTAATACATTTTTAGTTCTACTCTCACTACTATAAAAGGTTCCCTTAATGTTCTTTCCTAAGGAACACCCTTTGCAATTTATTTCATCATCTTGTTTTAGTTTGGTGGATAATAATTTTGTTGTCATCCCTAATTCCAATCAATTTCAAGTGAATCTTGGTCTCCCTTGGTTGTCTTCCATGCAATCCATTTCTTAAATTCCTATTAAAAAATGCATTAAATTTCCTCATGATGGTGAGATTAAGATAATTAAGCATAGTCTCTATCACCCTTATAAGCCTAGGGATTGTGTTTCCCTTAACTTATTTTGGCCTTCCTTATCTATAACACCTTTGACTTATCATGATTACCTTTTCTGATCCTATCAAGCCTATAAACAAAAAGATAATTTATTTAATTATGCCTAAGCTTGATCTTACTCATGGTCTTTTGCCTACACCACCTATACCTCTTTTGGATGACTCTTTGACTTCCATTGAGAAACCTCCTACTCATATATCTCAACCTAGTGTGGTTCCTTCTGTTCCCCTTTCACAAGGAGAAAAGGACATGATGTTGATTGATCAACTATAACTGACATGCCCATGACCATTGAAAGAAACATCAAGATAAATCCAAGGCATGTGTGCATTCTTCCAAAACTATCTTACCTTCCTTTGACCAGCCCGTGCTTGAGCATGTGGAGGAATTTAATGATCCTAATAAATTTAAAATGGATAAACATGATGATTTTATTCCCATTTTGAATTCTATTTTGATTAATCTTGAAGCTAAATCTAAGGCATGTTTGTAAGTTTGGTGTTGGAAATTTATTTTGATCTTCTCTCGTGAGAATTGTGCTACTTGGGTGATTCAGTTGCAAGTACATAACTCAAATTATGACATAGTGACATTGGTCGCAAGGGAGAAAAGCATATATCAGATAGAACATAAGATTATTATTGTGAGATAAAAGAAGTCTTTTAACATTGAATTAAGGAAATCAGACCCAAACTCCAAAGGACCAGATTGGGGACATTACATAATGAGTTCTAATACATTTTTAGTTCTACTTTCACTATTATAAAAGGTGCCCTTAATGTTGTTTCCTAAGGAACACCCTTTGCAATTTCTTTCATGATCTTATTTTAGTTTGGTGTATAGTATTTTTGTTTTCTCCCTACTTCCAATCAATTTTAAGTGAAGCTTGGTCTCCCTTGGTTGTCTTCCATGCAATCCATTGCTTAAATTCCTATTAAAAAATGCATTAATTTCCTCATGATGGCAAGATTAAGACAATTAAGCATAGTCTCTATGACCCTTATAAGCCCAGGGATTGTGTTTCCCTTAACTTATTTTGGCCTTCCTTATCTACAACACTTCTGCCTCATCTTGATTACCTTTTCTGATCCTATCAAGCCTATAAACATACAATGATCATTGATTTAAGTATGCCTAAGCTTGATCTTACTCATGGTCTTTTTCCTACATCACCTATACCTCCTTTGGCTAACTGTTTGACTTCCATTGAGAAACCTCCTACTCCTATCTCTCAACCTAGTGTGGTTCCTTCTATTCCCCTTTCACAAGAAGAAAAGAACCTAATGTTGATTGATCAACTGACATGCCCATGACCATCGAAAGAAACATCAAGATAAATCCAAGGCATGTGTGTATTCTTCCAAAACCATATTACCTTCCTTTGACCAGCCCATGCTTGAGCCTATGGAGGAAGATAATGATGCTAATAAAGTTAAAATGGATAAACATGATGACTCTATTCCCATTTTTTATGAACTATTGTGATTAATATGAAACTAACAATGCTTTACATGATAGTCATAATGATGAATATGAAACTGTTAATATTGATCATGATTTTCCTAATTTGCTTTCAAAATAATTGTTAATTACTCCTAGTCTCGAACATAGTGATCCTCAAAATGGTCCTTGTTTGAAATTGGCTATTGTTCCTACTATGTTGGATGTTTCTACTCTTGTGAGTTTCCCACATTCCCTACATGATATAGACCAAGATGGGTGGGGTAGGCAATGCACTTGAGTAGCCTCTCTAGCATGGTAGTTTTTGTGTACTTTCCTATTGTGTTGTGCTTCCCCCATGTTGTGTTTTATATATGTTTTTTTATATTTATTTAAATGGTCCTTGTTTCTCCATTGGCACAAGGTGATAAAGGAATTGAAAATTTTCTATCATTCTTCTATTTGAATCTTTCTTCTTCTATATGTTATTACATGTTGTGTTGTACATTTTCTATTGTTCGTAAATGTGCCTTTGTGTAGTTCACTTGGGATTTGTGACATGGTAGCACTGAATCTATTTGGTCTTCATTCAATCCTACCCCAAAAAGACTCTTCTTCATAACTCTTATGTTTTTTTACTCCATTGTGTTGTAGTTCTACTTCCTTTGGGGAATGATGACATTGCAATTGACATAATATTTCAGATATTATCTTATGATCATGCTTACACCAAAGTTAGTAGATCTCTTTTGTGATTCTCTTTATGTTATGTTCCTATTTCCCTTGATTTGTCTTCACTTGGGGGAATTTCACAATGGAAACGTATCTATTGGATGAATGTATGCTCCATTAAATAGATTTCTCTCAATAAGGTGCTTGTAACAACTTTAATGTGGGGGCATGCACTCTGTTCACTTTTTACACAAACTCACTTTTACAAATAACTTTTCTTTATTGAATCCCTTTATGGATTACTACATGATCCTAAAGACTAGATTCTCTTTTGATCTCTTCTAAGATTAAAAACAATCCAAAAGTTTTATCCCTTGGCATTTTCTCTCTTTGATCCCTTAAGGATTTACACATCCTTAGGTCTGGATCACTTCTTTTTTGATTTTTCTCTTTTGGAAAATAATTTTCCTGAGAGTGAATCCTTGACATGTTGACTAGAATGCACACACACTTTCTATACCATTCAACACCATCTTTTTCTGTAGCTCTAGCTCTTTGTGTGGTTCAGAGTAGAATGCACACTTCTTACTGGTAACATAAATCACACTTCTTTTCTTTTATGTTTCTGTTAGTGATATCCCACTTTTTATGATTTCAAAGTTAACAAGGAATCAAGATCACTAGGGGACTGATGGATTATTTTTCTCCTTCTTCATGATCAGATCATCTTATGCCTGTTTCTTTACTTTACCAAGAGTTTGTGTTGATCCCATAATCTTGCTAAAGTGGGGGCTAAATGTATCATCTTAAAATGGAAGCACCCATGTTAGGACATGTTTATCCCTCCTTAGTGGATTCTTTGGACTCAATTCAAACACCTCATATAGATTTATAGATGTGCATTTGTGCCAGTTTGAGCCTTATTTTGTCCCTTTCCTTGCTTCTTTTTCTCACTTGTTGACACCCCAAGGTAATTCTCGAAGGCCTTTCCCTTTAGCTCTAGGCCCAATTTCATCCCGAATCCTTAGGTCTAGGCCAAATTTTGGCCCTAACCCTCAGGTCTAGGCCAAATTTCAGCCTAACCTCTGGGTCACCCTCTTCGAGATCCTGTGCCCTTTCAGAATTTCATATTTCTTCCCACCTTCTAGTCAACCCTTTTCAATTTCAAAGATGAAATGGGTATAAATAGAGTCATTCCCTCTTCATTTGATACATATTCAAGTTCTTACATCCAGTCACACATCTATACAAGCCTTCATATTTCATTCAAGAGCATTCTACAAGCATTCATAAGCATTTTTGAAGAATTCAAGGAGGTCCTTTTGCAACACTTCAAGACTTCAAACATAGGAGATCTCTTGCATTCTAGGATATTTCAAGGAGATTTGAAGGAGTTTATTGGAGGCCTTTTCATCCTTCTTTCATATTATTGCATCCACCTTTCAAGATCTATCTTCCTTCCTTGATGATAGTGGAGTTCGAAATCAAGGAAGGAATTCTTCATTCTTCATTCTTGCATACCCTATTTGATTAAATGAGAACATCTACCTCCATTGATCTATTTAATTGGTGAGGTGGATCTATTGCATTTTATTGAGACATCCTACTTTTCTAGAAGATTCAATTACATTGGATCACTTCTTCATCCTTGTGGGATATGGATTTGAATCCTCCTCAAGGGTTTCTACAAAAGTAAGGTAAATTCATACATTTGCTTTAATTTTTACATACATACTTTCATATTTACATTTTGATGATCTAAAACTGATTGATTATCTAGATGAACTAAAGGAACATTGATTAGAGATCACTGAGCTACTAAAGTGATATGTAATATCATTAAATTAGTCAATATGTTGTCATTGATGTCAACTAGTTTTGACAACACTTATCATGATAGTTACAAACATCTGAACATTTGTAGAAGGAAGAAAAGATGAAGAACTGATATATTTACATAAGGAAAGGATGGATATGATAGATAGGGATAAGGTAAACATTAGGTAGCTTATTGACAAGTCTATGGCTTTATATTTTTGACTTGAGCATGTTACATTAATCTATTATGAAGAAGAGATTTGATTTGAACAAGTTAATGTGGTCGGTAATTGAAGACTTTTGTATATATCGAGCCCGTGTAGTGTATATCGAGTGATAGTAATAAATGAGTTAGTTATCACCGATGTATTCAGTATGAACCGAGTATGGATGAAAACATTAAATGCTAAGAATAGCTGACTAAAATTGATGAGCTCGATATTGTTATGATTTTGAGGCAAAGGATGAAGTTAGTTATAAGATCTACCGTTGACATAGTTTAGAGATGATCTAAAGGATGAAATTGAAACATGTTAAGCAAACATCTTTCGAGGGAGGTTTAAGCAGCAAAATGTGATGCAGGGGCATTCTAGGGTACTCGATGAAACTGCATGGTGGTGTGTTACTTGGCCGATGTTACTCAGTTGCAGCCTTAACCGATGGTCTCAGTTATTTAAGGAAGCTCAGTCATTGAAGGAACTCAGTGGGACTTCTGTTTCTTGGTGGAACTAGTGCTCGGTAATACCTATGTTGCTCAGTGTTGCTTGGCTTGGTCGGTTGTTTCACTGGTGCTTGGTTGTTTCTCTGGCACTCGGAAGTTCTAGTTTACCGGTTGGAGTTCTTAAAGATTTTCTTGGCCAACTTGGTGCATTTATTGTTGGTATCTTTTGTTGGATTCTCCTATGTCGATCTGGAGGCTGACATGTTGAATTTAATAATTGTAAGGCTATTTGAGAGGTGACTTGTATTTCATTTAATATTTTTTAGGAGTTAATGGTTTCATACAACTAACTTGTGGTTGATGATTAGTATTTATAGGATGTTTGGGTAGTTGCTTAGGAATGACTTAGAGGGATCATGAAAGAAGATTTGGGAGAACTAGATAAGTGAAGTTGTGGAAAAGATCCTGCGAGATCTTGCAGATCAGATTGTTATCCAATAGTTTGTAATAGTAGAGCTAGTGATTTTCATACTTGGAGACACAGAGATTGCTTGGTGGCTTGCGAGCACAAGTTTAGATCTACCTTAGGGTTTCCATCAATTGCTGATAGTTTTTAGAATTGAACTAGCTAGATTTGTGTTGGATCTTGATGATCTTGAGGAATTATTTTTTATTGTAATTGGCCCTAACCCAGAAGGCCTTATTGTCAGGCATGTTCATGAAAATTTGGTTGAAACAATTGTTGTGTTGTGTTATTCTGCTATGTTGTTCTAAAGCTACAAGGTTTGGACTATCCTTAATTGGAGCCACCATCCCTTGACCTGCATCAGGTGGTATCAAAGCTGATTTGATCTTGTAGAGTGAAGGTTGACCTAGCAAGGCTGATCTTGCAAAGTTGATCTTGTACAAAAAGAGATCGTATGATCTAGGTTGCAGATCCAGAGCATTGAACTTGTGGAATCTTGCCCTAGTTGTTTGTGCAAGGTGGCAGGCTAATCTAACTTGCATACAACTTGGAGATTGGGACTGTAGGATAACTAATTTAATTGATTCACCCCCCCTCTCAGTTATTATAACAATTGGTATTAGAGTGTATTGGTTGCTTGGAGGAAAGTTTTATGGACTTCAGAAAAAAGATCATAAGATGTATAAGAGGGAAGTGCCTAAGCTGAACAAAGATAACTTCTCCACATGGTAAAGCAAGATGAGGCTTCACATAGCTGGAATTGGAGAATCTTCTCTACATCTACTAGACCATGGCTACATACAACTGACTATTGGACATTTGATAGTTGATCAGTTGAGAGAAAGACATCAACATAATATTACTATGATAGATATTGTTGTTCTCTATCTGATGTTGACTTTGAAGATGTCAAAGCACGCGATACCACGAAGAAAATGTGGGATAAACTTGCACTAGTCTATGCTGGTGATGTGAATGTAATGAGAGCCAGAGCTGAAATCTTAAGAGGGAGATTTGATGACATGAAGATGAAGGTGAGAGAATCACACAGTAATCTAACTGAATCAAAGAGGTTTTCAATGCTATCTGAGGAGCAGGAGGTATTATTTCTGAAGATACTGTGGTATGTAAGATATTGAGAACCTTGTTGCCTATCTATGCAATCAGAATATCTACATTTCATGAATTGAGGTCTACACCTAATAACACTCTTACTCTTGATAGTCTAATTGGAAAGTTAACTACTTTTGAGTGGAATAATTATGACAATAGTGTTGTACTGACTGTTGAGTCTATTTTTATGTTATCTGTAAAGATTGGTAAATCTAGCAGTAAGCATAATATAAAGAATGAAAGTGATAGTGATAGTGAATATGAGCTTGAAGCACTTATGGCCCGAAGACTTAAAAAAGGTAAAGGAAGATATAAGAGAAAGTTACCTTTAGCTTGTTTTAATTTCAAAGAGATTGGCCATATTGCTGCTAGATGTCCTAATAGGAAGGAAGAAGATAAAGACAATGACCAATCTAGTAATGGAAAGTTTGGCAAAAGGAATAACAGAGGAAACTGACACTACAATAGAGACAATCAAGATTATAGAGACAAAGGCAAGAAGGCATGTTACCTTGTTGGAGAAAATGAAGATGACACCGACACTGACATTGATGATGAAATTGAAGTGGTATTTGTTGCAATGAAAGATGATTCAGAAGAAGAGGAAAGGTATGTAGAAACAACCCTTATTTCTAAAGTTAGTAAGAATGATACTTGGTTCATTGATAGTGGTTGTACACAACACATGACTAGTGATGAAAATAAGTTTGAACATCTTGAGCACTATAATGGAGGATCAATAAAAGTGGGAAATTACACGCCTTGTCAAGTGAAAGGAAAAGGGTCTATCTTATTGAATGATAGGATTAGATGTGATAATGCATACTGGGTAAAAGTAATTAACTAAAATTTATTGAGTGTAGCACAGCTAAATAAATTAGATCACCGAGTTGCATTTGAAAGAAAGAAGGTGAAAATCTATGATGAAAATGGAAAGCTTGTCGGTACTGGAGGAAAATCAAAAGGTAATTTATTCTATCTTGACAATGCTAAAACTTCTTGTTTACTAGTAAAGAATGAAGATGTATGGTTATGGCATAAGAGACTATGTCATGTGAACTTTGATAACATGATTAAGATAAGTAGAAAGAGAAGAGTTAGAGGTCTATCGAGTCTAACCAAACCTAATCATGTTATGTGCAATCAATGTCAGAAAGGAAAGATGACCAAATCTAGTTTTAAAAGTAAAGACTATTCATCTAAAGGTATTTTGGAGTTGGTACATACTGACTTATGTGGTCCTATGAGAACTCAAAGCTACTATGGTGACAAATATTTTATTTTATTTGTCAATGACTACTCTAGGATGATGACAGTCATGTTCTTAAAAGATAAATATGAGGCATTCAAATTGTTTAAATGGTATAAGGCTAAAGTTAAAAAAGAAACCAGGAAAGAATTAAAATGCTTAAGATCTGATAGAGGAGGTGAGCTTATTTCTGATGAGTTCACTAATTTTTGTAATGAGCATGGAATCAAAAGATAGGTTTCTGCACCTAGGACACCGCAACAGGGATTGCTGAAAGGAGGAACTGATCTATTGTTAATTGTGCCAGAACATTGATGATTGAGGAAAATGTTGCATGAATGTATTGGAGAGAAGCAGTTAGCACTGCAATATAAACCTTAAACTGAGTTCAACTAAAGAAAGACATGAACAAGACACCTTATGAGTTATGGTTTGGCTATACACCAAATGTAAGTTATTTTAGAATCTTTGGAAGTAGGTGTTATATTCTGAAAGATGATAGGAATGGTAAATTTGATTCTAAAGGTGATGAAGGAATATTTTTAGGATATTCTAATAAGAGTAAAGATTATAAATGTTTGAACAAGGCTACTAATAAAATGGTAGAAAGTGCTAATGTAAAAGTTGATGAGTTTGCTGAAAAGAATGATGAAGAAAGCATGAAGGAACCAAAATACTATGGTAGGTTTACATATGTTGAGCATCTAGGCTATCTACCAAAACCATAGGATGAGTCTACCAAGCATTAGGAAAATGCTATCGAGAATCAGAAAATGCAAACCGAGAACCAAGAAGAAGCTATCGAGAAAGAAAATGAACCTGAACTGAATGATGAGCAAAGAAGAGAACAAGTGCTAGCAAGATTTTTTAGAAGACACCATTTGCAAAACCAAATCATTGGAGATAAGAAAGCTAGCATGATGAACCAAAGTAAGTTAAGACATAACACATGCTTAGTTTGTGAGTTTGAACCTAAGAATGTTAGGGATGCACTTGAAAATGAGGAATGATTTAAGGCTATGAATGAGGAAATTGAACAGATTGAGAAGAATAAGACATGGACATTAGTACCCAAACCGAAAGATAAAAATGTAATTGACCTACTGAGTGGATTTTTAGAAACAAGTTAAATGAAAATGGTGAGGTCACTAGGAATAAGGCAAGACTTGTATGCAAGGGATATGCACAAGAAGAAGGTATAGATTATGGTGAAACTTTTGCACTAGTGGATAGACTTGAAGGAGTTCATATATTACTTGCATATGCTTCACATAAGGGATTCAAAGTATATCAAATGGATGTGAAATCAGCATTTTTGAATGAAATTCTTGAGGAGGAGGTCTATATAGAAAAACCGGAAGGTTTTGTTGATCCAAATCAGAAGAACATGGTATGTAGACTGCACAAAGCTTTGTATGGACTGAAGAAAGCACTGAGAGCATGTTATGAAAGACTACATGCTTATCTTATTAGTATTGGCTTTGTAAGGACAAGTGAAAATAGTAATTTGTACATGAAAGGAGAATCTAATGATAATATTTTAATTGCTGAAATTTTTGTTCATGATATAATCTTTGGTGGACATGATTTGATTTGCAAATCTTTTGCTGATGAAATGAGAAAGGAATTTGAGATGTCAATGTTTGGAGAGATTAAATTATTTATAGGTTTGCATATTATACTTGACATAATGATGGGATTTTCATCACTCAATCAAAATACATTAAAGAAGTGTTAAAGAATTTTGGCATGGAAGATTCAAAACCGGTAGGAACACCAATGGTAACATGATGTAAGTTGACAAAGGATGATGAATCTAAAAAAGTAAATTAGACACTGTACATATCAATGATTGGAAAACTGATGTATGTGGTACAAAATAGGCCTGATATAGCACATGCAGTTGGGATTGTGGCAAGATTTTTTGCCAATCCTAAGGATTCACATATGATTGTTGTGAAAAGAAATCTCAAATACTTGAAGAAGACTGAAGACTATGGTTTATGGTACACAAATGAAGGCAAATTTTAACTCTGAGTTTATACTGATGCAGATTTAGCTAGAAGCATTGATGATCAGAAAAGCACAATTGGTGGAGCATTCTTTGTAGGAGAAATTCTTGTGACTTGGATAAGAAAGAAACAAGCATGCATTTCTTAATCTACTGCTGAAGTAGAGTATGTTTCTACTACTGCAAATTATTCAAATATTGCTTGGATAAAACAAGTGTTGGAAGGAATGAATGAGGTAATCACTGACCTGGTGATTATATATTGTGACAACACTAGTGTTGTAAATATTTCCAAGAATCCAGTGATGCATTCAAAAACAAACAATATATCTATTAAGTATCACTACTTAAGGAAACAAGTTCAAGAGAAGCAGGTGAAAATGGAATTTGTAAAATCTAAAGAACAACTTGCTGATATTTTTACCAAGCCCTTACCGAATGACACATTTGAGTATTTGAGGACTAGACTAGGGGTTCATCCACTATCTATCGGTCACTATGGTGATTAGGAGGTTGCATCAACCTATACTTTATCAGAAAATCATTCATGTTGATGCACATAGCTCACACTTTAGGATTTCTAAGGTTGTGAAAGATTGTAGAAGCTGGAACAAGAAAATGTTTAACAGTACATGAAGGTACTTCATCTGGACCAAACAAAAAAGGATAATTTGGCTGTTGAAGAGCTATTTATTTTGTTTGGCATTGTTGTCAAAGGGAGAGGAACTTCATATTGAAATATCTATTGCTGAGAACATATATGAGACAAAGAATCAGAGAGCTGAAAAAGATCAAATCCGTAGGGAGAGTCTGCATGGAATGTTGATTGTTTTGTAGTGATTAAACATATTAAATATCAAGCTAGGCAGAGCTTACCGAGCTACATCATTTACCTACATAGTTTTAGAATACATTTTTGGTATGTGTATGGAGTATTTCATATTGTTTGTGTTGCCATCAATGCCAAAGGGAGAGATTGATGATCTACAACTAATTGAATATGTAGATGAACTGAAGGAACAATGATTAGAGATCACCAAGCTACTAAAGTGATATGTAAGATGATTAAATCAGTTAATATGTTATCATTAATGTCAACTAGTTTTGACAATGCTTATCATCATAGTTACAAACATCTGAACATCTATAGAAGGAAGAAAAGATGAAGAACACAAATATTTACATAAGGAAAAGATGTATATGATAGATAAGGATAAGGTAAACATCGGGTAACTTATTGATGAGTCTATGGCTTTATATTGTTGAATTGAACATGTTACATTAATCTATTACGAAGAAGAGGTTTGAATTGAACAAGTTAATGTGGTTGGTAATTGAAGAATTCTGTATACACCAAGCCTATGTAGTGTATATTGAGTGACAGTAATAACCAAGTCAGTTATCACCGACGCATTCGGTATTAACCAAGTATGGATGAAAACATTAAATGCTAAGAACAACCGGCTGAAATTGATGAGCTAGATATTGTTATGATTTTGAGGCAAAGGATGAAGTTGGTTATAAGATCCATGGCTAAAATAATTTAGAGATGATCTAAAGGATGAAATTGAAATGTGTTAAGGACACATTTGTCGAGGAAGGTTTAAGTGGCAAAATGGATGAAGGAGATTAAGAGGCAAAATCTGATGGCTGATATGAAAATGGTTTACTTGTCTATTTAAGAGACATGAGTTTCATTGTTGAAACATGCTAGACAAAAGGAGACTACAGAGATTTCTCGTGGAGACTTTATTCATGCATTCCTGATCAAACTAGTTATAGAAAGAACCGAGCTGCAGACATTACCGAGTATCAAAGAACTATTTATCGAGTGAAGTAAGTTGGGAAAATATTAAGGAAGTGAATTGATTAATGATTAGATCAGTTTTATGAGCATAGAATAGATCTGAATATTTTCAATTGAGTTGTATTTGAATCAGATCGGAACTGTATCAGTTTAA
>BSBK01004484.1:1390000-1577500 GCA_027943335.1 Chamaecyparis obtusa
TTTTACCATTAATTATTTTTTTTTATTATACGATGCTTCATTCATACCTTTTTGTAGGACTACCTCATTTAATTCACTAATTTCTGACTCAATCTTAATTTTTTGTTCGAATATATTATTAAATTTTTCTTTATTCCAATCTAGGATCCTATGTTTTAGAATTTTTAGCTTGTTTACTATACAATACATTTTGGAGCCAAATACCTTAATCTGGTTCCACCAACTTTCCAAATACTGCATAAAGTTCTTGTCTTGGAACCACATGAACTCAAATTTAAATGGATTTCTTAGTGGTTTAAAGTTTTCAAAGATATTTAATCTTACTGGGAAATGATCAGATCTTGAATGGGTGAGAATCTCCATACTAATATTGAAGTTAAAATTACCCAAATTTCCTTTAATTAGGAACCTATCTAACCTTTCTGCAATCTGACTGAAACCTGATCTATGATTATTCCATGTATACTTCCCATTATCTGTAGGAATATCTTTTAGGTTATTCTCATTCACCCAGAGGCTAAAGTCCTTTTGTGCCTATGATACATATCTTGACCCTCTAGCCTTTTCATTGATGTCTAAGATTGCATTAAAGTCTCCTCCTATTATATGTATATTAGAATTATTGTTGTTAATATGTAGTTTAAGGTCCTGCCATAGACTCTTTTTATCCAAATTCGTGATTGGACCATATACATTGATGAGATTGAATTTTAAATTAGTTCTGAGACTAACTACTGATACTGATATCTAGTTATTGTGTTTAATGAAATTTTCTAAACTAACTTTCCTAGGGTCCCAGATTGTAGCAAGCCCACCAGAGGCCCCTTCAGAAAAGGAAAATTTTGACTTCCATATACCTATTCTACGACTAAGTTTGAGACTTTCTTCTTGGTTTAATTTGGTTTATTGTATTAATATTATATCAAACTCAAATATTTTTAAATACCTTTTAAATAAGGTTTGTTTGTTAGGGGCATTGAGACCCCTAACATTCCATATAGTTACTTTCATTGGCCCTTGGGAAGGCTCTTCCCCTTCCCAGCATTTAGGATATCGATAAGGTTTAATTGGTTTGCTGCTTTTCCATCCATAGTTCTTAATTTACATATATAGACTTCCTGCCTCTTTTTTTCTTAGATTTTAGAGTAACTGGAAATGTTAGCCCTTCTATGTTTTCTGCTATACCAAGTTGTCTATCAACGTTAGAGATTCCTTCTAGACATCTTTTGATGTCTTCATCATTCTGTGTTAACATATTATTCATATTTACTTCCTTATCATACAGGGAATCTTCAAGGTCTATAAAATCCATGCCCAGATCTCCTATGTTATCTAATTGAGATAAGCCTATAGTTTTATTAATTTCTTCTCCTTCATTTATCTGTTCATAATTCTTTGTCTTAATCTCATTAATACTTTTAATTAGCAACATTTTTTGATTATTAAATTCCTCCCTATCAAAAATTTCATCTATTTTTTTTTCCATTAATTCGTTAGTAATCTCGTTTCCAAGGTATTCCAATTTTTCATCTACTTTAGCTTCTATTTTATCTGTTTCAGTTCCAGCTATATGAGACTTTCCCTAATTATCTGTCATGTCCTTATCTTTAGTAGGGCTGCTGATGTCTAGGTAAAGTTCTGGGCCTATACCTAGACTGTTAATATTATTGCTTTTGGTATTCTTGAGGTTTGGGAATACTGATTGAGATGTCCTGAATTCATTTATTGGTGATCTAGAAACCTTGTTTTTAGCTATATTACTACTCTTTTTTGGTACAGGAGGGGATTTCTCCCTTGAATTATTAGCTATAAGGATTGAGGTTAACCTGGCTGGGCTCCGATTAGTCAAGATAAACCCTCCCTTATCTTTATTAAAATTCACCTCAACATCCAGAGTCTCCTGATTTGGAGGAGAAGAGTTTTCTAGTTCTATGAGAGCTGGGACATTCTTTTGATTTATAATATAATCTTCCAGGATGATGGGATTGAAAATTATAGAGTTTGAATTAAAACATAAGCAAATGGGAGGTACAAATTTTTGATGATAATTCATCTTTACAATAATGATTTTTTCTGACTGATTATAATCATTCTCAATTAATCCCATAAAATCACCAATCTGATTTCCTATTAACTTGATAGTTTCTAGATTAGATAGTTCCATAGGTAGATTTCTGAGAATAATAGCTTTATCTACTAAAAATCCTTAAGGTTTATTGGGTTAAACAAGGGAACCCATTCAAAAATAGAAAAATCAAAATTTCTAAATTTAGGGCATCCTTTATTCATGATCTTACTTTTGACATCTACATTTTTACATTCTATAAAAATGAAATTTTCAATCAGGATTGAAATACTTACCTCATGTGGGAGCTGAGATTTTAGCCAAGTTGCTACATCTGTAATTGACGCCCCTATTCCACTCCATCGACAAATTAGTCCTGTCGCTGCATAAGAAGTATGGTTTTGTTCTATGCATTTATCATCTAAATTTATTTTGATCATATTATGTTCCTAAATGATATTACCTTTTATTTTAAAGTAATCACACTTGAGATTGCTATTCTGCCTATGTGGAGGTGTATATACTTCCTTAGTTTGTTCATTAGATGAATCTTTTCCATAAATACTAGATTGACCTTCCTTTAAATGGACTCTGTTTGAAAGGGCTTTATCATTTTGTCTTCAATGAGGGGGGGTATACAACCTGGGTTCATTCTGATCTTATTTGAAACCCTTCCCATGACAACCTCCCACGTTTAATTGCACAAGATGCTTTGTTTGAGGGACCCGATTCTTGGCAATAAAACCTTTTCCCTTATTGTGACTTAGGGTTTTGTCAGAGGAGGGTGGAAACCCTTTCGTATCAGTATTATAATGGCTAACATCATCCGCATGCAAGGGTTTCTTGAGAATGCCTTTCCCCAGATTACGTTTATGTGGGGGAGAATAAATATTATAATTCCCTTTTAGCTTATCTAGATATTCAAAGGAATTTTTCAATGCTAACTTATTGTCATAATGCTTAACTGGAAAAGATCTTACTTTTTTCTTTCATTGCTTAACCATTTTCCATTTGGCTAGACTCTCCACAACAACCCCATGAGACATACGACCTTCATTCAATCCACCTCCCCCTAATGCAGAATGGGGATCGTAGGAGCTCGGAGCCAGATTTAACCAGGATTGCGAAGCCCTAGCATTCCTAGGGAGAGAGGTCCTCCTAAATGCATAACTAGTTTTGTGGTACATATCTATTTGACGATCCAGTGATTCTACAGTAAAAAAGTGCATAGTCGGGCAGACACTTCTTTCCTTGGACCTACGACAGAACATCAACCCAGGATTGGGGGGTTGATTAATCAGCATGCGGCCCTGATTTCTTAATCCATCTTCGCTAACTTTATCTCCAAAATTCGCTTCTGATCTTTCCAAATTTGCAGGGTTCTTGTCCTTATTAGCTTCATTTAGGCTTTTTTCTTTTTGTCTCTTGATAAAGTCCTTCAAATGATCATATGTGAGTCTGCCAGACCTCAAATCTGGTTTAAAACATTCTTTTGACATATGCCCATACAGATAACAATTGAAACAATAGCCAAAGAAAATGGGTTTGGAAATGTTCCCCGATCCTGGATCGCCATTCTTCTCATAGTCCCGGTCTTTCCTACCGGCTGAAACCACCATATCGGTGACAAAGAAACCCTAATGCAACTAGTCAAATTCGCACTTTTCACTTACAGTTATTCCCATGAAAAAAAATTAAATAATCCTTGTTGCTCCGTTGACACAAGGTGATAAAAGAATCACAATGTTGTAAATATTCTTCTATTTATCTCTCTTCTTCTATATGTCATTACATGTTATGTTGTACCTGTGTCACTATTCATAAATGTGCCTTTGTGTTGTCTGCTTGGGATGATGCAAAATGGTAGACACTGATTATTTTTGGTCTCTGTGATGCTAGTCCAAAAAGACTCTTCTTCATAACTCTTATGTGTTTTTCTTCCATTGTGTTGTAGTTCTACTTCCTTTGGGGGATGATGTCATTTTATTTTGATATAATATTTCACATATTATCATATGATCATACTAACCTCAGAGTTGGTAGATCCCTTTTGTGCTCTCTTTTGTCATATTTTTATTTTCCTTGACTTGTCCTTTCTTGGGGGCATTTCACAGTGGAAACATTTCTAGTGGATGCATGCACACTCCATTAAATAAATTACTTCTGTTATGATGCTTGCAATTTCTTTAACATGAGGGCATACACTTTGCTCACATTTTGCACACATACACTGTTTCAATTCTACTTTGCATTTGGATCCCTTATGGATACACTTTCCTTAAGGACAAATCCTCCTTTGGTTTTTGATCCCTAAGGAATCTTACCTTCCCTTAAATAGATTGGTCTTTGAATCCCTTAATGGATACACTTTCCTTAAGGACAAATGCTCCTTTTCTTTTTGATCCCTAAGGAAGCTTACCTTCCCTTAGGATAGATTTCTCTTTTGGATTCCTTATGGATACACTTTCTTTAGGACATATCCTTTCTTTGTTGACCCCTAAGGAAACTTACCTTCCCTTAGGACAGGTTGTTCCTTGTCGGATCCCTTATGGATACACTTTCCTTAAAGATAGATCCTTGATGGATTAACTAGCATGACACACAAACCTACTAGAAATTTCAATGCCATCTTTTGCGGTACCTCCTTTGTGTGGTTCACAGTAAGACACACAATCTTATTGGGCTAAGATGATCTCTCTCCCTCTCTCTCTCTCTCTCTCTCTCTCTAGAAATGTCTCTCTTATCCTAGTTTTGGATTTTATGAGGACTTAAGTCACTTTGGGGCTTGATGTTTTTTTGTCTACTTGACTTTGATAAGATCATCTTATTCATTTAATATACTTTACCATGAGAATGAGTTTTTCTTGTACTCCCTCTAAAGTGGGGCTAAATGTACCATCCTAAAAAGTTAGCACCTATTACTGGATGCCTTTAGGACCTTTTTGGGCCCCTTTTTAGTAATTTCATAGATCTTGATGTATTCATGTTTGATTTATTGCTTTCACCTTTCATTTCTCCTCTATTCTTCCAACATTTCCCACATCCTGAAGATCATTGACAAAAGTGCCTTTTTGAGACTAAGTTAAGTCAAGTTGGCCTAGGCCTTGGGGGTTGTTTCTCAATGGGCTCTAGGCCCAATGTAGGGTGGTTTCTTTTCCCACTCTTGGTTGTTGTCAGCCTATATAAATTTTGGATCCCAAATTGAGCATAAAAGGACATTAAAGATTCTCATTTTGACATCCATCCATCAATAAACAATCCATATGCAATAACATCTTCAAGCAATCAAGTCTATGTGCAAGCAATTATTGGTGATTTCAAGTGCTCTTTTGGATCCAAGATTTGAAGATAAGACTTCCAACTCAAGATATCCAAGATTCCTTCCATTCAAGATCCATTCAAAGGAAATCTTCTCTCATTTATGCAAGTTTCTCTCTTCCGTGGTGGCCAAGTATAGGAATTCACAAGCAAGCAAGAAGAGCCATCATCTACTTCCTTCTTCCTTCCTCTCCTCCATTGAGGTGATCAAGCATACATACATCCATGATCTAAGGATTTGGCAAGTGTAGATCAATTACATTTGTGAAGACATCCTTGATTCTACCAACATTCCAGGCATACATCTTCATGGGTTTATCAGATCCATATCCATCCATGAAGGTTTGGCAAGTAAGGTGAATACTTACATTTGTCTTGTTTTGCATGCTTTACTTATTTCCTTTCAAGGTTAAGTCATATCCAAAGGCTTGTCCAAGGCAAGCCCCTTTCCACAACAATTTCCCCATTTTTCATGTGTGCATGAATAGGTGTGCAATTGCATATCCATATTTTTAGGATTTTAGAACCATAGCTTGATCCTCTACATATTTCATCAGATTTTATCCTTCCAGGACTAGACTGACTTCTTAGGACTAGGCCAACTTTTGTGACATGTTCTTGAGGATCTAAAAATTACCCAATTAGAAGTTACAGTTCTCACAATCTTAGATCCTTAATAGTTTTTGATTTTGATGGGTTTTCGTTAGTCAAATATAGATCTGAAGTTCACTTGTCCTCTTCTAGTAATTAAGGCAAGTACATCATTCTCCTTTTCCTTTAATACTTGCTTTGATATATTTAGATTTGATATCATACATTGCTAGTTATCATCTTCTTTATCATTGCACAAGTGTTTATAATACTTTATATTGCATACACACATATTTATGTCTGTACAAGGAATACCATACCACATCCCCATCAAATCTCCCTTTTTTAAATATAAATCATGCATTAACACCCCTTCATCCATTTTGGGTTGTGCTAATCAGATTTGGTCTAAGGTTGGGGTTTGGTATTCCAATGTATATAGAAAGTGGAGGTCTACCATTGATCACCATTTTCCATATCATAATACGAATCATCAGGATTTACAATATCTTAATAGCCAGGGAAAGTTGAATCAGAGGCATTTGAAATGGGTTGAGTTTTTTCAAAGCTACACTTTTATTTTAAAGCACAAGAGTGGAAGGTCTGACATAATTGTTGATTCCTTAAGTAGAAGACAAAGTTTGTTGACAAAGATGTGGATTGAGGTGGTTTGGTTCGATGATCTCAAAGATTTAAATATGAAGGATCCAGATTTTGTTGAGGCTTAGAGAGCTTGTTCAAAATAGTTACATTACACATAATTAAGTGGTTATAATTCTTAATCCAAGATGACATGATGTTTAGAGGAAGACATATGTGCATTCCATGAGGATCCATAAGAGAAAATTTGATTAAGGAGAAATATAGTGAAGGACTAATATGACACTTTAGTTGAGACAATACCATTGCTCTTGTTAGTGACCACTAATATTGGCCACAATTATAATAGGATGCAAATAAATTGTAATATGTTGAGTATGCTAGACAATGAAGGGGACAAGTAAAAAAAAGAACTATATCATCCATTACCTATACTAGATAAGTCATGAGAAGGCATCAAAATAGATTTTGTTCTTGGTTTGCCAAGAGCACGACAATGACATGATTCTATATTTGTGGTGAAAGATAGGTTTTTAAAAATGGCACATTTTATTCCTTGTAGAAAGACTAAAGATACAGTTCACATTGTGGATTTATTCTTCAAGAACGTGGTACAACTACATGGTCTACCCAAGATCATAGTTTTTGATAGACACACCAAATTTGTTGGGTATTTTTGGAAGACATTGTGGAAGAAACTAAGGAAGGATTCAAAATTTAGTTATGCACATCATTTGAAGATTGATAAACACAAGTTTGGGTAACTTGATAAGATGCTTAGTAGGAGATAAGCCCAAGGGATGGGACTTAGTTCTATCATAGGAAGAATTTTCCTATTAGTAGGAGTACTAGGAAGTCACCATTCCAAATTGTTTACAGGAGTAGCCCAATGAATTCTTCATAATTAATGCAAATTGACAAGGAAGAAAAATAGAGTACATCAAGGTCAAAGAGTTTGTAGAGCACCTAAGAAATGTACATGAATAGGTAAAGAAGCATATTAATCAGATGAAATCTAAGTAAAAGGATAAGGTAGATCAAAAGATGAGGCATAAGGAGTTTTAGGTAGGAGATGAAGTCATGGTTCACCTTAGAAAAGAAAGATTCCCACTAGGGACATATAACAAGTTGTAGATGAAGAAGTTTGGGCCATGCAAAATTTTAAGGAAGCATGATTTGGGAAATAACTGTGGAGTTGCCTTACAGAATACACATTTCACCTATCTTCAATATTTTTATTTTAATGAAGTATTATAAAGGTGATATTGAAGAAGTATTAGTGGAAGCATAGTGGAATATTCTGGCACCTACTTCAGAGAAGGAAGAGATTAAAGAAATCTTGGATAGTCGAGTGAGAATGAGTACAAGAAATAGGCAATACAAAGAGTACATGGTTGAGTGGAAAGGAAGGCTTGTTGAAAATTCTTCATGGTTGTCAAAGATTGAGGTAGACCGACTTGGTTTTCATCAAACATCTAACATGTGGCAAGGTCACTTTCAATTATCTTAGGTGTATGATGTAGGAGCATCCATGGGTTTAGAGCAATCAAGTGCCACTTAAATGTATTTTTTATTTCATCTTTATCTAAGTTTAAAAGCATAGAAATAAGTGCAAGCTACTATTGGACTCCATGTAACTTGGAATGTGTCCAAAGGGACATAAGAAGCTCAAATAATTCAACATTTATGATCTATGCATAAAAGAAAATGTATTTTTTACTTGTGGACACCTAGTTTTTGTAATTTCCAAGGAAAAAATTATAGAAAACCTCTTCTAAGCCACCACCTATGGGAGGTGTAGGGTTACATAAAGGGAGAAGTTAAAAGAAACCCTTCTAGGCACCCATTTTAGGAATTTCAAAAGCCACTTATTTAGTTACCTTTCATGGAAAGATCTAGGAAGTTCTAAAGGCTATGTGTTGTAATGCGTGAAGGATGTGTCCATCTTCTAGAATATGCATGAGGTTTCCAAAAGGCTCCTTGATCACTTTACATAGAGGCATGTGAAGGGGGTTTAAACATCAAACAATGATTAAACAAGGAGTTCTAAATTTCATATCTTAAGTAGCAAAAACTTGTAACTCTAGCTTGCATATTTTAAAGCCAATTGGGCTAATATTTGTAAAAAATTATGTTGGAATATTATATTCCATTGGAGTAATAAATATTTAGCATTTTCTCTTGCATTTCTTGTGTTGTTATTATGATATTGTCAGGTAATTTTTGCAATGTGATTGCACTTTTCATCAAGATAGACCATGGAAGCCCATATTTTTTATTCTATTTGTTGTTAAAATCCTTCTCTATAGTGTTGCCTATGCAAAGAGGTCTACTTTTAGAAGACACGTTTTTTTCCAACAATGATGCAATGGAAGCTCTATCCCCACCCTTAATTGATTACTTGTTAGTTTCACATATCCATCTCTTACATTATAAGATACATTCTTTGATCCACACCAAATAATTATAACTAGTTATATCATATAAATTTAACATATTCTAATGGTAAATATTTAAAATTTATTTAATTAAAATCTACATTGTTAAAATAACAATACATAAAATTATTTAAAAAAATTATGTAAATTTATATTTTCAAATATATTTTAATCATCTTTAAATAATTGTATTTTATTTAAAATTTTCAATTTATGTCATATATGTTGCAACTTCCAAAACTATTAGAGCATCTTCATCCTTAAAAATTATCTAGTGGTATTGGGAGTTGCAACAAGCATAAATTGAATTTTTAAATAAAATTTAATTATTTTAAGATAATCAAGTTATATGTAGAAACATAATTCTATATAAATTTGTTTTATTGTGACATTGCTATCAAAATTTAATTCTTAATTTTTTAGTCAAATTCATTGACCTATGTTTCGTGAGTTCATAAGTAGGGATAACTTTAAGAAACCCCCTCCTACGAAAAGATGTAAAATCCTAACGAATCTTATATTATTTTTTGGGGAAAAAATTAATATAGTTGGCAAATTTTTTTATTTGAAAGGAAAAAATATTAGTTTGTACTGATGATTTATTTTTATTTTTTTGATAGGTAACAATTTTGAATTGATATAAAGGTAGGATTACATCGAGAAGCCAAGATTCATGGTTGGCTACCGCTTACAAACAGAGATTCACAACCCCAAATCCCTAAACATATATGCTAATATACTTTGCAGTTACAAAAAAGGCCTAAACGCCCGTGAAATTACACCAGGTTACAGCACACATCACCCATACAAAAAACTTGTAAGCCTTGCCAAAGGCCACATCCACCAGCATTGCCAGCGCACTAATCCTTAAACCACAGAGCGACCTCTTCCTTCGAGAAGTTGGGTATGGCTCCAACTTCCATTGTTGCACTGGGCGTGGTATGACTTGCATCCCGAGAGCAACCATCTCCTCCCGCACCTGCCATTTCCAGGGCCATCATGCCAGTTTGGAAGCGAATAGGCTGCCCTGGAGCAGTGACGCTCTTGCGCGGAGTTGCTTTCTTAAAACTCTTTTTCTCACCTTTCCAAACCTTCTTCTGCAGGAAGGCGATGATATTCTTCCAACCCTTCTCGGCCTTTGGTAAGTAGGCACCCTAAGGATTTGCAGAGAAAAAATCACCAGTGGCTGTAACGAGCTCTCCTCGCTACCAATTAGCCGCCACAGTACTGTTCCCATATCCAAACCTTGACCCAATGCCACCCCGTCAATTATGTCTTCTACACCCAGCAGCCACTGTGAATCCACACACTCCGCCACCACGGATCGAACCTCCTCCTTCGATTCACCAACCATTAGAGCCAAAGCAAGGAACAAGGATGCCACAACCAAGTTGGATCATTGCCTCCAGTATGATTCGAGGTATTCCATGCCAAAAATCTGATTCAGGCCTGCCATGAATTCAACATCCTCGAACATAAAGATGTTCTTCATTCTTCATGGCGTAATCTTCCCTACATAGGCTTGGGTTTGATTGTCTGATTCCAGCATGAAATTGGCCTCCATGTCTTCGCTATCCTTACTGACGATTTTTTTTCAATCGTATGAAAATTCTATAAAATCTTGGCAAATCTTTCATTATTAAAGAAAATCATGGCGACAAGCACATATACCTAGAAACCATCATTTCACCATTATTGTTATATGGAGCCTAATTAATTATCAGACTCAAAGGTTAAATTTTCCTCACTTTTATCAGTGCAATTTCCCCCCCAAATTTTCAAACAACTTTTATTATTTTATTAAGGTGTCCTGAGTTAATTTTCTATTAAGTGACATATACTAACCCTATTTTTTATAACTGTTGGATGATCCTAGATCAATGGCATAAATTCTATTTCGGACCAAATTTTTAAAGGACACAAAGTTCCACAAAAAGTTGGTGGAATAAAGACACATGTCCATTATCAAATCAATTTCGGGCCAACGTTCTAAAGGACAAAAAGTTCCATAGAAAGTCTTTGGAATAGAGACACATGTCAAATCTATATATTTAACGTGTGCCCTAACCTTAACTGTTGACCACTTATTGGTGAATATGGTTGTCAATTAAGACACGCTTCCAAAATTGCAAGCGAAAATATTAAATAAATCGTTTGGAAAACATAGATTCTATTGGCGAAATCTTTAAAATAGATGAAATTAAATAAATAAAAATGATGGCAATTGAATTTCATTTGACCAAAAATTTATAAAGTCAAGGTAGTTCGGCCACCCCCAATCAATACAATATCTTCGCCAATTTCTCGTGGACGTGAAATATTCGCCATATTTGCCACTAAAGTTATCCATGTTTCATAAAAATCTATTTCTCAAAAACACTTAGCACTCATTACATTTAGGTGATGTTAAAAAGGTGAAACATGCTAAGTATAATATTTTATTTTTAATTTTTTTTATATTTAAAACAATGTGAATTTTAATTAAAAAAATATATTTAATACATTTTAAAACACACCTTTCTCGAGCATCAATTAGTACAACAAATAGAATTCAATTATCAATTCCTAAGTTTCACGCAACTCCTTGTTCATTTTTCTTTTGCTGTTTCCCTGTAACAGCAGTATTTTCATTAATGCAAATCCTTGCCAGAAATGCCGCCTCGTGCAAAATCAAAAAAGTCCCAAGGAAACGGTGCCTCTAAAGACATTGAGAGAAATATCACTCCTAATTCTAACTCCAATTCATTTCCAGGATGTATTCGATTGGTCACTCCATCGTCAGTGGCTATAAGTGTGCATGCCAAGCCCGGATCCAAGCTCTCTGCCATCACAGGTTTTACCTCCTTTTCTTCAAATTTTTATTTATTTCATATCGATTTCAATGAGATTTCGACCATGAAATTTAATACAGGAGAGTTGCCCCTCTTGCAAGTTTTTCATGTATATATTTGCTACTCATCATAATTTCAACACACTTGTTCCTTTTCCTGAGTCATTTATTTTAGGGCATGCCTGCTCTCCCTCGAGTTATTTGGAGTTCAAGAGTATAGGGCTCGGAGAAACAGTGTGTTGGTAGCTTTATGCATCTTTGAATCATTCAAGTTGTTGAGTTTTATGTATTGGGTATTGATATCTGCCTGACTTATGATTCCTTCTTTGTTACATGAAAAATATCATTATGAAATTCTCTCATATATAAGTTTAATTTTTTTTTTTGGAGTGGGATGGGTTTTGAAGTTTCAAATCATCTCAACATGACCTGCATGAGTGGTCATATATGTTGGATCAAATTGTACGCTATGTGGAATGAGCTACTGTTAGATTATGTCTTCAAACTGGTTTTTGAATTGTGATATCTGTACCACTCAATTCTCTGTCAAAGGAGGATTGGCAAACAACACAGAAATATGTGTGAAACTGGAACTGAGATCATTCTCTGCCGAGAAACCTTATTTTTAAAACAAGGTTTTAAAATGGATTCATCATATCAACTACAAGCGTATTTCATTCTACTGTAGGAGCTGCCTGTTGTATGTTTGTGAATGCCCAATGACTACAAAAACAAAAAAGCAACCACATGCAAAGACATTTAACACAAAATGGGTTAAAAGTATTAAGCAAGATCAAAAGAAAGGTCAAGAAGTCTTAGGAAAAAATAGAGATTCACGAGGAAAGACCAACTCAGAAGATCTACAAAGAGATGCATTAAAACAAATGAATATCCTTCCAATTCAGAAGATCTAGAAAGAAGTGCATCAAAAGAAATGAATATCCTAAAAGGATAAATTCGAAGAAGTCATTTGAGAATCTGGAGCCAATAGTGCATGAAGGGGGTGTGACCAAAGTGATCGAACATGTAAAGGAAGGGGAAGGGAGAATGGTAATCAAGAGTTTCATTAAGATCAAAGAATGGAAATAGAGGAATCTAATCCAAGTGAAAAGGAATTAAAAGCCTACAAAATAATCGAATGTATGAAATCTTGGAAGGTGAAAGAAGGGAGAAGCAAAACACACATTAAAATACAAAAAGAGATCATGGTAGATATGGCCAAGGGATCCCAACT
Source organism: Chamaecyparis obtusa (assembly GCA_027943335.1). Taxonomy (NCBI): domain Eukaryota; kingdom Viridiplantae; phylum Streptophyta; class Pinopsida; order Cupressales; family Cupressaceae; genus Chamaecyparis; species Chamaecyparis obtusa. Next base: position 1,403,077 of record BSBK01004484.1, read on the forward strand.
TTTATTTTGAAGAAGTGCTTGGAAACAAACCTTAAAACTCAAGCCCAGATGGAAGATTCACAGGATGTAAACAACTTAATTTCCTTGCAAGGAATTGGTTGCAAGCATACAGGAATGTATGAAGGCATGGTAAAAAGCTAGCAAAATCTGAAATGCGACTCTGTTAATGGGATGCATTGCAAAAAAATAAATAAATTATAAATGCTACGTTAACAAATCATTCTCAAAGGTGACCATTTTTAGGTACAAGCCATACCAGAACCATGTACAGCATGGAATCAACTTTGGGTTTGCATAGAGTTCAGTTTGGGATTGTGGGATTTTCTTGGAAATGTTGCAGCTTGAACCCGAGTGATTCTCAGGTTGACATGGAGAATCTAGAGCGATCCATAAGTTGGTGAAGTTTTAAATGCAAATTAGTTGATTCTTTAATCTGTGAAACCCTAAATGACCATTCGGCGTTGCCACACTATACCCACATCTGAATCCATTCATAGATATATAAATGGACAGCTGACTGAGTTCAAACGTTATCCCTAGTCCTTCTGAACGTTACTACTAATGCTTAGGATATTGGTTGAGAGAGGGGCCCTACCTTAATGAAGGTGGACTGGTTTTCAAGATGGGGAGGGTAGGGGATGGGGGGATGAGTTTCTTGGACTGCAAGTTTTTTTGCCAAGTCTGGGGATGGCAAAGGGGACAGCTATAAAAATATAGGGAAATTTGCATATAGACATTACATTCATATGAAAACATGGATAAAGAATGCCATTTACACATCATAGAACCTTAACATACCATTCATAATTCAAAATTCATTGTCAAAAGGCACGTGATATTAAATAAATAACATACAAAATGCCCTAAGGCTACACTGCTACCATATAGTTTCATGTTCAATTATGATATAAAAATCAAAATACAAAAAAACAAAGCACACTGCTACTCCTATTCTGCATCTGTCGACATTGCATCAAAATCAAAGTCCTCCTTTGAGTCATTGCCACTGTCATGCTCCAGCACATCCAATGAAACCCCAACCAATCCCTATGGTGTGTCCTCCTCAACAATCTAGGGTACATTTTTAGGATCAACATCCACCATAAAGCTGGAGTCTGTTGATACTCTGGAGTTTGACAATCCTAAAGTTGAAGATCACTACGCATGGCCACTACCTTTTCCACTAGTCTAGAGGTAAGTCTATTTCTCTTGATAGAGTGGATAAAGTCATGTAGACCATTTCCTCTCTGTAGCAAAGGAACTAGCAACCTGTGCAAGGAGGCAAGAGGCATGCACTTTCAATTGTGGCGTATTCCTCCCATGCCATGTCCACCATCCTATGGGATCTTTCCGAGCTAATAGAACTCTATCCAACCTTGTCTATGGTTTACTCAACGTTGGACAAGGAAGATTTGTAAAGTCAAGGAATTGAGTACAAAGTATAGAAGCTTTCTGCTCTGGATACATCTTATCAATGGCTAGTATGAACCCATCTAATACCTTTGGATCATCACATGGAGGCACCCTTCCATCCATTTCAACATACCATTTGGGATTTAGAGCATAGGCTGCCATATGAAGCTGGGTGTTCATTGTGTTCCACCTTCGTGTTGCAATGGGCCTAATACGCTGCTCATATAACCCCAAAGTAGGATCCCTAGCCAAAATTGTTTGCTCTATCTTCCCAAGCATACTATCAAATGTCTCATATATCTCTCCAAGACTAGGAGAGTTTGTATCAGCATATCTAATGACATCTACAGTGGGTGAAATGACAAAGCAAAGATATTTGCAAAATGCAAACCAAAAGTTCAAAAGTATTAAAATCCAAGATTTAATATGAAAATTGGCAATCTAATATTTAATTTCTAATAAAATCAGCAATTTATTACCTCACTGTGGCCCACCAATTGTCATCAAGGATCTTTTGTTTGACTGATTTTTCTTGAGGAGAGCTTGAATTGGACCATTTGGTCCATTCTGGATTCACCACCATCAATTGTAGATGCTCATGCACCTCAACTATCCTCTCCAACAAGAACAAATAAGTGGCGTACCTATAACATATATTATTATAAGGCTCAATGTAATTGGAATACAAATGTTTGAAGTTACAAAATTTTAATTTCCCAATGTTTTCCTATATTTTTATAATTTAATAAAATGAAGTGGCATACCTTGTCTCAACTAGTTGGAGTAACTCCTTTGCAAAGGACCTAAAGAGAGCAAGTGATCTATGGTGGTTGCAAATGAACATTTGAACATTTCTAGCTTCTGCCAACACTTGCTTTATCCAATCTATCTTCCCTGTGTCTTTCAATGCATTGTTCAATGCATGAACACAACAAGGGGTTCAAAAGATGTGCTTGTAAACACCCTCCACCATCAAACTAGTTGATTTGCACATGTGTGCTAAATCTGTAATCACATGTACAACATTGGGAGGCCCAACCTCCTTTGTGGCATCTCTCAAAATAGTAAACTAGAATTCTACATCTTTACACTTCCTTGAACAATCCACAACTTTGAGAAAATAAAAACCAATGGGGATGTGAATGATATTGATGAGTGGCCAATGTCTAACATCAGTCCACCCATCCATCACAATAAAACAACTTGTCCTTACCCAAGTCTGCCGCATATCCTCCATCAACACATTAACCTTGGAATACTCTTTGTCTAGGAGGGTAGTTCCTAACTTATTATCTCTAGGGGATATGAATGAGAGACCAATAGTGGCTATATCTTTTACCATTTGTTTGAAATAAGAGGAATGAGCCACATGAAATGGGATGGCATTCGCAAAAAAGAATTTGGCAATGGAAGACTCTATAGCTTCCCATGCTTGCATATTAAACATACCTTCAACTAATGCTCCTTCTCACCATCATTCATTTTTCTTTTTCCTCTTGTGTCAACTTTATTGCTACCAATAGTGGATGATATAGGCCTAGATGATTGTGCACTTGCAAAACAGGGTTTTGGCATTTCCAAATCTTGTTTCCCCATTTCAGCCTCCATGTGCAATCTATGACACTCTATCCTCTTCTCTTCGTTTAGTAATGGACAAGCTTTAACCCCATGGCATGCAATACCCAAAGAATGAGACTTCATCCTTGTGTAGCTGCGTTAAAAATCAGTCAAACAAACATGACAATCCCACACCCTACTCCCCCCTGAATTTTTTTTCTTTTGATCCTTCGATGTAACATATTGGAGAAGAGGTTTTTTCTTGTTGAAAGGGCCCTTTGCATAAGGTTCCATGATTGTTGAAGGGCACTTAAACAAGTTGGGTTTCTGTTCACTACTAGCCTCAATACTTCCACCTCTATTTTCACCACCCACTTCCACTTCATTCTCACTACTACCACCACCCTCACTTCTGCTCATTTTCTTTGAGATTGAATACTAAAAAATGCAAAAAAAAAATCAGAAATTTCAACCTACAAGCTTTGAAAAACATTGAAAAAAAAAGAATGTAAGGATGCAACTTACCTCTTTCAAGCTTCAAGCAAGAGATTTACCCTCTTTTCCTTCTATCTCTTGCACTTGTTGCTACTCCTCTTTCAATGGCTTCCTTCAAACCCTCTTGCCGCTGCTCCACTTCTTGCTATGAGAGGGATGCTAAAATAAGCCACAAAACAAAGTCATAAGTGAGTTAGGGAAAACTTGGAAGGAGGGGCCCACTTTAAAATTAAAAAAGAAAGATTCTTTTAAAGAAAAATGTGTTTTTTAATGCTAACGCTGCCTATCTCGTCAGAGATGCCTGTTCGTATTGGGGACGGTTGAGGGACGTCCAAGGTGTCCTTGGTACGTACTAATGTTCCCGAAAATTTTTCAAGCTATCCCTAGTATGTACGAATGTTCTTGAAAAATTGTCAAGCCATCCCTGAGTTTTAGAAACAGTTCCGACATTTTTTGGCAAATTGGATATGGGGAGGGGATGTCACTTGGCTGTCCCCAAGTCCCTGGCTCGTTTCCAGTATGGGGACGGGGATTTTAGGGTAACGTAGGTGGACTTCTGTCCAATTGATAGCGGATATTTTCACAAAGATCCGACGAGATTAGATTCTTCCCCTACTATTTTCTACTTTGGACTTGAGAAGCAACTATCCATGTTATTTAGAATCAATATTACTTTCCACATCTATTAGTTACTAGTGGATATCTATTAATATTATAAATTTTAATAACTACTAATAGTATTTAAATTTTTAATATCTATTTTAATAGCTGTAATATTTATTATTAACATATCTATACTATTTAATAGCTTTTTCAAATATGGTTAAAAAAAGAGAACCATATTATGATCATTTTTTAGAATATAGCTAAAAAATTAAATTCAAAATAGTATTAGCTGTATGTTAATATTTTATAGATTTTGGTCTTGCAAATACATCTATTTATGATTATTATATTTTTTTGAATAAATTTACCCAAACCACCAAAAAAAAGGCCATACTTGCATATAATATCCACACACCCTATTTTGATTCCAATTTGATAACTCAACGTAATTGATATTTTATGTGGCGTGCTTTTCTTTTTTATAATTCAAGTGATGGGTAAGGGCCCACATTGATTATATTAAAATATTAGAGAAATACATTTGAGGTCTTACCTTGATTGTGGGTAGAGCATATGATCTAGGGTTGAAATTTTTACAAAATTAACAGTGTTCATGTCATGATTCCTCACAAAACCTCCCCAAAGACACACGTTTGACATTGTTGTACAAAGCGGCCCAGTGAGATTGCAAGCTTGAATTTATGGATCATGTCTACACTAAACTAACAATATGTGTAAGATGACTATGATTGGACTATGACATCACTTATGTTAATGACATTGATAAATGCCTTGACCGAAGTGACTATGGCAAACAACTAGACATCCATGAAATTTGAGCCTTAGGTACCGTCTTTTTTACCATGCCCACCCTCCATTTCAAGAATTTGATAGCTTTCATCATGACATCCTAGGAGGGATTGTCTGTGTTTGTCATTCCTTTCAGGCAACCTTGGATGGCAACCACTTCCTTTATCAATGCCACCAACCTTGATTCTATTCCATGCATGGTGCCTATTAAAGTCAATCTACAAAATGTTGAGCTTGTGTAGGGGAGAGAGGAGAGACTAATAGGGCTCGCTTTTTCAATGGCCCCGCTTAGTCTCACCCTGAATTTGTCCCAAATATAATATTTTGCCAATGCCTTAGTTTGCTCCTTGTATGAAGTCGTTAGTGACAAATGCAGACAAGATGTCCATGTTGACCCTGCACTTGGTTGTGCCTTCTATGAAGTCCAGTCCAAGCTCCTCCTGAATAGCTACTAGGATACCACCACCCTTGAAGGAGAAGACTCTTCTCATCTTGGCCTCTTTAATTTCACCAATGAAACCATTTGACAAAGGTCACTGTCAATGTTGATGGTTGGCCCTATGATTATTGGTTCTCTGAGAGCTCTAGCTAGATGTGTAGAATGCTAGGAGTAAAATGGAGTTAAAGCAGGTAAATATCCTTGCAAAGAGACATCTTGAACATGTGCAGATGTGTGAGGTACCTTGCCTTCCTACAAGCATTGATTATAAGTGATGTCAATGGCTCTGCCATCTATACCTTGCATAATTATATTGATAGGTTGCATTTTCCCAAATCTTTTATAGGCATGGCAAGTATTGACATCATAACTTATGATTGTTTCTTTAGGATTATTGATGTCTTGAGAGGATGTCTGCTATATTATTTCCTTCGCAATAGAAATAATTTTTCTGTGAACAAGGATATATAATCCAATGTCTCCCAAGCTTCATTAAGGATATTGTTGATTAATTTGTTGAATATTTTTCCTTATACATAGGATAATAACTATGGAATCACTTTTGATTAAAATTTAATCATTGATGGATGGTTTTATTATCTGGAGGCCAAGTAGTAAGGCGTTTTCTTCTGCTTCATTATTCATTGCTGATCTTAACATTTTGGAGGCAGAAGTCTCTAGTTATACACCCTGCATCTGAAGTTCTTGACTCTCAAGGCGCCATCAAAATTTTGTTGGTGGTGGTTTCTATTAGTCATGGGTTTGACTTGTTAGTGGGTGGTTAACCTTGAGATCCCATTAATGGAGATGAAGATTGCTTTTTAGTTACAAGATAGTTATATTGCTTGCTTTCCAGTTTTAAACATTTGTTACATGCTGCTTGATGTACTTGTGGGACTTCATCCATTTTTATAATAATATGCATCCATTTTTATAATAATATATTATTTTAATCTTTATTAAAAATTACAAGGTAGTAGGATCCATGTAGCATACAAGCACCTTTAAGTTTTTGTTAATAGGGAGAGGGCTGGTGTATGTAATCCAATGCTTTGGCGTTTTCACCCTCTCTACTTTTCCATTATTAGCAAAGCCTTCGAAGCATATTGGCTTATCATTGCTTGTTGATTACTATAACATTGTGGATAGTGATGTCTACCTAAAACATGATTCTCTCTTTGATAGGTGAATTGGTAGAATAATAAATGTACACACACATGCATAAATATAATTGTCACCCTCAATCTCAAGAATAAACATATATGTATATAGTCATCTGTAAGCACATGTTTGTGGTTACTAAAGAATATGGGTGTATATGTTCTTGTGAAAACTTTATTATTGTGCTGTCATTTTGTGGTTTGTATTTGATTGTATCGTCATGGGGAGAAACAGATATTAGCGAGGAGGCAGTTGGAGTACAGATAGATGCACCTGCGAGAGATGGAGAAGCAAATGCAGCACTGACTGAGTATATTAGTTCGGTAAGAACTACCTATGCCTGGCTACTTTTAAAAAGTTTTATTGTGATTTTGGAATATGATTAATGCTACTAGGATAAGCTGGCTGAGCCCACAGTCAATAGGATTTCAAGGCACCATCCTCATACCAGGGCATGGAGTGGGAATATGGAACCAGACTTTTTCCTGGCAATGTTTGGATTTATGATATAGAAAAGGTCTAACTAAAATGTGACCTATCACTTAACAAAATTAAAGGTGATTATTCTCATAAGGATATTCTCAGAAGAGAGTGAAACTAATACATGTATTATGCTGATTGTTTTGAACCTAGGTATTGTGAAACACAAACTTTATAATAGTTAATCCATCTTATTATTGATGAAATGCACATGAGTGGCATTGCATTTCTTGTTATCTTTTATGCTAGAACAAAAAACATTCCATGGAATTTAGCTATCTTCTATATGGGAAAGATTACAAATTTTGTCCAACAATTATTCTTTTTGCTGTAGAATTTGCAATATATCTTCACTTCTTTCTTCTCTAGTGCTCCCATGAGGTCCTATGTGGAATTTATCTAGTAAGAGTTGTGGATTGTTCCCACTTTTATATGTATGTTAACCACAGATATGGAGTTTTAGCAACTAAATACATTGGGTTTTTATTGCTCTCTCTTTTGTGTAGTTCTACTTGTATTTGTGAATAGTCTTGTTAAATTATCTCCCATCATGTTTCTTTGAATGGGGAACTCTTTGGACAGGTCCTGGGATTAAAAAGAAGACAGGTATCTTTAGGTTCTGGATCAAAATCAAGGGAGAAGATTTTGCTTGTAGAAGACTCTTCATTACAGCATGTGTATGATGCTCTGAAGAAAGCTTGCAATTGAAAAGTATTTTGGCAGGTTATATTATTGAAAGGTGTATGGAACATAAGATTATTTATGATAAAAAATGTACTGATATATGTGCATATTTTTCATGTGCCCTTTCTTTGTTTATGAATGGTGGGAATCGAGATAGATGTACAGGTGGTCGAGTAATAATGTGGCTTAAAGCCTAGCTTGCAAATGGATTTGTTTGGATGTGAAACAAGTCTGATAAACATGGAATACATTTTCGGAGACAGCGTGAACAAAGCCATTAGATATTGCTTCTGTCTAATCACACTTTTTTTCATAATAGTTCTCTTTGAAAATTCCCTTGTTTCCTGAATATGACACATTCCACAAGGTAAGGAATGGCATGCCTGCAGTCATACAAAATTAGGAGCTGCAATTTAATTTATTGTTCCTGACCATGCAGATCCATGATCCTTCTCTTTGCCTAGCTCTGTGCTTGCCTTGTTGTCTGGCAATCGACTTAAGATTTCCTCTTTATACCCTTATCCTTTTGCTGGAAAAGTATTCCAAACGTTGTTGAAGGTCAACAAATATATAGCTTATTTATGGATTTTTCATCATGTAAGTTGATGCTAATTTGCAATTGAAATTCATGATTTATTCTATGAGGTGAGCAGGTTAAAGAAAATATAAAACTAATTAACTCTATGCTTGAGCTGTTCCATTTTGCAGACCAAATTTCACTTTCTAATTTGAGAAATTCCATAGAAAATTTCCCAGTTTCAAAGAACAACTAACTCTGCAATATTTAATTATAGCACCACCCTGGAGTGTGTATTGGTCTTCAATACAACATTTATAGTGATCATTTCTCAATTGTTAACCTAGCATTTCTTATTTGTTGATGTGAGAAGCATTAATTGAGATGGAGGATTTGTTTCGTTGGTCCAAAGTTAGGTCTGAATGGATTTCGATGACTTGTGTGGCTGTTCAATTTCAATGTCTTTGAGTTCATTGTCTTCCTGTGAGGCCAGTGTAAACTTTTTGATTTTAAGTAGTTCCCTTTGTATCTTCTAAGGCTTTCCTTTTGCTGTCTAGGATTTCTCAAAATTGAAAGCCTTTGCCGTTGTTGTGATTGGAAACTTTTAACTTTTTGGGAAAAGGTCAATTTATTGTTGTTGAAGATTTTTGAGAGTTTGTTGCCTTTTATCTCTTTGGGTAGCTTCTCTGTTTTTGCAGTTGATGCACAAAGCAAGTCTGAGCCAGATGACCATGTTCATGACAAATCCTACAGCGAAAGGGATACTCTTGCAGTCTTCTAGCTGCTCCCATTCAATCCCATATCTAAGATAATACAGATGGACAATATTTTTTCAAATCAACATTGACACAGATTCTTGCACAGTTAAGCACATCGAGAAACTTGGTATATTCGATGGCAGTAATGTACTCACCAATTGCTCCTCCAATTTTCTTGAGGGTGGGTTCATGCCAATATTCACTAGGAAGGAAAGGATTGCCTGACCAGTATTGTAAGTTTTCAGATAATAGCAGTACACCTCTGTCCAAGAACAAATGCCTTAAAGCTATTTACAATAACCCATTTTCTCAAAGAAATGGAATAAATTCAACATGCAAAAGAAATTACTACATGCAATGAACAAATCCGGCTATTCCATTTATTAAAGAGTGTTGAATAAATGCAATGAGAAAATACAAGGATGTGAAGAGCATGACAACTCCCTTCCAAGCAGTGTAACTTCAAAGGAATGAGACAGCACCTCACTCTCCAAAAAGGAAAGTGTAGCTTCTAAGATATGAAGCAACACCTCACTCACCAAGACAGGAAGTGTAACTCCTGAGGAAGAGGATGACACCTCACATTTGAAGAAAGCACAAGCCTAACCAAACCAAAGTAAGTTCTAACCTATGGTGTAATAAATGCATAATTACATCAACAATATGCTTGGAACATGTGTGAGATTGAAGACAAGAGATTAGTACTTCATGAATAAAATGATTTTTGAATAAAACAGGGGTCTCCTTGAGAAATCAGATCTTTTTCTTGTTAGAGAATATGGCCACAAATAGTCTCTTTGGCATCGTGTGAATAGCTAGAGATCCTTATGGTTTACATTTTTCCTTGCACCCTTATTTTAGAGTTTTATGTCCTAGACATAGTTGGCAAACTCGCCAATTAATCGCCGAGTTTTCAGCCCTGTGAGTTTTTCATAGATTAACTCGCTGATTTGACTCACTGAGTTTTTGGCGGGTTTTTCACAAAAACTCGACGGGTTTGAGCTAAAAACTCGCCCACGTTTTGATAGTCCAGCGTTAAAGCAAAAAACGTTATAATTTTATTCATTTTTTTTGTTTTGAGCATTTGTGTTTGGCAGTGAGGCAAGAAAAGAGGCTTCCAAGCCCTTGGTAGTTGATTGCCTTTGTACAATAATAAAAGTCATTTTTGGCTTCGCGGGGCGTTGCCCCTCAACCTTGCCCTGTATCGTGATGCCCCTAGACCTCGCATGAGGCGTTGCCCCTTGACCCCATCTTGGGGGTGCTACCTCCAAACCCCCGTTAAAAAATTTGGGGGGAAACTGTGCCGATAAAAGTGGGAAAAATTAACCTTTGAGTCTGATTAGGCTCTATATAACAACAACTAGACCCTCTAGTTCTACCTCTCCCTTTGTTTTTACTAGAGCTGGGAAGAGGAAGATATAATTGTGAATTGTAATGATGTATTTACTTTTAGTTTTACAGAAACTATTTACTATTTTGCTTCCAGCCATCAGCATTCCTCATGAGAATGTGATTTTGTACCTCTTTGCATTTAAATATATCTAGATTCAGCTTGTTTCTTCTGTGTTCTCATTAATTGACTCATTGGATGCATCTTCTCATTGAATTTTGCAAAAAAAATGCATTTCTAATTAAATTTAAGCAGTTTTTTCAGTTTCCAAGTTTTTTGCAAAGTTTTTTCTGAAAAATGGCCGAGTTTTTCCCGAATTTTTTTTCAAGCCTTGGCGAGTTTTTGCCGAGTCTGAGTTTTCCAACTATGGTCCTGGAAAACCTCCATAAATCTGCAAATAAGGGCATTTTTCTTGAACAGTCAGAGCTGATTTTCCATTTTATCTTTATAATTTTATAGCCTTTGGGAGGAGTTTACATCCTAAGTTAACAACCCTTATCATTTTTGGTGGGGAAGGCAGGCCCAAAATCTTTTGATGGGCATGATTTTGAATAAATTGTAAAAGATTTTCATTACAAATCTGATTCGTACCATGGGAAATGGCATAAATGAAAAGAGAGTTTGTGCATAGAGTTTTAAAGAGGTAAGGTTTAAGGATCTTCACATTGGAACAGTCAAGGTGTAGTTAAAAGTAGAAAACAAAAAAAACACTCAATAAGAGGCATCCTCAATAAATTGCATCGTATGACCTTAAAGTGAACAAGCAATTCAAATGTTGTGAATTGGAGAATCCAAAAACCATAAAAAAAAAGACTCAATGTAATGTCCCCTTTTTCGAGCACATTATTTCTTGATGCTTCATTAGTCGTTTTACCATGGTCCTGTGGGCTAACCAAGACTTTACATGGATCAATGTGATATTTGGCCTAGGTAATTCCAGTTTCAGGCCAATCTGAGTAGTTTTTGCAGAGTTTCCAGATACTTACTATTTATAGTAAGTCAACCGAGCTCAGTATTCTTGGCATTTCAGTGTTGGACTTGGAGCGTATCGCCAAGAGCTTTCCGACAAGCTATCACACATCGTCTTCCGAGTTCGTTTGATCATCCATTTTAATGCCAGAAGATTTAGTAGTCTATTATTATGCCACTTTATTATTAAATGGATATATTAATTTAAAGTGGTCTAGTTAAGACATAAAGTGGAAATATGAAAGGACAGAGAAGGGGAAACTGAAGAGTCACAGCTTGTTGCTTTAAAAGAGGGAAAGGAGACTCATTTGGGATGCTTGATTTTATGAATTTATCTCTCTTCTCTTGGAGAATCCAAGAAGCTTCCAGCTTTCGATTCTGAAACTTGAGGACGGAAACCTTCAGGCTTTCTCGGTGGATTGGACGGAAACCCAGTTCATCTCTGAGGTGGATTCGTGACGGAGTTCACCATTGCACTTCTAGGTTCATGTTATCCGATCTCATTGTTGCATACTGTATTTCAGATTGGATTGTCTTGCAATTTCATTGTTGTTGTATTGTTGTTGTATAATGCAATAACAATTTTTGAGGATTTATTGTGAATCGATAGTTTATTGCATGGAATTATTTTGTTTAAATTTTTGAGAAATATTGGGGAAAATATCCATTGGGGATATTACACTCAATAAGAGGCATCCTCAATAATTTGCATCATATGACCTTAAAGTGAACAAGCAATTCAAATGTTGTGAATTGGACAATCCAAAAATCGAAGAATTGCAAAAAGACTTCTAATGTTGATAAATAGGAGATGTTTTCCACAGCAAGTCAAATTGTGATATTGCTAACAGGATTCAACTATGTAGTTTTCGAGTCAAACTCATTGACCCATATTTCTTGAGTTGGAGTCATATTGGGATGAGTGACCTCTTGGGAAGGCCCAATGCTTCACCTCTGTGAGCATCACCTAGATCCAATGAGTGCTAAGTGTTCCATTAATTCTCATGAGAGATGGGTTCTTGTGAGCCACTAATAAAATATGGGTCAATGATTTTCACTCGAATACTACACTATTGAATCCTAATTGCAATATCACAATTTGACTTGTGAAAAATATCTCCTACTTAACACTTGGTGAGCTAAAGGGGCTCTATAATGAATGGTTCATAAGGCACACCACTTGTTGAAGGTTTTGCAAATGGTGTAGCAAGTTAGGCGGGTTTAACCTTCGAGGAAGCTCCATGGTTAAGAGTGCTTGAGTTAGAGTCATACTGGGACGAGGTGACTTCTTGGGAAGGCCCAATGCTTCACCTTTGTGAGCATCACCTAGATGCAATGAGTGCTAATTGTTCCATTTATTCTCATGAGAGATGGATTCTTGTGAATCACTACTCATGAAGTATGGGTCAAATAGTTTGACTAAAAAACTACACAGTTGAAAATTTTGATAGCAATAGCACAATTTGACTTGCTATGGACAATATCTCCTACTTATTAGTTGATGAGGTAAAGGGGCTCTATAATGAATGGTTCAGAAGGCACCACACTTGCTGAAGGTTTTGAAAATGGGGTAGCAAGCTAAGTGGGTTTTACCTTGGAGGAAACTCCATGGTTAAGTGCACTTGAGTTGGAGTCATACTAGGATGGGTGACCTCTTGGGAAGGCCCAATGCTTCACCTCTGTGAGCATCACCTAGATGTAATGAGTGCAAAGTGTTCCATTCATTCTCATGAAAGATGAGTTCTTCTGAACCACTACTCATGAAATATGGTTCAATGAATTTGACTCAAAAACTACATAGTTGAATTTTGATAGCAATATGACAATTTGACTTGCTGTGGAAAATATCTTGTACTTATCAATTGATGAGCTAAAGGGGCTCTATAATGATTGGTTCATAATGCACAACATTTGTTGAACACTTTGCAAATGGGGTAGCAAGCTAAGCGGGTTTAACCTTGGAGGAAATTCATTAGTTAAGCTCGCTTGATTTGGAGTTGTACTAGGATAGGTGACCTCATGAGAAGGCCCAATGCTTCACCTCTGTGAGCATCACCTAGATGTAATGAGTGCTAATGAGAGATGGGTTCTTGTGAACCACTACTCATGAAATATGGGTCAATGAGTTTAACTTGAAAACTACACAATTGAATCTTGATAGCAATATCAAAACTTCTGATGTTGATGGCAAGCAACATGCTACTTTATTAAGAAGACATTTGTAATCCAGGAGCCCAAGATTGAATTGCAAATTGGGTCTTCATATTAAAATAATAATGTAATGTTTCTAATGATCATCTTTAGTGAGTTTAGTTTTATTAGTTAGTTTCTATTTTTGTATTCAATTAACGATTGTTCTGTGTAGAAACATCGTCTTGTACTTTTTTATTTAAGGATCTTTAGGGAGTTGCATGTTGCTTGCATGTGCTGTTTTTTTTCCTCAAAAAGTGTTTTCTTGTTTTACTATGTGATGAAGTTTGGCCATTTTTGGGGGTATTTTACCATGCAAAGTTTGGTGTTTTACTGTGTGGAGGTTTCTATGATGGGTTGTTTTGTTTGCCAGAGTTGCGATTTGTTTTTTACAGTGCGAGGGTTTTGCATGATTTTGTCCTAAAAATCATGGTCTTCTAGGTTTTCTATTTTTTTCTAAAAAAAAATGGATGGTGGATTTTTCTGATTTTTTTCCTTAAAAAATTATTGGTTGGGTTTTTAATAATTTTTCTTAAAAAATCATGTTGGGTTTTCATTAATTTTTCCTTCAAAAAATTTCTGGTGGGTTTTTATAATTTATATCCCTTAAAATTTTTTTGGGTGGATTTTATAATTTTTGTCCACGAAAAATTATTTTGGATTTTGTGCCATTTTTTGCCTCAAAAATTGTTTTGTAAAAGGGTTTTATCGTCTTTCCTAAAAAACAAAGTTTTCTTGCTAATCTGTCTTGGATTTTGCACACTCGCTAATGTTTTAGACTTTTAGTGTTTGGTTTTGATCGATTTTTCTCCTCTTAATCATGTTAGGTTTTGATTGATTTTTCTCCTCAAAAATCATGTTTAGTTTTTTCAAATATTATCCTCAAAAATTGTTTCTAGGTTTTCTGATTTTTTCCCCAAAAAATATGACTGGTGTTGCTGGTCTCAAGGTTTTTCAAATTTTTTTGGAAAATAAATTATTAGAGGATTTTGTTGATTTTTTCCACAAAAATCATGGTTTCTTGCAACCATTTTGGATCACACCTAGAGTTGCTAGGGAAATTGTTTGCACATGGTTTTGATGGGTTGTGGTTATCTTGGTCATTTCCAGAAGTTTTGCAGATTTAGGAAGGGTCTCAGCAGCAGGCTCATGTCGCAAAGTGTTTGAATGAGAAGGGGGCAGCCTTCTATGCATCCATGACCAAAAGACCTGGAGATTGTCTTCTTTAGGGTAGTTAGTACGATGACAAATAAGAGAGGGTAGTAAAATAATAATTTAATGTTTCTAATGGTCATCTTTAGCAAGTTTAGTTTTATTAGTTAGTTTCTATTTTTGTATTCAATTAACGATTGTTTCATTTAGAAACATTGTCTTGTACTTTTCTATTTAAGGAGACTTTGTCTCCATTGTTTAATATCAAATTGTCAAGTTTTATAACACCTCAATCATACCCATTGGGTTGGCGTGGGCCAGAAAGAATCACATCAGTCCTATTTGGAATTTTAATCAAATAAAAAACAAATGACTCATATGCCCATATAGAAAATAATTCTAGAAATTTGATTCTAAAGTGACACCATCTGGGGAATATGGAAGGCCACAATAACACCATGTACTTCTATGGAAATGATAGCAAGGATGGAGCTTGAGTAGCAGCTGCGTTTGGTTGAGTGTGGGTCTGCTCCATGACCACAATTCTGCACAGAGTAGACTGGGGAACGGGGTGAGAGGAGAGATTATTAAATCTTGAATTGAGTAAATCTACTCTTGTAATTAATCTTTGTTGGAGTGATAAAAGGACAATTCAGATTGGAGGCTAGAGTTATTCTGACTGTTGGGTTCTCCACAATAAATCCTGTCGCTTGTGTTTTTTTATTTCAGAGTTTCAATTTCTTCAAGTTGCTTTTTACATTTGCATGTATGGACCATAAAAATTGCTGTTTTTATATTAGTCATGGGTTTCTAACATAGCTTATCATTTGCTTGAAGAAAATTTTTGCAAAGTCTAGACTAGCACAAGAACGCATTCTTCTATTTTTAACCTCTTTTTAATCTGGTTTTCTTTACTAATTTCTATTTCTGTTTTTGTGGTTTAATGGTTGGATAGGACAGCTTATTGTTATCTCATTGAAAAGCCTTGCAAGGCCAAGACTATAATATTAGCATACTGCCATTTTCTTCTCTTCACTTTTCTTCATGTTTGCAAGAATTCCTACCATAGTTTGTTGAACTGAATTATTTTTAACTTTTAGAGAAAAAATAGTAATGCTTGATGGTATTTTTGAGCTTTTCCTTCTCTTATCAGACCGCTTCATTCTTTCTTTCTTAGTGCTGTTACTGGACAGATATTCCCTTGAACTTTGTCCTTGTTTTATTTATCCAGCCTAGTTATTTTTGTGATTTGATTTTGACCGAGAGCTTCCAGTTTCTAGTACAATTATCTTTTGGCGTTTGGTTGCAATCAGGTCATTCCTAAACAAGCTTTGTCTTTTGTGTATTCGTCAAAGTCATTGTCAAGTTGCTGGAATTTCTGCACTATTGTATTATTAGTAACTATTAGTTGTTTCGACTAATAGATTGAATAATCAAATGGTTTTTCATTTTTGTTTTTTATCATCACCAAGATTTTATTAACTGGTACTGCATTAACCTATTTAGTTGCTGCCTATATAAATATTTTGCATATTGGTACAATTTAATCATTATTGGTATTTGTTATAGATATACATTTAACCTATACAATCGTCTTGGGGTTAGTTTATATCTAGTATTTGGTTTGTTTATTCTGGTGCTATAAATTTTTGTCATACTCGTTTTGTCAAAGGTGTAGAGTATTTTATATTTTAAAGAAACTAAAAAGAGCAATCAGCACCAACATCATTGCTGTAATAGTTTCAGTTTAGCTGATTTCCAGGAATGGAAAATAGATGAAACAACTATAAATACTAAATTGAGCAGTACTAACAGCATGATGGCTGCTACTAGCATAAAGAGAATTAAACAACAAATAAACATTGAAAGTTTTAATCTTCCTAATGCTGCATGGGCCATCAAGGGCATCACCTTGTGGACATCTAGCAAAACAACTAACATAGCATTAAGCAAAAAATAAATTCTTCAGACCAACAAAGCCATTGTCATATTGAGGCTCAATTTCAGCCGTAATATTTTCACTAGTTGTAGGTGCCAACTTCGGATCTTGCTCCTAAACTAAGATTTTCATGAAATGATTAGAGGCCAAATTAAGATGAAGGTTATAGGGTTGCCCAAGCATAAGGGCTTCAACTATTACTGACATACATCTAAATATTTACTCAATTGTGTTAGTTACATTTTAAAATCTTCAAAAATCAGTGCCACCATGAATGATTGTTAGAAACATACTTGGAAAACTTGCGAAGGACTCGTGAGCCAAAAGCCATGGTGATACCCATCAACAGTTTTTCGAAAATTTTGTCTACTTGAACAAAAAGTTCTCATGATTTTTGCGGTTCAGGCATGGATTACGTGACAATATAGGGTACGTGATTGGAGAAGTGAATGCCTAGGTTTTCATTGATTTTTTATTTTTTTGCCTTTCCTGGTAAATCAATTAAGGTGAAGGAAAGTCCTCGTAGGACTTAAATCAGAAAATTTAAATGACCTAGTTTCTATAAATCTTTGTATTTTTATTCACAATACATATGGCAAATTTAAACCTGTACTTTTGTGGAAATTATATGAATTTTTGTAACTTTGTTCATAATATGTATTGCAAGTTTAAGTGATTTGTAAGCATAATTTTATTTTTCACAGTTTAATATCCTTTGATTTCTCTCTATGCTGAAGCCCAAAAGTGTTGAATTTTTGCAATTATGATTCAACCCTGCAGACTATTTAAATTTGCAATATGAACAAAATTTTGTTACTTCATATCTGGATACACTGAACTTTTCTTTTCTTTTTATGCTTGGAAGTATCATTTTTTGAATTTGAAAGATGTGGCTTGTGTGTCAACACTAGTTTTCTACTTAGATGATAGACCATTTCTTAAAGCTGATAGTGTCTTAGGTTTGTTTTAATATTTCTTTCCTTTCCTTTAGATGATTATACAAGTGTTTGACTTTTGAAGAGGTGAGAGAATCCATAGAGATTAATTTAGATTGTTCTCTTGTAAGTTTCACAAAACTCTCCAAAAGAAGACATTACATGTGTTATTCTAAGAATTCAATGTAGAGTAAAAGGTAAGGGACCTTTGAGCTTTGATAGGACCAAGAACACAATTTGCTTTTTGTTTTTCCACAACCTTTAAGTTTAGAAAGCAAATACTTATATTGAACCAAGACATGATGCCTAGATATACATTATCTAGGAAAAACATAACCATCAATTTTTTACTTTTAAAATAACAATAGCAAAGAAATTATTTTTGCTCATTGATTTCATTTTTTATATGTAAAACTAGGGGAAGTGTACCAGTAGCCGTTATAGCTAACTTCGCACACCCGTAGAGCATAAATTATACTTAGGATTTTGATGATTTTTTGTTGTTGTATCACTGAACCTCTCAATGTGTGCTTTGTGTGGGTTCTTCTCCCCAATCTTCCACTTTGTTTTGGGAGATTTCTTGCTTTAAGGCCATTAGAAACTCTATTGATCATTTTTTTTAAAGGTGGATGAGGTTACTACTTTGCTAGGTCGCTTTACATTCGCTCGCATTTTGGTTGACATGGATATCTCCACACCATTGTTGGGGGATGTGGTGCTCATGGTTGGGGATATGCCTTGGACTCAATTGTTGTATTATGAGGGCCTCCCCTTTCGATGTCGGTAATGCTTTTCTACTGGCCATCTGGCTATAGATTGTTCTCTTTTGCATCGTAAAGATGTTGCCACTTGGTGGGAAGATGTAAATAATGATCATTTGACCGTTTGAGCTTATGATTCTCTCTTTGATTCTACCTTGGGGACTCCTTCCAGGCTGGTGATGAGGATGAAGCTCCTGCTGCAAATGTGGGTGATGCTTTTGTTGCAAATTTGGGTGATGCCCATATTGTAAACAATGAGAATACCACTTTTGCTCCTATTGATGTGGCCCCCTCTGCTCATGTGAACCATTCTTCACCTTTTGCATCTACTCTGCTCCAAGCTTCAACTGCCAATGTACAACTTTCTTAGCACTCCAACCATTGTGATGACAACTGTCCAAATGGAGCTTCATTAGTAGTTCTCCCTAGTGGTGGGGATCCTAAAGACAACATTGCTTGGATAGTTGTTTGACGATGCAGGAAAAATAGTCCATTAAACTCACATTCTTCTCCACAAGTAGTGAGTGAGCGGCTATCCCACCCTTGAGGAGGACTACTAGCCTCTGTGCTAGTGTATTGTTTTTTTTTCTGTATTGTGTCTTTGACATCAACTGTTATGTTTGTGTGTTGTGGATAAGCTGTTGATGACTTGTAAAAGCTAGCACTCCTATTTTAGTGTTGTTCTCTTTGAGGCATTTAGCTTATGGTTGTGTAAGGGTCAACTTGCTTGTTAGGTTGTTGATTATAATAAACAAATATGTATAGTTTTGTGCACCTCAATCTCTTAATCCCTTATTCCTCCAATCCAATGCCTCAATATGTACTCATATTACTAGGGTATACAAATAGGGTACTCATACCCAATAGGAAAATCCCCTTATGAGCGCCTCTTCTACTCTACCCCAAACACATGGAGGACCAAACCCCCCACAAAGTAAGGTCTACTCCCATACAATACACATTAAAATTCTACAAACCACACAACTTTTTGATCTGAGTGCTTTAGAAAATATTATGCCAAAATTTCAAGTTTTACAAAAGAAGTACAAATTATACGAAAATTAGTCAAGAATAGTTTCACAAAAATTACTAGAAAATAAAAAATGGTTTTGAACCCTATTTCTAATACTATCCCCAAAAAAGAGACGCTTCCAATGGTCGTTGCTTCCGCTTGAACAAAAGGTTTGAACCATGCGGCTTCTACTCCTGCTGATGTGGCCTCTTTGTTGCCCCCTATGGGTTTGGGTGTTGCTTGTCCAATCTCTGGTTCATGTCTAGGCTCTACAATGGTCACATGGCTTATAACTCAAGGTCTTGTTGCCTCTGTGTTCATTGCAGGTGGGTCTATGTTTCTTGAGGAGGAACTGGATGCCACTCTATTGGTTCCATCTGATGTGATGCCCATTGCTAGGGCTGTGAATGAAAGAGGCCCCTGGCCTCTGTCTACTCATGGTGGATCAAGCTTTTCTCATGTTGCCAAATTTGTTGCAACTCTTCATCCAAAGGTGAAATCTTGACCTTTGGCTTGTGCCAAGACCTCTCATGTGGTGGTGTGTGGCTAGGACGTGGTTGAAAATGTGGATTACTTCCAATGTTACGTGTTAGTGTGCAGATTTGCTAGTTTCTAGCCTTATCTACCTAGTTTGCATCATTGGGTAACAAACTCTTGGAGACCTTTGGTTTTAGGTACCATCGAGTTTTTCCCTTGTGCTAAGGGATTTTTTGTTGTTATTTTTCCTTCTTTTGTGGAATAGGATATGATGATGAGTAAGTTGTGGGCTTGGGGGAATCACTCTCTTTTAGCCAAACCCTGGGTTGTATCCTTCCACCCTCTCATTGAACCTCTCAGTGTGTGTCCTATGTGGGTATGTCTTCTCAATCTTCTCCTTCATTTCTAGGAGAACTCCTATTTTGAGGCCATCAACGACTCTATTGATCATTTTCTACAGGTGGATGATACCACAACTGCCATGGGTTTTTCCACCTTTGCACACATCTACCGGTTGACATTGATATCTCCATGCCTCTCCCTAGAGATGTGGTTCTCATGGTATGAGAAAGGTTGTGGACTCAATCGGTGAATTAATAAGGCCTCCCATTTCGATGTTGTTCGTGCTTCTCTATTGGTTACTTGGCAAGTGATTATTCTTTGTTACAATGTTAGGGCGCTACCACTTGGTGGAAGGATGTTAATGATGAACACTTGATTTTTCAAGCTTCTAATTCTTCCTTTGATGATGCATCATAGACTGATGATGACTCCCTTGGGGAATGCTCCTGCTATAGATCTAGATGATGCTCATGCTTCAAATCTAGCCTATACAACCCTTACACCTTCTCTTGCTACTAGTGTAGTCCTCTCTGGACATGTGGACCCTTCTCTATTTGTTGCTTCTGCTTTGATCCAATCTTCGACTGAAAATATGCAACCTTCTTAGTGCTCTGCCCATTTTGTTGATAGTCTTTCTAATGGGGTTTCATCACTTGGCCCTTGCAGTGAGAATCCTAGTGATAGTTTTGCTTGGACAGTTGTCCGACGATGTAGAAAAACTAATTCTTTTGCCTCTCATTCGCCTCCCCATGCTGTGGGTGAGTCATCTACCTACTCTTGAGATGAGTTACTAACTTTTCTATTAGTGTGTTGTTCTTGGCCTTTTTGTAATAGCTAGCACCTTTGTTATTGTGTTGTTGATCTCTTTTGGTGCCTTTGGGTTGTGGTTGTGTAAGGGTTAACACCCTTGTTATATTGTTGATTTTAATCAAAACACTATCCAAAAATAGGTAGAACTTTGATGAAGAATTATTTTCTCCTCTCCAACCTCTTTCTCACTCCCTTCCAAAACCAAAACTTTAACCAAAAACCTAAATTTTAAGAGAATACCAAAAAGTTTCCTCACCCAATACAAAATAGGAATAAAATTGAAGAGGGAAGTGAAACTCCCTCCATATCTACTCAACCAACTCCCCAACTAACTCCCATTTTTGTCACCCTTGGAAAATGGCAATTTAAGGACCTTTAAAAATAAATTGAAAGAGTTCATATGGTCCAACAAACCCCTAATAGCATCGCCTAATACCCAGGAACATTTATAGCACAAAACTTGGCTTAACACACTTAAAACTTGCAAAACTTAAAGAATGAAAAAATAAAATAAACTTTATATCTAGATTCACTTGACATTCAAAATCACAACATAGTAAACCATTTAAATGGTTTGGTTATGCAATCCCCTCTTATTCCATTGGCAAGTTGTACCTACTTAGTCAACACAAGGTGTCAATATGTTATATGGAACACCAATACCAATAGTCAAAGCATCTATCCTGCACTAAGATAACATTTGAAACTATGATCAATACCATAGGAATACTATATATAATGACCATCCATAAAATTACATCGATGCCATATAAACAAATAAATTATCACAAGTGAACACTTAACTAAGTAAACATCATCTTGTAAAACCTATTTATAATTGCACATAAATTAATCATTTGATAGCATAGTATAACTGCCACAAACAGTCATAGATTAGTCCATCACATAATCAAGATTCATATGGAAACCAAAATAAAACATATAAGCATAATGCATCATCTATGTACATGAATATCATCCACAACATGTGTAATTGTTAATCATAAAATACATAAAAACAAGCAAAATTCATAGTATCATCAATGAATATAGAGTTAATTGGGGACATGGAAGGAGGGAACCCACACAAGAATTCTTCAATAGAAGGCATTAGGAGACGATTGTTAATTCAACATCCAATTATAGTATTCTAAAATTAGTCTCTCTGGTGATTACATTTATCCCATATTTGATTAGGAGTACTACAACTTGCAATGTGAAATTATAAATTATCATAAACAAGTGGACCTATTGCCTCATCTAGCTTATTCTGATAAGTAAATTGTTCAAAATACTTATTGAACCGTTTTGGGTAAATATTTACTATTTGCAAAAGCCCCTTAGATTGAAGTTGTACTTTCACTTTCAAAGTGTGAACAAACCTATTTAAGGATCCATGTGTGTATCAAAAAGTGAGGTCACTTCTATAAACCATTACACTTGAGGGAATCCATGAAGAAGATCTCAAGAAGCGGCTTATAGCTTCCTATCCATGACGTGCAAGAACCATGTAGATATTATGAATGGTAGCTCTCAAATGAATCTTAAAGAAAGACCCTTGCAAGGTGCACCATAGAATGAAAGATTCAAATGATAATGCAAAGTAGATCTAAGATGAGATGCAAGATCTAAGCGAAAATGATATGCAAGAAATGCAAACAAAAGTAGATCTAAGATGAGATGGATTAAGCTAGATGCAAGAAAGAAAATGACAATGATGATGCAATGCTTCAATATGAAAGATCTAAGAATGTCATAGCTCCAAGATGCTAAGATTGCAAAACTCCAAGATTCCAAGATGCTAAGATGCCAAGACTCCAAGAACCTGCAATAAAATTTTAAGATCTCAAGAAACTAAGAATGCTATGAGGACGAGATCTCAAGAATGATGAGAGTCTCGTTTTAAATGAATGGACGATCAAGATTAAGAGGTAAAAAGAAATGAGCAATGGTGGAGATTAAATCTTGATTGATCCATGTGCACAAGATTCTCAAAAGACAAAATCAATGGACATGATTAAGAGGCAAAATAATGAGTGGTTGAGATAAAGAGGCAAAATAATTTTTCAAAAGTCAAAAGATTCCATCTCATTGGAAAGTGCACTTTTTTTTAATTTTTAATTTTTAATTTATTATTTTTAGAAAAGTGGTTTCCATTATTTAATTAAAAAGGGGTTTTTATTTAATTAAAAAGAATTGTGTTCTTTTAATTAAATGTGGCTTAGGATAAAGTGATTTTATTATTTAATTAAACAGTTTTTTAATTAATTAAAATGGAGCATGTTTTCTTAATTAAATAAAATTTAGGATAAAGTGGTCAAACTTTAGGATATCATCAAATAAATGATAAAATGATGATTTGATCAAGAAATAAGAGATTAAATAAATATGCAAAATTGATTAAGCACAAGATTTAGTCTAGTATTTAAATTTTAATGTTAGAGTGAGGCTCAAAGTTTACTAGACCATTTTAGGTGATTACATTTGCCCCTCTTTGACTAATGTGTGAGCGATATGAGAACACATTGAGTCAAAGAATGATGATGTCAAGGTAAGTGATAGAGATCTGACTCCGAATTTGATCGAACGAAGCACAAAGAGACAACCAATCCCGAACTTGATTGAATGAGAACTAGCAAAGATAACAAGATACCTGATAAAGACCTTAGTCTGAACTTGATCGAACGAAGCACAGAAAGACAACTAATCCTGAACTTGATCGAACGAGAACTAGCAAAGATAACAAGATTCCAATGTACAGTTGAAGTGAAACTGAACACTGAAATAGAGATTGAAAGTCAAGACAATAAGATAGCATAATCAATTTGCAGCTTTGAAAGATAGGTTATTCCTACCCCCTCAGGATCGAATCGAAATGAGGTAGAGAAGATGCAGAAATGAGATAGATTTGATGAAATCGGGATAAGATAAGGTTCAAGATGATCAATAAGTGCATAAGACCAAGTTTGACCACCAAGTGATGAAAATTTACCCCAGTTTGAATAAGGTTGACCAAAAAGGTATAGTATTAGCATTAGGTCAAAGCAAGCAATTATGAAAAAAATATGATCATTTTTTTCCTCAAAGGATGAAAAGATAAGCCTCAAAAGAACAACAAAATAAACTTGGATTTTGGTTTCGATCCCAAATATGAATCAAGGATACTAAAAAAGGATGACGAAAGTTGTTTGATGATGGAGACCCTCTCCTAACTCATATGCAAACTAGAATGAACCCTAAAAATGCAAATTACTATGAAGATGCAAAGTGCAACTTGTAAGAGTCAATAAATAGGTCCTTGTTTTTATCATCAAGCCTTATTAAGGGACATCACAAGATAATACAACCATCGCGAGCGCAAATGCCACTATGAAGATATAAATATGATCTATATCAGATATAATGTAGGAAACACACGTAAGCACCAAGGCATATGGGCCAAGATGACCTGAACATGGTTTCCAAATTAATGTTGCAAGTAACCATAAGCATCAAGGCATAAGAGTCCAGGATGACCTGAATGGTTGTTGCGTAAGAAAACACAAAAGAAAACACAATGTAATAGTCAAGGAGATAATTCCAACCACCTAAGTGTCTGAATAAAGAAGGTCGAGGTATGTGTGGCATTCCAATCGTGATGGAGGCCTCTTACCACAGACACCTAATTTATTATACAACTTAAGATCATTGGAATCACACCACAAACATAAATTAAATAAAAAATGCCCCATGCCCCTAGTCCTTTAGTTGTAACATCATGGAGAAACCAAGGAGGGAACATCGATGAAAATCCTCAATAATAGACAACATACAAAGAAAATATCATTAAGCATAGCTCAGTCGTTTTAATTTAAGTGCGTGTAAAAAAGATAAAGATAATCACTGACTCGCTAGGATTCATGCCTGTAGCTAAAAAATATCGCACAATCCTAGACTGCACACAAAGCATAGACTCAAGGTAACATATCCGATAAGTGTTGAGAAACACTTGATGTCAAAGGAAGTGTTGAGAAACACTGTTTGGGGTAGTGTTGAGAAGCACTGGTGTGAGTTACTAAGAAAACACCATCACGCAACAAAGGAGAATAAAATTCATGCCCCCTAGACCTAGACAAAGATCAATTCCAGACCAAAGAGATTGGAGATGAAATTCAAAAGGGTTTGGAGCGCAAAGTGACAAGCTGAGAAATATAAGCATATGGGTCTCAAGTAGCACATGTTTCCAAGTTTTACCAAGATAATGATCTTTTCAGGACATTATATGATTTTTATGTTTTTTTAAAGATTTTATATGATTTTTAAAAAAAAATTCAGGAACATTTTTCAATTTTTAATTTTTAGAGATTACCAGTTCTCAAGCAAGATCACATTTGTTTTCCCCCAATGTCTAGCAAGGTATAGGACATGATGAATGAATTAGAAAGTTGATGGAGGAAGTGGAAAGATAATGCAACCCTCATGAATAGTCTCGTCAAGAGTACCCAAGCTAGGGAAAGAAAAAATATAGAAATGTAAGCGCATGAAGCGTTGTTGGATAGCATATAGGATAATGACCTGGTGTCATGAAAGCGTGTGGA
Source organism: Chamaecyparis obtusa (assembly GCA_027943335.1). Taxonomy (NCBI): domain Eukaryota; kingdom Viridiplantae; phylum Streptophyta; class Pinopsida; order Cupressales; family Cupressaceae; genus Chamaecyparis; species Chamaecyparis obtusa. Next base: position 1,428,551 of record BSBK01004484.1, read on the forward strand.
CCAAAGAGTGGACATGTTAAGAGACTCTTATTAACACACACACACACGCACATATATATTCTTTATTTTGATAAAGACCAAGGAGTCAATTGGATATGACAGTGATAGGATAGCACAATCAGGATAAAGGATGATGGAGATTATGAGTGAATAGTTTGGGATTAGGGAAAGAATGCTTAGGAATAATGATGACAAATTCTAGATAAGAAAGATCATGATGAGGGTAGCATGGAAGGAAGCAAGTGAGTAAGCTGATAGAACTGATAGAAAATAGCAGGATATACAATTTTCGTGGATAGTTCAACCTTGTCAAGATCAAAGGTGAAAGATAAGTATGGGTGCAAATGAAGTAGCTAGTGTGGATGCATCTTACCCCAAGTGTAGAGTGCAAGATAGAGGAACTACACATGATGCATGTTTGTCAGGATTTCATCATGGTGCTTGTCCAAGGCGCCACAAGTAGTGGTTTTCACCATAGGACGAATTTATTTCTTTTTACTTTTTCTACCAAAGCGTCTGTTTCCAAGTTTTCACCAAGGCACTTTTTCCATTTTTCTATTTTTCTATTTTTTTTATTTTTTACTTTTTTGAATTTTTTATTTTTAGATTTTTGAATTTTCTAATTTTTGAAGGAACTCAAGCTTGATGCTCTTTGGATAATGCTTCTTTGGAAAGATATGCTACGATAGGCCAAAGCCCTTGAGAGATATGCTCAAGGATGCTGATAAGGTGATGATAGGAAAATATATGAAGGATAAGGTAGATGATGGCTAAGGATTTATGTGTAAGATGGAATAAGGGGAATGAAAGGATAGGCGATGGAAGGATAATAAATAGGTGTAGGATAGTAGATAGGGAGTTGAGAGGTTTCTGTAGGAGTAGACAAAGATGATGGCAAGATCAACATTGACACACACCTTGAGGGGTAGTGGACAGATGGAGGGAGAATAAGTTGGCTAGATTGAGATGTTGATGTAGGAGAGGAAATGGATTTTGAGACCAAGGACCCAAGATGGATGAAGGAGAAGATACAAGATGTTTGGAAGGAAGTGGAGTGGATGTCTTTGGAAGCTTGAATGTCAACTTTGAATTTTCTTTTATATCCAAGTCCTTTAAGAGAGACTTGGGAATCCACATAGCTTTTGATTTTTCTTTACTTTTAGATGTTTTTTATCACAATTCTTCAATGATGGATTTAGGAACCCATATTTTCTTGGATGTTCTTCTTTTCTTAGAGGACCCTTGTGGTTTCTTAGATATTTCATTTTTTCTTTGTAGTCACATGTCGATTAGATAGGACATAGTGATCTTCATATGTAAGTGGATTCTTGTATTTCTTATTTTTGCATTGTACATCCAAATTTCTTCCAAAAGACTTGGGAATTGTGAATGAAAGAGGTTGATATGACGGGTTTAGATGAATGGATGGATGGTTTCTCAAGTATGCATGTCTTTTTTTATCTTGAGGTAAGCTATAAGCAAGAGGTATAGTGGATGAAGGGATATAAGGTTCGAATATGGATGTAAGGTTTGAAGGTTTCAGCTTTGGGATATAAGGACTAAGGATGGATTTGGAAGATGCAAATGGATAATGGATAGGGATATCATCATCCGTAGAGTGAGTAGCATGGCCAAGGCTCTGATCTATAAGGTCCATATTTATACCAATAGGCTCATGAGTAGCTTTGATAGGAGAAACTTTGATAGGAGCAACATAAGCTGGAGGGGATTTATTCTTATGCAAATGAGTAGGAAAGATGAGAGATTTTTGAGATGGATATGAAGGATTATGACAAGAAGTTGCCAAAAAGATGTGTACCAAAAAGTGAGGTCACTTCTATAAGCAATTACACTTGAGGGAATCTATGAAGAAGGAGATCTCAAGAAGCGGCTTATAGCTTCCTATCCATGATGTGCAAGAACCATGTAGATATTATGAATGGTGGCTCTCAAATGAACCTTAAAGAAAAATTCTTGCAAGGTGCACCATAGAATGGAAGATTCAAATGATAATGCAAAGTAGATCTAAGATGAGATGCAAGATCTAAGCTAAAATGATATGCAAGAAATGCAAAGAAAATTAGATCTAAGATGAGATGGATTAAGCTAGATGTAAGAAATAAAATGGCAATGATGATGCAATGCTTCAATATGAAAGATCTAAGAATGTCATAGCTCCAAGATGCCAAGATTCCAAGACTCCAAGATTTCAAGATGCTAAGATGCCAAGACTCCAAGGACCAGTAATAAAATTTTAAGATATCAAGAAGCTAAGAATGCTATGAGGATGGGATCTCAAGAATGAGGAGAGAGTCTCATTTTAAATGAATTTAGAAATGAACAGACAGTCAATATTAAGAGGCAAAAAGAAATGAGCAATGGTAGAGATTAAATTTTGATTGATCCATGTGCTTAAGATTCTCAAGAGGCAAAATCAATGGACATGATTAAGAGGCAAAATAATAAATGGTTGAGATAAAGAGGTAAAAGCCTTTTTTAAAAGTCAAAAGATTCCATCTCATTGGAAAGTGCACTTTTATTTTTATTTTTTATTTTTAATTTATTATTTTTAGAAAAGTGGTTTCCATTATTTAATTAAAAAAAAGTTTTTATTTAATTAAAAGAGATTTTGTTCTTTTAATTAAATATGGCTTAGGATAAAGTGATTTTATTATTTAATTAAAAAGTTTTTTAATTAATTAAAAGGGAGCATGTTCTCTTAATTAAATATAGCTTAGGATAAAGTGGTCAAACTTTAGGATATCATCAAATAAATGATAAAATGGTGATTTGATCAAGAAATAAGAGATTAAATAAATATGCAAAATTGATTAAGCACACGATTTAGTCTAGTATTTAAATTTTAATGTTAGAGTGAGGTTCAAAGTTTACTAGACCATTTTTAGGCGATTACACCATGATCTAAGCACAACAAGGCGCATGAATTATGCCTTACAAGACGATCTAGAACTATATTATATGTTAATGTTTAGTATTCATTTATAACAAATTTTAGAATAACAACATGCCATCCACGTCTATGTCCATTGTTGTGCCAACATGTATTCCCGCCTAGGGAAAACATTTGAACTCCATGCCCTCTATGCTTGTTGGAGTAACTACTCTGCCTTGTGGCTCTGTGGGTGTTTTGGCAGCTTTGCCTATTGTGGCAGACTTTTCTACCATTGTTTCTAATGGGTTGTGTGGGGCTTTCCCTGACCCTCTTTTCCAAGGTTGGTGTCTTTTGTACATGCTATTTTTTTTATTCGAGAGTTTCAATAGTTGGTGAAAGGGTTCCACAAACTTTTGTGGTGGATGGAGTTTTTCTAGCATTGCCAAATCTATTGTAGCTATTACTTCAAAGTAAAAATCTTGACCTCTTGCCTATGCCAAGACATACTCTGCGGTGGTGTGTGGTTTGGACGTCGTGGAAAATGTGGATTTCTACCAATGCAACGGGTTAGTCTGTAGATTTTTTGTTTTTTGGCCTTCCCTTCTAGATTTGCATTGTTGGGTTTTCAATTTTTGGAGATCCTTAGTCTCTAGTAACATTGAGCTCTTCCCTTATACAAAGGGGGTTTTTATTGCTCTTTTTATTTCTTCTAAAGACCGTGATTTGGTGTTGAGCAAGTTGTGGGGTTGGGGGAATCACTCTCTTGACCAAACCATGGAGAGTCTTCTTTAACCCTCTTACTGAACCACCCTGTGTGCCCCCAGTGTGGGTTCATCTCTCAAATCTTCCCCTTCATTGTTTGCAGAATTTTTTCTTTGAGGCAATTGGAAACTATATTGTTCATTTCTTAAAGGTGGATGAGACTACAACAACTATGGGCCTCTCTACCTTGGCTTGGATTTTGTTGGACATTAACATCTCCACACCCCTTCTGAGGGATGTGGTTCTCGTGGTTGGGGATAGGCCTTGGAATCAACCATTGGATTATGAAAGTCTCCCCTTTTGATGTCAAATGTGCTTTTCTATTAGTCATTTGGCTATTTATTGTTCTCTCTTGCATCCTAAAGTTGCTTCCAGTTGGTGGAAGGATGCAAATGATGATCATTCGATCATCTTGGCCTCTGATTCTTCCTTTGATAATTCTTCATAGGATGATGATGACTCCCCATGGGGTGATGCTCATGTTGTTTTGATTGACTTGGTGGACCTTATTCGACCTCTTGCTTCTAGTGTGGTCCCTTTTGGCCGCTTGGACCCTCCTTTGATGTTTTCTCCTAATATTCTCCAACCTGTGGCTGTGGAGGCACAACATTGCTAGCACTATGTTCTTGGTGTTCATTATCTTGAGAAGGGGGTTTTATCACTCCCCCTGGTGGTGGGGACCCTACTAAAAGTATCACCTAGACAATTGTCCATTGGCGAAGGAAAAGTCACTCAATAGTTCCTTATTCTCCCACCCATGGAATTATGACGTGGGTTACTTGTTATTGCTGCTAGTTTTTTGTTAATAGCCTATTCTAGACCTTGTCTTTAGTTGTTTTTATTTTCACCTTAAGGATGGTGTAAGAGAAATCACTCTTATTTTTCTACTTTTAATTATAAAAAACAAAGATTTTTACAATTTGGTAAATGGATATATCTAATATCAAAATTTGACTGTAAATTTGGAATCCTTGCAAAATTCTAACAACTTTAAAAAATTGTCAATTCAACAAATGGGGTGAAAGTTACGCTCCTTTGAAAATTGCATATATTAGACTTGTTTTTGGGGTTTTAAATAATAGATTAAAATAATGCAACTTTGAGAAATGGATTGCACCACTATCACGACAACAAGATTTCTGAAGATGCACTATGCCAAATTCAAATGATTCTAGTAGTTTTCACTAACATTGTCACATTCCAACAAACCTACAAGTCTGTTGTAAATTTACTTAAAATGATGAATTTCATCGCTTGTCCTCCCACTAGCTTTGCGAGTTTGAATGCTTCCATTGCTTTCTCTCCCCCGGTTCTATGGGTTTGAATGTCACTCCCTTTGTGATATTTGGTAGAGCTTCTCCCATGTAGGTGGGCTCTCGCCACTATCAAACCCTTTGGTTGTTGCCACTTTGACGAGGAAGCCTTCTACTGCTAGGGTTTTTGGATTTGGTTTGGCGTCTTCTTTTGTTAAGGTTCATGTCTCTAATTGTGTTGTGGTGTTAGGTGGAGCTTCAAGTGGTAAGGATGCTTTCCCTCGGTCTTCTCTTGGTGTGGTTGTTCATGTTCTTTCTTTTGTTGTTGCATTTGCCTCTCCTTTAGTCCCAATCGGCCCTAGGTTGTCGCTTGGTGGGGTTACATAAGATAGGTCTAGTGCTGCTCAAGATTAAATTGGGAGTTGTATGCCATTGTTCAGGCCTGCAAACAATGGAAACAGTATATACTGGGAAAGGAAACTGTTATACATACAAACCATAAACCACTTCAATTCTTACAAACACAAGGGAAGCTGCAGAATGACAGACATCAACGGTGGTCAGCCTATCTACAACAATTTCACCTCAACATTCGTCATAAAAAAGGAAGCAGTAACAAGGTGGCAGATTGTTTGAGTAGGCCTCCAATTGTAGGTGATGAAGGGTGCTCCCCTTAATACCACAAACACATAACAGAAATAGAGAAACAACAACAATAATATGCAAGAATAGAAAATCGGCTTCTTATTATCTCCACAAATGTGGAATTACAAACTTTCAGAATTACAATATGCAAAGCCACATGGGCATTCCCTTACAATATTTTGTAGGACAAAGCCTTGAATCAATACCCAGAACCGCCCTAGACAACACTATGGGCCTTCTTTATATAGGCAATTTCCACCGCCCGAGAAGGTTCTAGAAATTTAGCCCTTAGGGCCAACCAAACTTAGAATTATTTTATTTTACAATTTATTACATCAAAGTCGGCTCAAAATGAGTTTTGAAACCCAAACAGAAATTTTGAAGAAAAATTATTTTTCGCCATTTTAGGTGACCCAACTTCCGAAGACCATAAGTCATCGCCCGTTGACCCGATTGGCTATTATAACCCCATTCTGGAAATGCCACGAAGCGCTCTACAAACTTGATTAGCGCAATGTGCTTGTCACCCAAATTTTCAACCTCATCCGGGGCCTCTAAAGCCTTCAAAATTGAGTTCAAAGTTTCTGTACCCTGCTGCCAATACCGAAAATCTTCAATATCTTCAAAACTACACTTGATCTAGCCATGAAACTTTGCTGGCAGGCTGATATGACTGAGATGAACCTCCATATGTAAAATCAGACATTCCGAGATCGTAAGACCAACTTACTAAAAATAGAAACTTTCCATAAATAGCAACTCTGCACAAGATAGCCCTTATTGAATACAAAAATATAAATATTTTTGGGTGATGCAAGATTGCTCTTACACCCAGGATGCTCCTGCATCAGTAGGTTTGACAATAGTGTTAGATTCATGTGGTCATCAATCATCAACTTGGGAACAACTATATGGTACTAACCCTGATTTTGCTAACATCTATGGTAATTTGGTAGAAGGAAAGTTTGTCCCTGATTTTCACTTGCAGGATGGGTTGCTTTTCCATAACGGTCACATATGTGTACCCATCGAGGAATGGAAGAAAATGATATGGGAAGCTTACTATAGTCGTGTTGTAGGACATTTTGGTATTGGTAAGACTACTACTATCCTTCAAAAGTATTTCTATTGGCCAAAAATGAAGCAGGATATCATTTCACATATACAAGCTTGTGCAGCCTATGCAATTGCAAAGCTAGCAAACCGTAAGTTGGGTCTATACTTACCATTACTTATTCCTGATAAGCCATGGCAATTTGTTTCAATGGATTTTATGTCTGGACTTCCAACTACTAGGTGTGGGCATGATTGTGTATATGTTGTGGTAGATAGGTTTTCTAAAATGGCTATCATGGTGGCATGTAAAAAGATGGTTTCTGTAGAAGATACCGCCAAGCTATTTTTTGAACATGTTTGGGTTCATTTTGGTTTGCCAAAAATCATAATTTCTAATAGGGATAGCAGATTCATTAGCAAATTTTGGTCTGCACTATGGGCTAAAATGGACACCAAGTTGACAAAGTCCACAGCATTCCATCCCCAAATAGATGGGCAGACAGAAGTGGTGAATCAAATGATTATTCATATTTTACGGATGTATCATTCCAAACATCCTCGCACATGGGATGAAAACTTACCCTATGTGCAACACAGCTACAACCGTGCACTCCATAGTACTACAGGGCACAGTCCATTTGAGGTTTCTCTTGGGTACCAACCATTGGCACCTATGGATGTAGCAATACCATCTCTACAATCTAATAGTCCATTGAATGGTGACAAGGAGGTAGATAAAGAAGAAAAATTCATTGATAACATTAGACACCTCCAAAAGCAAGTTCTTGAGATCTTGGAGCAGAGTAATCAAAAGTATAAGGAAAGGCATGATAAACATAGAACTCCTCATAAGTTTCAGATTGGTGACAAGGTATGGTTACATCTTCAGAAAGAGCGCCTCCACGGACCAAATAGGAAGCTTCGTCCTCTTCGTTATGGTCCATATACTATTGTGAAACAAGTTGGTGAGAATGCTTTTGAACTTAATTTGCCATCATTTTTGGGACTGCATCCAGTTTTCAATGTAGAATTGTTGAGACCCTATTTTCCTCCTTTGTTGGATATTTCCCAAGCTACTGAATACATTCAAGTTGCAGAGTTAAATCCATCTACTATTGTTCCAGTACAGCGTGACCATGTTACTGAAGTCATTTTAAAGACTTTGAGAAATCAGAACATTCCTCTATATCGAGTGGTTCGAGCTGGCCAACATTCTCATCAAGGCAAGTGGTTTACTAAGGAACAAATTGAAGAACAATTTCCTCATCTGTTGCAGCAGATTAGTGCAATGGGACCCATTGCCTCTCAAGGGGGGAGGAATGCTCAGGATTAAATTGGGAAAAATTTGAAATCTAATTTTTCAAATTTTACTATGTTTTAGTAAACTGCATTTTTGAGGGTCTTCGGTGCATTTCTAGACTTGGATGATGCGCAAAAATGCCAACTAGAAATTGTCATTTTCAAAATTTGACTCTAGCTCTTTTGAATACGTTTCCAACGCATCAAACGGTTTGCAAATTGGAGCTAGGACTAGAAAGTTATGCCTTCTCCAAGTAGACCTAATTTTTATATATAGTTTTTTTGATAATTTTTGATAGTTTGAATAGTTTATTTGTAATAAATATTATGATGACTCTTCATTTCATCTCCAAGGGATTTTGATGACCCTTGGGATCCATCAGACTTGTATAAACTCAAATATTCGAATAGAATGGATCAGTTTTTGGTTTGCAATCTGGTTCTCAATTTTCGTATTGAATTCTACAATACTGCAGGTATCACACCAAGTATTGTAATCTAGTTTCATAAATTAGATCAGTGGTATCAGAGCGGGAACACTCCTTTATGCCAATTTACACAAGGTCTTCCTACCATAGATTAGGATTGGATACACAAGATTTGTCAAAATACCCACCTTTGAGATGCACACAATCAAAGATGTCAAACGATGATGTTAAGAAGTTGGTCGAGGAAGCTTTAAATAGGCAATGAGAGGAGATGATGAGTCAATTTTCACACCTCCTAAAGAATAAAAAATCCTCTGAATCAGAAACATCATTTCGTGGAAATACCCCTTTCAAAGTCCAGGTCAATTTCAACATCCCAAATTTTGAAGGAAAGGTCGATTTTGAAGCTGTTGATAACTGGTTATCAAAGTTGGATAGATACTTTTCTGTAAATAATTTCTCAGATGCAGAAAAGATAACATTTGCTCTCCTCAAAGCTGAAACCCATGTGAAATTAGCATGGGAAACCAAAGTCGCAAATAAAGAACAAGAATCATTTGTTGAAGATGGTTTTGAAATTTCTCTTGATAAGAAGCCCACATGGGGAGAATTTGTGGAATACATAAAAGAAGCTTACCTTCTGGAGGATGTATATGAACAAAAATACATAGAGTGGCAGCTTCTTCGACAAAAGAGGGATCAGTTTATTCAAGATTACACAAATACATTCCACTCACTTTCAGCAAAACTCAGTATTGAGGATTCAGAGAAGCATCAAATTTTGAAATATCGGAGTGGACTTCATAGGTATATTCAAACAGAGATGGAATTTTTGAATATTGAGACATTGGCAACTACCTATAAATATGCTACAAAATTTGAAGATAAATTCAAGTAGAAAGGGAAGAGGGACTACTTTGCAAACAACAAGCCAAGGGTTGAAGGTGGCAATAAATTTGTAGGAAAATAGGTGACCAAGGAACCTCATTCAAATTCATCCAAGAACACATGGTGGTCTACTAAAAAGACACAAACAGACACATGCATGTGGTGTGAGATGCATAAGTCCCCAACCCATAACACAAAGGATTGTCGAAGTATTAAAAATTTGATGACAGAGATACGAGGAGAGGAAGCTGAACCCGAATCGTCACCAGTAAATAATTCTAAGAAAGAGGAGAATGATTCCATCATAGAAGCAAACCCATATGTCGTAGTTGAAACTGCTAAAGTATTGCCCCGTGAAGATGAAGAGAGACTTTTTCATTCACAGATGTGGGTTGATGGAAAGCCTCTACATTTTATTGTTGACAGTGGGAGTCAAAAGAATTTGATCTCTAGGGAGATGGTCAAAAGATTAAATCTGAAAGTGACAAGACACCCACAACCATACTCTATGGGATGTGTAAATGAGGGACAAGATATTCAAGTAAATCAACAATGTCGTTTGCCATATTCAATCAAGCCTTTCAAGGATGAAGTGATATGTGATGTAGCACCATTGGATGTATGTGATGTCTTGCTGGGGAAGCCATACATGTATCAGAGGCATGGGGTGTATGAGTCCAAGCCATGTAGTGTTACAATCAAGCTTGGTGGGAAGAGGTATCGAATACCAGAGGTATGTCCAACACAAACTGCTTCTTTAATTAGTGTTAAACAATGTAAACGCTTGATTGCTCAAACTAGAGCTTTTGTTCTACTCATGATTTTCCTTGAACAAACAAAGTCAGTTTTTCTTAATACACATGCTAAGGTAACAGAAAATCAACAAAATCAGATGGATAAAATTTTGAAAGAATATCATAGTGTGTTTAAACCACCAGTGGGAGTACCAACACACTGTCAAGTGAAGCACTCTATTGATTTAATCCCAGGCACACTGCTACCACATGAGCCAATATATAGGAGGTCAGTTTTGGAAAATGATGAGATTAAGAGACAAATTCAGGAGTTGATTCAGAAAGGACACATTCGTCCAAGTGCTTCACCTTGTGGAAGTCCAATTGTCCTTGCTAAAAAGAAAGATGGGACATGGAGGCTTTGTATTGATTATAGAGCATTAAACAAAATCTCTATTAAAAATAGATATCCAATCCCTTGAATTGATGATTTGCTGGACCAACTTAGGGGGGCTAATTTCTTTACAAAAATTGACTTGAAGTCTGGATACCACCAAGTACTAATTGATCTAGCAGATGTGTGGAAGACTGCATTTAAATCTAAGGAAGGTTTGTTTGAATGGTTGGTCATGCCTTTTGACCTAACAAATGCCCCAGCCACATTTATGAGATTGATGAATGATGTGCTTAAACCATTCATTGATTCTTTTGTGGTTGTTTATTTGGATGACATACTCATCTCTAGCAGAACTTGGTCTGAGCATTTGCAACATGTTGAACAAGTTCTTTCAACTCTTCAAAAACACAAACTTTATGCCAACATTGAGAAGTGTTCTTTTGGTATGCAAAGTATTCAATACTTAGGGTATATCATTGATACTGAGGGTGTTCATGTTGATTCAGCAAAGATTCAAATAATCAGAGATTGGCCATCCCCTAAAAATTTCACAGAGCTTCGCAGCTTCTTGGGCTTAGCCAACTTCTATCGCAGATTTGTGTTTGGTTTCTCACACATATCATGGCCTCTTCATCAATCACTAAGGGGTGGAGCACAAGCAAAATTTCAGTGGATAGAGGCTAAGCAACAAGCATTTGATGAGTTAAAGAAAAGACTATGTCCAGCACCAGTATTGGTCCTTCCAGATCTACACCAAGCATTTGAGATAGAAACAGATGCATCTGATTATGGTCTTGGTGTGGTACTCATGCAACATGGGCATCCTGTTGCCTATCACAGTGAAATTTTTTCTGATATAGTACGTAGGTACCCCACCTATGATAAGGAGTTGTATGCCATTGTTCAGGCCTGCAAACAATGGAAACACTATATACTGGGAAAGGAAACTATTATACATACAGACCATAAACCACTTCAATTCTTACAAACACAAGGGAAGCTGCAGAATGACATACATCAACGGTGGTCAGCCTATCTACAACAATTTCACCTCAACATTCATCATAAAAAAGGAAGCAGTAACAAGGTGGCAGATTGTTTGAGTAGGCCTCCAATTGTAGGTCTGACAATAGTGTTAGATTCATGTGGTCATCAATCATCAACTTGGGAACAACTATATGGTACTAACCCTGATTTTGCTAACATCTATGGTAATTTGGTAGAAGGAAAGTCCGTCCCTGATTTTCACTTGTAGGATGGGTTGCTTTGCCATAACGGTCACATATGTGTACCCACCGAGGAACGGAAGAAAATGATATGGGAAGCTCGCTACAGTCATGCTGCAGGACATTTTGGTATTGGTAAGACTACTGCTATCCTTCAAAAGTATTTCTATTGGCCAAAAATGAAGCAGGATATCATTTTACATATACAAGCTTGTGCAGCCTGTGCAATTGCAAAGCCAGCAAACCGTAAGTTGGGTCTATACTTACCATTACCTATTCTTGATAAGCCATGGCAATTTGTTTCAATGGATTTTATGTCTGGACTTCCAACTACCAGGCGTGGGCATGATTGTGTATATGTTGTGGTAGATAGGTTTTCTAAAATAGCTATCATGGTGGCATGTAAAAAGATGATTTCTGCAGAAGATACCGCCAAGCTATTTTTTGAACATGTTTGGGTTCATTTTGGTTTACCAAAAACCATAATTTCTGATAGGGATAGCAGATTCATCAGCAAATTTTGGTCTGCACTATGGGCTAAAATGGACACCAAGTTGACAAAGTCCACAACATTCCATCCCCAAACAGATGGGCGGACAGAAGTGGTGAATCGAATGATTATTCATATTTTACGAATGTATCATTCCAAACATCCTTGCACATGGGATGAAAGCTTACCCTATGTGCAACACAGCTACAACCGTGCACTCCATAGTACTACAGGGCACAGTCCATTTGAGGTTTCTCTTGGGTACCAACCATTGGCACCTATGGATGTAGCAATACCATCTCTACAATCTAATAGTCCATTGAATGGTGACAAGGAGGTAGATAAAGAAGAAAAATTCATTGATAACATTAGACACCTCCAAAAGCAAGTTCATGAGATCTTGGAGCAGAGTAATCAAAAGTATAAGGAAAGGCATGATAAACATAGAACTCCTCATAAGTTTCAGATTGGTAACAAGGTATGGTTACATCTTCAGAAAGAGCGCCTCCACGGACCAAATAGGAAGATTCGTCCTCTTTGTTATGGTCCATATACTATTGTGAAACAAGTTGGTGAGAATGCTTTTGAACTTAATTTGCCATCATTTTTGGGACTGCAACTAGTTTTCAATGTAGAATTGTTGAGACCCTATTTTCCTCCTTTGTTGGATATTTCCCAAGCTACTGAATACATTCAAGTTGCAGAGTTAAATCCATCTACTACTGTTCCAGTCCAGTGTGACCATGTTACTAAAGTCATTTTAAAGACTTTGAGAAATCAAAACATTCCTTTGTATCGAGTGGTTCAAACTGGCCAACATTCTCATGAAGGCAAGTGGTTTACTAAGGAACAAATTGAAGAACAATTTCCTCATCTATTGCAGTAGATTAGTGCAATGGGACCCATTGCCTCTCAAGGGGGGAAGAATGCTCAGGATTAAATTGGGAAAAAACTAAAATCTAATTTTTCAAATTTTACTATGTTTTAGTAAACTGCATTTTTGAGGGTCTTTGGTGCATTTCTGGCCTTGGATGATGCGCGGAAATGACAACTTTCGAAAATGCGAACTAAAAATTTTCATTTCCAAAATTTGACTCTAGCTCTTTTGAATACCTTTCCAACGCATCAAACGGTTCGCAAATTGGAGCTAGGACTAGAAAGTTATGCTTTCTCCAAGTAGACCTAATTTTTATATATAATTTTTTTGATAATTTTTGATAGTTTGAATAGTTTATTTGTAATAAATATTATGATGACTCTTCATTTCATTTCCAAGGGATTTTGATGACCCTTGAGATCCATCAGACTTGTATAAACTCAAATATTCGAATAGAATGGATTAGTTTTTGGTTTGCAATCTGGTTCTCAATTTTCGTATTGAATTCTACAATATTGCAGGTATCACACCAAGTATTGTAATCTAGTTTCATAAATTAGATCAAGTGCTCTTCAGTCGAAGCGCATGAAAATTGTTAAAGGGTTCATTTCTATATCTAGTGCCATTTTAATGAGACTGAATGAGGAAACTAGGAAAGAAATATATCATAATGTGTCTGCATTCTCCTCTCATGTTTTTATCTATTGATTCAGAGGTTTTTGGCCAAGTCTTCCTCAGTTGCATGCTTGTATCTCACAATAGTGGGAGCCCCTTCTTTTGGGTATAATACTATCTACCCTATGGCTAGGGGTTTTTTTATTGCTAAAATTGAGAATGCTCAGGGTAGAAATGTTATCTTATGTGATCATTTTTTTAGCTGGGAGGATAAATTTTTGTTAATGGTTAAGCCTTGACATTTTGATTTATGCCCTTCCTTAGAAATGTTTAATAAGATTCCAATTTGGGTGTGGTTCCTCATCTCCCCCTTCATCTATGTGTTGATTCTCTTTTAGAGGAAGTGGGAGACACACTTGGTGACTTTTTGATGATTGATGCTGACTCAACTGATATTTTTCATTCCACCTTTTCTCCTATTCTTGTAGAAATGGATGTCTCTAAAGGGCTACCTACTGATATTGTGATTAATTCTTCGAAGGGTAAATGGGTTCAAATCTTGGACTATGAGAGGGTTCCCTTTAGATGTAGAAGATGTTTTAAGACTGGTCATGCAATTGCTCAATGTGGTTTAGAGGAAATAAATTGTTAGCTTCGTGGTGGAATGGTGCTTCGAATCAAAATTATACAATTGAGAAGAAATATGATAGGAGTTTATCCTAGGTGGTTGTGCACGATTATGCATTGGCCTCTTCTCAAGATTATTTGGTTTCTGCTGGCGGGAGTGCAGAGGCTAGTTTGTCGCTTATTGTCCCACCTAATGCGGGTGGGAATGCAGCTCGAAACTTCTACTCCCTGTGATAGTGCTTCTTCGATTGTGTGTAGAAATGAGCCCCTAGTGTATACTTCCTCTATTAGTGATAGTTCTATGGCTATCAATTCCGGTAGCCCACTTGGTGCTGTTGTACCTGCAGGGAGAAATATGGGTGTTCTCTCTACTAGTATTCTTTCCTAGGATGTTGATGTTCCAGTATTGAGTTTGTTGGTTTGGTAGGATGCAACTACTAAGGTGGAAGAGGGTTGGATTAATGTGAAAGGAAAGAAATCCAAGATGTCTATACCCTCTTTTGACATGACTCTTTATTCGAACAAGCGCAGTGCTAAAGGTAAAATCTTGATGGATCCCGATTCTAGTTGTTTGGGATAGAGTTTTCTCTTGTCATTTTTGTGGTTTTTGGGCTACTTGATGGCTTTTTTGAGAAAAATTTGTTTCAAGTTGTGGAAGTATGTCGTTAAAACCCATGTGGTTTCATTTTGTTCCGTTCGGGTGGGATTTTATGGTACATCTTATGTAATCCTTTTGTAAAGGGTTTTGGGTCCCTTCAAAACCTATTTTTTCCTTAATAAAAAATATGATTTCTGACGACTACAATTTTTTTTAAAAGGGCTACCCATTTTCCAATTATGACAATAAGGAAATAGTGTCCCCTTGCAAGCACTTATCATTTTAAAAAAATAACAATTTTTAATTAAGGAAGAAATAGGTTTTGAAGGGACTTGAAACCCTTTACAAACATAAAAAAAGACGTCAAAAGAAACAGACAACCAAGGGAGAAATAAGTCCCCAAGACCTCAACATTGGATTTACCAACAAGCTCCCATAACTAGAAATAAAAGATGCAAGAAAAAGGCCAGCAAGCAGCCAAAAACCAAAAAAAAGGACTTGAGAAAACTCTAGTCCCAACGCCCACAACAAGGAACCATCAAGATTTACCTTTAGCACTGCTCTTATGGGAACAAAGAGTCATGTCAAAATGGGGTGATGAAGATGTCTTATTTTTATTTCCTCTTACAGTATTCCAGCCCTCTTCCACCTTAGCAGTCGCATCTTGCCACACCAACGAATCCAACGCAAGACTACTATCATCCTAAGAGAGATTGCTCGCAAGGAATCCACTCACCAACTCAGAGGTGTCACCAATCTCCCTATAGGAAATGCATTACCAAGGGAGCTATCAAGATTTATAGCCTTAGCATAATCAGAGGAGGAAGACAACAAAGGCCCATTCCCACAAACATTCAAGGAAAAAAAAAAGAGATCTACAGAACACCTTCAAAAACCACTCTACTAGTAACCAGATCAACCTGAGAAGAAACCACATCATCCTGCACTACACTCCTTTATTTTTGTAGATTTATTCTCAATCATATAATGTTAATTTGAAGCACTTTTCCACCATGAAGCCGACAAAATATTTTTCTGTAATTCACAATGTTCAATTACATGACAAGTTTTAAAACATCTTCTACACTTGAAGGAACCCCTTCATAGTCCAAGTATTGAACCCGGATACCCTTAGAAGATTGGATAAGGATCTCAACAGACATCCCTTTTGAAACATCCAACTTGACCAAAATACAAGCAAAGGTAGAATGAAAAATGTTAGGTGAATCCTCATCAACCAACAAAAAATCCCCAACAGCACTTCCCACTTCCTCAAAAAGAGAATCAACCCAAAGATGAAGTGGGAGATAAGAAAGCTAAAACCAAATCATAATCTTATCAAACATTTTAGAAGGGTTGAAATCAACATGCTATGGTTTTATCATTAATAGGGAACTATTGTTCCAGCTAAAAAAATAATCACTCAATTTTCTTTCTGTCTTCAACATTTTCAAATTTTGCAATAAAAAAGTCTTTATCCATAGGATAAATATGAACAGTACCAGAGAGGATAGGCTCGCAAGAAATAGAGATCCAAACGTGCAGCTTAAGGAGGCTAGGCCAAAAGCCCCTAAAGTGATAGATCACACCATGAGTAGAAAATAAAATAAAAATTACGAGCAATATTCGCTCCCATCTCCGCATTCAACATCATTGAGATAGCGCAAGAGATAGGAATGAACCCTCTGTTACCAAGACAATGCTTGGTTTCTTGCAAAAGACTCAAATCTGTTGAATCCCCAACCCTAGTGATATCTGTCGATTTAGGACAACACCCAATGGCAGGCACCATAGAAGCCAAACCTCGAGGCGAGCCACCAAGAAAGCTAAGAGGGGCCAAGCACGTAGATAAACCATGCCTATCATGACCAGATGCTAGCGCAGGAGAAAAGAGGGAAGAGGGAGAAAAGACAAGCTCCCCATCCGCAAAAGGAAGCCCCAGACCTGATGCCAATAGACCACAATCCAACCTACCAGGGACAATAGCCACCGAGGGACCATTTCCATAAATTGTACCAGAGAGATTTGAATTTATCGAGCGAGAAGAGTTTTTCTCCATAGCTTGTTAAAAAACAACAGTTGCAAGGAAAAATTTAATGGTTTAGCAAAAAATTCTCAAATATATACGATACAACAATAGATCAAGGAGGAAGTAGTAAGGTGAAAAAGAATAATTAATCCACCCTCGAAGAAGGGTGAGACAAATAGAACACTTAGGACGTTTGAAGATGTGTCAAATGTCTATAAAATGAGATAACTCAACACCTAAGTAAACGTAAGCTTGTGTGAATAGAACTACTATATGTAAGAACTAGATAAAGAATGACTACATGCATAATGACACTTTTCAAACTAATAGATGTCTAGGAAACTCAATGATTTGAAGAAGAAGATTTTTTTTTTGATATTCTCTTTGAGGCTCATCTAAGGTGTAAGGACATGAGATCGAGTCTCGTGTGGAAACCTAAAATGGTACACCATTTTTAGATCTGAGATAAGGCTTTCAATCTTCCTTCAATTATTGAGGGGGTTGAGAGTATGGTACTTGTTTCTTCTTCTCTTGGTGTTATTCCTATTTCTTTATCTTTTGTTCTTGTTATGACCCCTAGTATTTTTTAGAAATATTGTGAAACAAAGGGTATCTATGATGATCTAAGCCAATAGATAGATGCATCTAATGTGGTTGTTAGGATTTTCAGTAAGGGTAATTGGCCTAGCATATCTATTGAGGTTGAAGAAGAAAGAAAATTACAGATTGGTTTTCTTCATTCTCTTATTAACGAGTCATTGGTGTAGCTTAGGAACTCACTTGTTGCGAGATTCTATGGAAATCATCCTAACACCGATACTCTTTGAAGATGGGTGTTTCACGTTTGTAAGGTAAAAGACTAGGTTGAGTTAACTTCTATATTGAATCTCTTTTTTTCCCCTTTTCTAATCAAGATTGTTTCTCAAGGATTCTTCTTAAAGGTCCCTAGTTTATAGGGTTGAATGGTATTTGTCTTAAGAATTGGTTTTTGGATTTCATCACAATAGATGGTTTCATCTTCAAGTTCCTTGCTTGGGTTTGTTTTCATAGGATTTAATTGGTGTATTACAAAGAAAGACTTTTTTATGATTATTGCCAATTCTTTGGGAAATATTATGCTATTAGTTAAATCATCAAATTCAAGAAGTGCTTGCTACTTTTTCATTTTTGTGTTTTTGGGAAAAAAAAATGGTGTTCCCTCAAATTGCCTTATCTTAAAAATATGGGATTTAGGTGCAACAAATTGAATGTAAAAATCTTGTGTTGTATGTCATTCTTGTGGTAAAGTGATTCAAGCTAAAACTACTTTCTTGACTAGCAAGAAAAACCTTGTTGTTCGGAAGAAAAAGGGCTACCTATGAGGAATTTGTCACTCCTACTAAGGAGGTTAATAGGGAGGAATCATGTATCACTTGTACAACATTGGATACCTCATTAAAATTTGTGGGATCAAATGAAGATTTTCCCTCTATTATTATGAATGTTTCTTGTTATAAGAAAATAATTATCGGGGAGAAGGATCTATGTACTCTAGTGAAGGAAAAACCTTTGGAACAAATATTCAAACCACCTCGAGTTTGGGCTAGTTTTTCTAAGCTATTACAATGCCTAGTCTGTTGTGGTGTTTTAGTTGCTCCCCTTTGTTGTATTTGGTGTCTTGCTGGACTTTTTGTTTTATTTTTCTCCTTGTACTGTGGTTGAGGCCCTTTCAAAATCCTTTCTTATCTGATAAAAAAATGCAAAGTTAAACCAAAACATAGATGATGTAGGAAAAAATCAACACATTACTAAAATCATAACCTTAAAATTTATGTGAAGATACTAACTTAACTAATCTCTTCATAAATAATATTATTGAAATTGGAGATAAAATGTTATTTAACCTTTAATGTGGAATAATATCCTATGAAGTCAAATGTACTTATGTGTGGCTAATTTGAGATGAAGAGAGTCATAGACACATGTTTCATCTTTCTAGTTATATATATATATATATATATATATATATATAATGTAAAAAGGGAAGCAATGCAAATAGGGAGAACCCCTCTCCTTTCAAAGATTGCACATTCGGAAGGAAGATGCCCCAATAGGCTCAAGTGATGACCTAAGCATTGAATGAGATAATGATCCTTCATTGAATATGTAATTTTGAAATGTGAAATGATAATGAAGCAAGAAATGTAGATCTAGAATTGAAAATAGGAGATATGTTACTTCAAACCTAAATATCAGATAGATGGAATCCCAAAAGTACTTGTAATCACTACTCTACAACCTGGAGGTTGTAACCTATATTCTTGTCAAATTTGAACATATTTGTTATGGTATATATCGGTTGAGTCGATCTGTACCTAGGTATAGAATGGTTGGGCTAATATGATCCCTAGGTTTTTGTCCAAAACTCGTAGGGATTCTCTGACTATTCCTGATCTATCCATAAAAGTTTTGGTAGCTTCGTAACATGTACCTACACATAGAAAAATAAAGAAGGTTGAATAAAGGGATTTGCATCGGTCACACCCCTATTTATAAATTGACCTTGAAATGAAATGAAATAAAGGAAAGTGTGTTGTCTTGTAGAAGAGGCTAGATCTAATAAATGAAGCATATCATATATTGATAATGTAAATGCTTCTTTTAATGTGATCAAATAGGTTGATGCAATAACTTTGACTTAACACAAAAACCCAAAACAAAGTCATGAAAGACAAAACCTTATGGAATGTATGTTTTAATTCGCAACAATGTTGGTTGAAGAGAAGAGAGAGTAGACTTGGATAAATATAGAAAATTGTGTATCTCTTTCCTTGATAGAAAACTCTATTGCTTTTCCTTCAACAGAGAAAGAAGCTAGATCTATGGAGAGAAACACCTTGAATGCTTAATTGCCTGATAGATTTTGGACTTGATTTTCTTCCTTATGCTTGATAACTTGATCGCAAAAATGAAATACTAATGATGGATACCAAAATAATGAGAGATAAGGTGTTTATATACCTCTCACAACATCTTTGGGGTTAAAACTCAATCAGGCTGACTATAAGTCTCAATCCTCAATTGAATTACCGAGGCAAGGACCCAATTCAAATTTGGGCCCAATCTTCAAGGTATATATTGGTAGAGCTTACCTATTCCTAGGTATAGATCAGATGAGATGATCTATACCCTTGAATTAGGGCCCAGATTGAGACCATGCGTGTTGGGCAATGAGAGGATGCACAAAAAAAAGGTATAACCAGTTTTGAGTTATGGAGAGAATGTAAATGCCATGAATGGTGATATAAGGATTAGGTGATGAAATGAATTTTTGGGATTGGGGGAAAATAAAGGAGTGGACTTAGAAATAAGGGCTAACCTCAATTTTAAGAAATACTAAAATGAAAGAGGACCCGTATTCGAATTTAGGTGTCCATTAAGTGTCGCATGAGTTCCTACTATAGAAAATTCACTAAGGTGAGTGAAAAATAGTCCTTAAATTGTACACTAGTTAGGTGCTTACAATTTAGGATGGTACATTTATCCCCCACTTTAGTAGGAGTATGGGGCAACCTCATGCTCACGGTAAAGGAAGATGTGTGTGTGTGTGTGTGTGTGTGTGTGTGTGAGAGAGAGAGAGAGAGAGAGAGAGAGAGAGAGAGATGATCATGGGAAAAATACAAAGAGGTAAGACATCACTAAGCTTGAGGATGAAAGGCCCCACAAAAAAGATCTCAACTTTGACATCCATGTATAAGGGCATGAAAAAAAAATTCAAAAGATAAAGACGCCAACAAAAAGGGTTAGTACAAAAAACACAACTCCAAATAAACTAGTAGAAGAGACCTCAATCGAGAAGTGTCTCAACCACTAATATCATATATGGAAAGTTATTTCAAGAGCATAAGTGACCACATGGAAAGGGAAAGAGCATCACCAAAGACAAAACTTCATGATCTAAACCACTAGCATAGCTATGAGAGCACAAAAAGAAAGAGAGACCGTGGATCCAACAGACTAGCAAGTTGTGTTATGCTAAGTAATTCATGGGAGAAGAAGAGGAGAATGAAAGACTAGCAAGTTGTGTTATGATAGTTCCACTCATCCTAAAGAAAAAGGGAAGGAGAATTGATGGTCTAGAAAATTGTGTTATGCTAGTCAATTCTACATTGAAAAGTTTGTGCACAAGGTTGGCTTAAAATAAACTTTGCACATGGGAATCTTTGAAAGGTTTGCACTCAGGGCGGCTTAAAAAGTTTTCACTCAAGGGTGACTTTGAAAAATTTTGCGCTCAGGGGCAGCTTAAAAAGTTTTCACTCATGGGCGGCTAATGGGACCAGTACTAAAGAAAGAATTGTCTCCATAGGGATCCAAAAAGGTGATTAGTCCTAAGGAAAACATTGTCCCCTTAGGATAAAAAACATGATAATTCCTAAGGAAAGCATTGTATCCTCAGGGATCAACAAACAAAATGATACATAATATACAAGGAGGACATATGTATGCCCTCTCCTTATGATGATGACATAGGACTATGGTGACATCATAAGGAAAAGATAAAAAGGATAACTACTTCCAACAACAAGGAGAAATCCTTAAAACAAAAATGTATGATTGTTCCCTTAGCAAAGAGTGAATACTCTTGTTAGCTAAGGAAATATATAATCATGAAGGATATTAACAAGTGGCAAGAGAACCTTGGAAGGAAGAGATATTGGCTTCAAGACATCTACCTCTAAGAGGATATCATAAACAAAGACAACATCTTGAAGACAAAGAGGGGAATAAAATAAGAATGCACCCTTTTAGCCCCCTATTACTAGGTGAAAAGGGGATTCTTGGTGAGAGATGACACACTTTAAGCCCCAAAGTAAGAGAATTTATTTAGGATGAACATATTTTTTTAAATAAATAAGAGGTTTTGATTTAGGACACACAACTCTTGCATAAGAGAGAGTCCCAAATCAAAATAAAATAATTATTTAGAAGAAAATAATGTTACAGATAAACAAATGCCACTGTACTAAGGCAAGGAGATCCTTAAAAAGAAAGAGGAAGAGGAATATTGACATATGAAACCTTTCTTCGCAAGTGTGAAGGCAAGGGAAAATATAATATATTTTACACCCTAAGTGATAGGTCTTTTATAATAGACATGCACTTTCAAGCAAAAATAAGTTGTAAACCAAGATGTAATTCTCTTGGAAAAGAGAAGATCCCAATGTAAAATATATATATATATGCAATAAAGGACATCATACTATAAGAGAAACAAGTAAACAAAGGGGGAATGATTGATTTGCAAAAGAAACAATATTCAGTCCCTAAATGGAAGATCATTTTATGATAGGCATGCCCTTTGAGGCATGGAATAGATTGTTGAGAAAAGATGAAAGTCCCTTGTGTGAAACATAGAATCTCATGTGAGAAAGGATGTACCACCATAAAATAATACAAATCCATAAAGAGGAAATGAAGAGAGAGAGAGAGATGACACATTATGCAAACTTAGTGGATAAGTCAATTATACAAGATATACACTTTCAAGCAAGAAAGAGACTATAAACAAGGATATCAATCTCATTAGAGAGAAAGATCCTAAACAAAAAAGTCCATGTATGGAAGGACATCATACTATAAAAGATGTAACCAACACAGAGATAATGGATCATTTGAAAGGATAAATAGGTGAAATAGAGAGTCATTTCTCCCCGAGTGAGGAAACAAGGAAAACAACCTATTATGATGCTCACAATACATGTTATGCAAAGAAAAGAGCCTCCAATGATATATGCTACTAATCAACATAATAGGATAAAATATATGTTAAGGTATGTATTTGATATCAAGAAAAAATATAAGATCTGTTGTTAAAGAAAGAAGAAATATATCTACCAAATCTTGAGCAAATTATCTAAATTCAATACAATCAGGAAGATAGTGTTTATTGCTATGATGAAGGAGAGAGAAATTCACCATTAATAGGTCTTTGATTCTTTGCAAAAGTTCTATAAGGAAAGATAATTTTAGGATTATATTTAATTCTCCAAAAGATTCTCTTAGCTAAAGCCAATCAGTCATCAAAAGGAGGTGTAACAACGGATGGTGTTGGTAAAAGAATATCAAGGGGAGGTTTGTATTGGGATGAAGAAGAATTAGAAGAAGACAAAGTAGTATTTTGAGGTATAAAACCTAGACCACACCTAGTGAATTGTGTAGGAGGGTCTATAGGAACCTTAATACCTTGTTCATTAATGCCACGACCTAATCCATTATAACCTTGTTGATTAATAATGACATATACCACAATGTAATTAGATTTTAATGTAGAAGGTTAAGGAGATTCATCTTGAGCTTTATGAAAACATTTGGTATAAAAAGGAATAGGAGTAATATTCTCTTTAGGGAGATTCCTATCACTATTCTTATCTTCTTTAAGTGGTGAAGAAGAAGACTTATCAAGATCTTCTTGTCTATTTAATATTATTGGAGAGAAATCGTCAAAAAAATGCTTAACATCAAGATTATGAATAATGCTTTGATAAAAATAAGATCATTTAAGATCATCCAAAGAATTGCATAAACTAGCCTCCCTATGACTATCCATTAAGGTGGGTCGAGAAGGAGAGGATCTAGGTCTCACTAGGATGAGATCATTAGGAGCTAGATCTCTATCATCAAGATTAATAGGCACCATGGGAATAGGATTAGAAATATTTATATTAATTTTATATTTAGGTTCATTCATATACTCCACACATCTTTTTAAAAATTGAATGACAAAACCAAATGAAATATTAATAAAAGTCTTGAAATATGTCTTATAAGGAAGAAAGATGTTTGATAATCTCATAATGTTGTATGCAAGAATACCATGAAGGAATAAAAACATCATGAAATGAAAGAAATTATGATTCACTCCATGTGATTGATAATACAAAGTAAGAAGAAATGTAACAACATAGGTTATCGCACACCAATCTAACTTAGTAAATTCTGAATGAAAAAGAAATTTAACAAGCGCACAAAAGAGAGAAAAACCAAAAGTATGTAAGAAGAGTCAATTTCACCAAAATGTACATTGTTGAAAGGGAAGCAATACAAATAGGGATATCACATCTCCTTTTCAATATTGCACATTCGAAAGGAAGATGTCCTAATAGGGCCAAGTGATGACTTAAGCAATGAATGGGAAAATGATCATTTGTTGAATATATAATTTTGAAATGGGAAATAATAATGATGCAAGAAATGTAGATCTAGAATTGAAAATAGGAGAGATGTTTCTTTAGACTTGAATATTGGATAAATAGAATCCGGGAAGTACTTGTAACCACTAAATTCTAGAACCTAAAGGTTATAACCTATCTTCTTGTCAAATTTGAACCTGTTTCAGTGGGTATATATTAGTTGATTTGATCTATACCCAGGTATAGATCGACTAGATTGATCTATACCATGGGTTTTTGCATGAAATTTGCAAGGATGCTTAGACTTGTTGATGTTTTGTAGCTTTTGTTAGATAAAACCTTGAGACAATATATATATATATATATATATATATATATATATATATATATATATATATATATATATATATATATATATATATATATATATATATATATATATATATATATATATATATATATATATATATATATATATATATATATATATATAATCAATAGTTATTATTTAATCACATAATAATTCTAATCTTGTATAAATCAAGTTGACCGATTGAATATTTGGAGGTTATTACTTGCAGATTATTGGTATTTCATGTTTCATATAGGATCCTGATCGAGAATCATTATCAGTGATCATTTCCAGATTGGATATTATTTATTTGTCCAAGATAACTACATATCAAACTTGGTAAGCATTTATGTTTATTAAGTAACAAATCCCAATTAGAGATCGAGTGTTTAGTTAAGATGAAGAGGCACAATTTATGAGACATCTCATGAACGGACATGCCTCCACTTTGTCGAGACATGTCCGCTCATGGGATGTGTCTCTCCCTTATATATTTAATGCAGATCCGATCTAAAATTGGAGACATTGAAATCAATAAATGTTCTTCTCTTGTAGATCAAATACCATTAAGAAAAATTCAGACTTGTGAAGTCATGATCAGTATTTCTCAATATTGATTTGGCATCAACTTCATAGTTATCAAGTTTCAATATTTTGAATATAATCTGCAAGAAGAAAGTACAATGATTGTAAGAATCATATTCTACAAATAGAAAAGCCATAGATAGATCAAATCTGAAAGAAATTTAACATGGTATCAGAGCCAAGTTTGAGAAATGATCAAGATTGTATTTTTCCTATATATTCCATTGGAAATCTCGTACAGGAAGTATAGACAAATGTGAATGGGAATCAGAAATGGCAGAGTTCACTATAAGATACAAAGTCATCGTGGAAAATAGAGGTTGTTGTATTATGGTTACCAGATAAGTTTGATTGGAGTAATATTGCTGACAAATTATTACATGTAGACGTTTTCTTATTTGTTGCACGTGGACCCTCATTGGAGAAACTTGTATCAAGGATGTTGATGTGAAAATAATTATTTATTATCCTTGAGTATTACATGTATCTACTCATTGTAGTATCTCTCTTATTTATATTTTTGTACGTACTATAAGAGCTATTTGGCTTGATCTTTTCTAGGGATGCTCTTGCAGGGAAAAAAAGATTGATATCAGATTCATAGGGACTCTAACAATTTATCATAAGAGATCTTGGATGGAAAGATCAACAGATTGATATCTTCTCAGTGATTTATTCTCTGTGAGAGAAGTTCGAGGTGAAATCCCTTGTTTCCACTCTTGCGTTGAGGCTGGGTGGATGTCACATGAGTTACTACATGACTTCGTGGTTACTACAGTCAGGTGACAATCTTACAATAGTCTAACCTTCTATCATGATGGATATCATATGACTGATGTCTAATCAAATCATGATAGATTATATCTTACATGGTGGATTAATTTCCTTAAACAAACCATGAATATAATGTTCCTATGGTAAGTATCATTGAGGATATGTGTGCACATACCTTATGGAAATTTTGAGTACTTGGTTTTGAGGCCATTACTCCTAATATCATGAGATGATATCTAATGGTGAATATCTTCTAATCAAAGATATTTTTAAACATGTCATTCTTGATATTACGTTGAGGTAATATCATATCCTGTGTTTATCCTCTCTAGCTAAGAGGGGGTGTTGATGTTTTGTAGCTTTTGTCGGATAAAACCTTGAGAGAAAAACTATTAAGATATATGTGTGTGTGTATGTATATATATGTATGTATGTACATATATATATATATATATATATATATATATATATATATATATATATATATATATATATATATATATATATATACTATTATTATTATTATGTAATTTTTGTAGAAATTAAAATAATAATGATTCAAAGATATTATATATATCTATATATAATTAATGGTTATTATTTTAATCACATAATAATTCTGATCTCATATAAATTAGGTTAACCGACTGAATATTTAGAGGTTATTACTTGCAAATTATTGGCATTTCATGTTTCATATAGGATCTTGATCGAGCATCATTATCGGTGATCATTTCCAGACTGGATATTATCTATTTATGCAAGATAAATACAGATCAAACTTGGTAAGCATTTATGTTTATTAAGTAACAAACCCTAATTAGAGATCAAGTGTATAGTTAAGATGAAAAGCCACAATTCATGAGACATCTCACAAACGAACATGCCTCCATTTTGTGGAGACATGTCCGCTAATGGGATGTGTCTCTCCCTTATATATTTAATGCAAATCCAATCCACAATTGGAGAGATTGAAATCAATAAATGTTCTTCTCTTTTAGATCGAATACCATTAAGGAAAATTTAGATTTGTGAATTCATGATCAATATTTCTCAATATTGATTTGGCATCAACTTCATATTTATCAAGTTTCAATATTCTAATTATAATCTACAAGAAAGTAAAATGATTGTAAGAATCATATTTTGCAAATGGAAAATCCATAGATAGATCAAATCTAAAAGAAATTTAACAAGATTGTTTCCAATCTTCCCAAAAAAATTTGGTAGCTTCATAGTCTGTAACTGGACACATAAAAATATAGAAGTTTGAATAGTTACAAGTAATGGTTGCCATTGCACCAAAAGATCGACCTATTAATGCCCAATACAACCACTAGACTTATAGAAGACATAGGAGGTGATTAAGCCATGTCACGAATCCCAAGGGGAGTGCTAACCATTTTTCCAACAATCTCCCCCTCAACGTTACCCGAGGGGATTCGAACTTGTGACCAAGCTCTGATACCACTTGTTACAAGTAATGGTTGTTGTTGCACCAAAATATCGACCTGTTAATGCCCAATACAACCACTAGACTTATAGAAGACACATGAGGTGGTTAAGTCATGTCATGAATCCCGAGGGGAGTGCTGACCATTTTGCCAACATGAGTAGAGGGGTTTGCCTCAGTCAAGCCTTTGTTTAGGAATCAACCTTGAAGTGAAATGAAATAAAAGAAGGTGTGTTGTCATGTAGGAGAGGCTAGATCTAATAGATGAAGTATATCATACCTTGACAATGCAAATACTTTTTTGAATATGATCAAATATACTGATGCAATAGCTTTTACTTAACACCAAAATCCAAAAGAAAATTATGAAAGATAAAACCTTATGGAATGGATGTTGTAATTTTCCACAATGTTGATCCAAGAGAAGAGAGAGAAGACTTGGATGAATATAGACAAATGTGTATCTCCTTCCTTAATAGAAAAATCCCCTTTTTAGCCTCTAATGGGGAAACAAGCTAGATCTATGGAGAGAAACACCTTAAATGCCTAAGAAAAATGCTTGATGGCTCTTGGACTTGATTTGTTTCCTTGTGATTGATAACTTGATCATAATAGAATTCTAATAATGGATACCAAAATGAGGAGAGATAAGGTGTTTATATACCTCTCACAACATCTCGGGGGTTAAAACTCAACTAGGATGACTATATGTCCCAATCCTCCGCTAAATTATCGAGATGGGGGCCCAATTCAAATTTGGCACCAAACTTCGAGGTATAGATCAACTAAGTTGACCTATACCCTTCAATAAAGGTCCTTATCGGGACCATGGGTCCCAGACAATGAGAGGATTTGGTAAAAAAGTGTATAGCTAGTTTCGAGGTCACGAGAGAATGTAAACGTCATGAATGGTGATATAAGGCTTAGGTGATGAAATGAATTATGGGATTGGAGGAAAAATAGAGGATCACACTTAGAAATAAGGGCTAAGCTCAATTTTAAGCAATATTAAAATGAAAGAAGATCCATATTTGAATTTAGGTGCCCATTAAGTGTCATATGAGGTCCTACTATAGAAAATACACTAAGGTAGGTGTAAAATAGTCCTTAACTTGTACACTAGTTAGGTGCTTAAAATTTAGGATAGTACACACACACACACATATATATACATACATACATACACATACATATTTAGATATACATATATATACAAATGCATATGCATGTGTATATGTATATGTATACATACATATATACATACATATGTATATATGTATTTATGTATGCATGTATGCATATACATATGCATATGCATATGCATTTGTGTGTATATATAGTTGTGTGTGTGTGTACATATGTATGTGTGTGTATGAGATATTCAAAGTAGAAATTGAGTCAAGTTCGTTCTTAATTATAATATCATTTAGAGACATCTATCTAATCCCACTAAATGTATAGAGTTTGCAAAACTGATTGATGATCTAGGCATATCTAAAGGCTGACAAATTAAAATTAAATCTAAGCTTTAAATGTGGCATGTGTGTGTGTGTGTGTGTGTGTGTGTGTGTGTGTGTGTGCATATATGATATATTCAAAGTATAAATTGAGGCATTTATCTAATCCCACTAAATGTATAGAGTTTGTGAAATCAATTGATGATCTACACCAAACTAGACATATCTAAAGACTGACAAATGAAAATTAAATTTAAGCTTTAAATGTTTTAGTGTATGCTAGCAATTATATTGAAATCTTTTTCTTCTCGCCCATTTTTGTAGTCTCTATGGATGAATGAATTGTAGGATCCTTGGTGTCAGTTATTAAGAGGACTCAAGGATAGTTTGAGAAAGAATAAAAATGTCATGAAGACTATACCATCAAAATCAAGATCATCTCTTGCAAAATAAACTCAAACCCTACTTGCATAGCTGAGATTCATGGTGAGATGGAATTGGTATGTTTTTGTAGTTATAAACTTAATATATTATAGCTAATTTGTTTTAAATTGGTTCTTCATATTTGGTGAGTACTAGGAGGATGTCATTTTCATCAAATAGTCATATCATTTGAAAAGTAGTAAGAAAATATTTAACTTATTTATGCATCTATGGTGTATTTATATACATTGGATGAATTATTTGAAATAAGAAAGGATGTTATAGAGTAAGCCTCCCAGTGACCGCACATTCCACAAGAAAGGGTTCAGACATAAGCATAAATTCAAGTGGTATTGGGTATAATCTATAAGCCTGACTATCTAATAATCAATTCATATGTGTTTTGGAAGCCCTCCAGAATGGTTTAACTCAATTTTTGAATGACATGAAGGAGTTTGTCAACCAAAGGGGTATGATAATATCATTTATTGTCTTCAATAGAGGTGTGTCCTTAGAAGAATCGAATTAGGTTGATGAATGACCATGTTTGTTTGAGATGACGAACTAATAGTGAGGAGAAAAACAAAATAAATTTAAGGGGTGGTAATTATAAAATAACAAGCAATAAATAATTTGGTGAGTCTACGATGCAAAGTTCAGAATGGACTGTCCAATCTAGTAGCTAAGCTCAACACAACATAGACAATTGAATGAAACTTGCCAAATTATTGATAGAAAACATAATCTATACATTCATGCAAGCCTTTCCATATCTAGATTGCATTAGACCCCATTGGCCATGCATGTTGGCTCATAGACCACCACAAACTTATACAAAATATATGAAGAATTCAATTCTGGATCCTAATTTCCTAGCTCCTAATTCCCAAGCTATCTTCTAATGAATTCAAGGGGTGATTATATACTAGGTCCAATATTTAGGACTAATGTGCATCGACCTCGGTTAGGCTCCAAGTACAATATCCGATGAAACATGTGTTGGCCCAAGGAACATGAAGAAACATCAAAAGTTGATGTGGAGGGGTACAGATTCATTTGGGGGTTGTCTTGACCTATATCTGTTGTGTGGTGTGTCACGTAGGCTTTACAAGGTAGGGAAGATTTTTTTAGGCCATCTCTCATTAGATTCAAGTTTTGATTACTTTACAAGGTAGGCTTTAGGTGAAGAGAACTTCAAGATAATTAGTCCATGGTCGTTGGCACTTGGGTGTTTATGTCCCCATTTTAATATGTAGAGGGAACTTGGTTTTTGCAATAGGATATAGAAAGGTTCTCCAAGATGCTCTTACATCAAACCCCTTGGGTAATTTGAAAAATGTGCCTCGCACGTTGCTAGCTCTAAAAATGATCCAAGTTATTCTAGTTCAACTTCTAAGATCTAGGCATGTCCTCTATAGGCTTTCATTTCCACTTGGCCAAATACTCCCTATATTCCTTATTTTAGGTGTTGTGCTTAGTTTGGCTATCTAAAATTTACTCTATCTACACTAGTTTTTGTGCAATAACTAGTTTTGAAGAGGGGCTTCTATGTCATTCCCATCAAATTGTACTCCATGGAATTGATACTATCTATAATGTTGAAGACTAATGATATGCCAATACCTTCTGGTAACTTCATTTCATAATCATTTCTAGAATGAAAGCTTCAAAGGATCTACATGGCTCAAACTT
This sequence comes from Chamaecyparis obtusa, assembly GCA_027943335.1. Taxonomy (NCBI): domain Eukaryota; kingdom Viridiplantae; phylum Streptophyta; class Pinopsida; order Cupressales; family Cupressaceae; genus Chamaecyparis; species Chamaecyparis obtusa. The sequence continues at coordinate 1,459,273 of BSBK01004484.1, forward strand.
ATTCATCTTCAATTGTTGTATATTGAACTTCTTCATCTTCAATTTGTTGTACATTCTAGAGATACACCATGACTCCATCTCCACCAACAAATTTTTCATCACATCTTTCTAGGTGTCTGCTCAGTACTTGTATTTTTCATTCATGATTGGGCATACCTTTGCCAAACTCTATGCCACGACATTGAACACTATTCTTTCTTCACAGCTTGATAGGTTGGGTTGCAGGGCTAGAGGTCAAGCCGGTTTCCGTGCAGATTACCAAACCATGGACCACATTTTGACTCTATGGGCAATCATTGAGGAGGCTCGCTATCGCTCTGCGAAAGTCTATTGCTACTTCATTGACTTTCATAAGGCATTCGATTCCGTCCCCCAGGTGGCCCTTTTTTAGAGACTTAGAGACATTGGGATATCTGAGATTCTTTTGACTGCCATTATGAGACTTTACGAGCGTGTTGAGGGCAAATTCAGGACTCCGAAGGGCTTTTCAGACCCTATTCAGAGCACTATTGGGGTGAAATAGGGATGCCCTCTTTCCCCCACCTTATTTGGCATCTACATTGACGAGCTTGAGGGCTTCATCAGAGATTCATCTCTCCCAGGTGATGGGTGTTATTTACACTAGGTCTTAGTTTCCATTCTTCTTTTTGTTGATGACGTGATTCTCTTAGCCTCCTCACCTGAGGGTCTCCAGAGAATTCTTGATATCTTGGCCTCCTTTTGTGATTTGAGACAGCTTGTGGTTAATCTGGGGAAGACACAAGTCATGGTCTTCAACTGCTTGAAGACCTCTCATTTACACTTCTACTTCCAGGGATAGGAGATTGAGATTGCCTCCACATACACATACCTCGGGGTTAAGTTTTCCGGTCCTCACTTCAATTTGAGACCTGCTATTCAGCCCAGAATCAGTAAAGGGATAGGTTCCCTCACCCTGATCTTTAGACACCACTTTCAGGACACCTCGTCCAAGTTATCCCTCCTGGATTCTCTGGTTAGACCTACTGTACTCTATGGCTCTGTTGTTTGGGGACCATCTCTTCTTGATTCTGACTGGACCTCTATTGAGCGTGTACAGACTCTCCTCCTTCGGTGTATCATTAGATGTCATCGTACCACCTCCCACAGCATCATCCTTGCGGAGTTTGGGGCTCATCCCTTTAGGTTAGGATCCATCTTCGATCTAGTTTGGTTTCTTCACCGCCTACATTGCTTCGCTGACACTTCAGATGACCGGAGTAGATACTCTTACCTTGCCTATTTCTCTTCTATTGAGCTGGCTAGATCTAACACCTCCCCTAGAGCTCATTGCTGGTATGCTTAGGCCACTTCTCTTTTGGGTTCCATCAGGATTCATATTGATCACCTACCCCGCTTTCAGTTTTCTTTGGATGCTCCAGCTCATCTTCTCCCCTCCAAACATGAGTTGAATGAGCATGTCAGACTTAGCATGTATAGGCAATACATCATCTCAACCTGGACCAACCCTAGTGGGGGCTTACGTTCGAGGATGGCTTTTTATGCTGAGCACTTCTTACACATAGCGTTGGTGCCATGCTCTTTGCATCGCATTGGGATCGTTCAAATTTGGCTCTCACCGCCTGCAAGCACAGACTGATCATCACATTGACAGAGAGGATCGCATTTGTTGTTTATGCACATTGTTTGAGATTGAGACTGAGGCATATTTCATTTTCCACTGCCCTATTTACTATGAGATTAGAGGGAGATTCTATTGCTTATTCAGAGATTGCAGCTCCTTGACTTCCTTCTTTTGTTACTCTGACCAGAGATGTCTGGCACTCTATTTACGGGAGATGGTACGGCTCCGTGACCAGACCCTGCAGCTTCTATTTCCCCAAAAGCAGGTCACCGAGTAGCTCATAAGGATTTCTTCTCGCCCTCGCCCCCGACTCGGGGTGTGAAGCGGCCCTCATGTGCCTCCCCCATCGGCCACTCCAGATCCGTGAGACCTCGCAATGCTTCTACCCATTAGCGGCAGACCACCAGTAGATCACGACGATGGGTCCATACCCATATTCTTCCAGGTCACTATCCTTCTGTGTTGGATTTCTTTCTGCTCGGGAAGGACCCCTAGTCCTTGCCCTGGTGGTTCTTGGATCTTTGTTCTCTGCTTCTTCTTGTTTGGTTCCTTGTTCTTTTAGCATGTTCCCCCGACCACTGTTTGGTGGTCTGCTAGTTTCTTGCTACTTTTGATGTATGATTCCTGTCCCATAGACCCCTGTTGGTCTTCTGTTGAACATTAATAAATTTATCTTATCTTATCTTATCTTATCTAGGTGTTTCTTAACTTGCTTGTGCTCAATCTCAATGTGTTTTGCAAACTCTTTTGCATATGTGCTCCTTTTATCCTCTATGCTAATGTCTTTGAGTTTCACCACTCCCTTAGGATGCAATCCAATAAAAATTCCAAATGGTGTCTTCCTTGAACTCCAATTTTTCTTGTGGTAGAATTAAATACAGTTTCCAACCTTGTCTCCTACCAAGAATCTAAGTAGGTTTCCCAAGCTCTTGTTTACAATCTCCATTTGTCCATTAATTTGGGGATGGAATGTGGAGCTAAACTTCAGGTCTATCTTCATCTTCTTCCACAATGTTTTCCAAAAATATCTACTAAACTTGGTGTTTCTGTCTCAAATAATGCTTCGGGGTACTCCATGTAGTCTCGCAATCTTTTGAAAGAAAAGATCAGCAATATGTGCCACATCACGAGTCTTCTTACAAGAAATGAAATACACCATCTTGGAGAACCAGTCCATTACCACAAATATGGAGTCATGTCCTCTCTAAGTCCGTAGTAATCCCAACACAAAATCTATGCCAATATCCTCCCAAGGCCTTTTCGAAATTGTAAGAGGTTGATATAAACTAACATTCAATCTAGTCCTCTTAGCTAAATACCACAACCTACATTCTTGAACATATTTTTTAGACATCATCATAGATCTAGGGATACACTCACAAAGGCTATAGATTTATCAATGTCAAAGTTCCTACTAGTCCTCCAAAATGTGTATCCTTGATCAAATTCTTCTGCATTGAGTTTGCAAGAATGCACAATTGGTTCCCTTTGAACATGTCATCCTAAATAAAATAGTCCAACCACTTGATCCTATAAATTACTATTGAATATTTTCTTGTCTTCCAAGCCTCCACAATATTAGAATTAGTCTCATACAAATGCTTCAACTCATAAAATCCCATCACTTCCACTCTCATATGCATCATGCATCTTTCTGAATGCTCATTTACTTTAAAATGCATTTTTGTTTAGAATTCACATCCCACTCAAAGTGAGAGAAAAATGTAATGGTGAATTTTAAATTCACATGTTGATTATCATTTGATCTTTGAGCTATTTTGAAATGATGTGGTAGAATTTCATGTTGAGTTTTGCTTCTAAATTCTCAACCACCCTCATTTACTCCTCTTTACACATAATAATATATGCTTTCTCTTGTCTCTTTCCTATCCATATTTATTCCCATCATTTACTGGCCCAAATTTCCAAATATTTGTTCACAATTCTTAAATTATATATTCCTTGTTCTATGCCATTTATGCTATGCATTGAAATCAAGCCTTCACAACATAAATCTAACAAGAAATTCAATATTTTAAGAGTTAAATGATCAACTCCTATCCCACTCATTGTTGGGAACTGACTTGCATATGTGTACAATGAGTTGTTATATCATATCCCACTCATCAGTGGGAGCCAACTTGTACATGTGTGTACAATGAGTTGTTATATCCTATTCCACTCATCATTGGGAGCTGACTTGTACATGTGTTTACAATGATTTATTACATCCTTTCATGTAGAGTCAATCATTTGAACATTAATCGCCTAAGTAATCATCATTTAAAATCGTAAGAATTCAAGGAGAATTCATTATAGGAACACTTCAAAAAAGTACTACAAAGAACTAAATATTACATCAAAAAAACATCTAAATCATGTTGATGCTTGTTCATTTCCTTGCAATCATTTCATCATTATAAAGCCCATCTTTTATAGGATTGAATTGGTAGAACTTGACCCTAGCTATCTAAGAATCTGGTGAATCAAAGAACAAAATATTACAATGCACCAAATCATGTTTGCACATCCTAAATATGATCTACACAATATGCAATTGATTATCATCCCCAAAATCAGCTTGTCTAAATTTTCAAGTTTGCACAAAATTTGAGGGCAATGAGCATTCCAAGATCCTAAACTATGGCAAAATAATTCATCAACATACCAACATTCATACCTCTCCTCACTAGAGAGCTAAGTACATTCATTGCAATTAATTTTGTTAAATATGCATGCTTTATCGTTCCCATTTGTCATTGATTTAACCTTTAATTAAGTTGTGTTTAATTGCATGCATTTATTTAATCAACTTAGATTAACTTAATGAAATTATTATTCTCCTTTCCACATTTAATTAAATGTTTAAGTCAAGTAACAATGTTATGGTATTACTCCGCTAGGATGACACGCTCCCGCTCCGATGAGATTCAAACAAACAATGCTCTCGCCCATTTCCATGTGGGGGGCCCTGACCGTTTCACAGATTCTTAGGCTGCTCTGTTTGTTGGGGCTTCTGTTCGTGCTGTTGGGGCTTCCTTTGTTGCAGTGTCTGATGGATCTTTGCCTGTGGGTGTTGTTTTTGGACAGTTTGTTGTTGCTGCGGCTAGTGTTGAGGCTCTTGGGTTGCCCCTGATGTTGCCAGGGCTTTCTCAGACGGCCTTTGCCACTGGCGGTAGGGTTGACGCCTCTGTTGATGGAAGGGTTGTGGCAATGGGTTCCTCTATTGGTGCCCTTGGCTCTTATACTGATATTGTTGCCTTTGAGGCTGGCCTCCATGGGAGTGCTCCTACTCGTTCTTCCTTGGACTTTGAGGCCCCGGGTGGCTTCCCCTATGACTGTGAGTAAGCCTATTCAGATACAGTTAGATTATGATATTGTAGATAAAATTTATGAAACTGCAGAAATTTTCTCTTCGAATGCTGCTATGTTTCGATTTGGGGGATTTTGGCCTTCTCTGTCTGCTCTTAATGCTTGGATTACCAATCATTGGGAGTCGATCTTATCTGAAAATGTTCATATTTACCCAGTTGCAAGGGGTTTTTTAATTGTAAAATTTAGTAATTCTAAAGATAGGAAATCTATCTTGTGTGATTGTAGCTTCTCTTGGGATGACTATTTCCCCCTGATGGCCAAACCTTGGCATAAGGATTTCAACCCACTTACTGAATCCTTTAACAAGATTCCAGTTTGGGTTTGGTTTCTGAATCTTCCCATGCATCTTTGGTTGGATCCGGTTTTAGAATCTGTGAGGAATGCTCTTGGGGATTTCCAGATTGTGGATTCAGATACCTCTGATATTTTACATTCAACTTTTGCTTGCATCCTTATTGAGATGGATGTTTCTAAGGGTCTCCCTGAGAATATTTGCTTGGCCTCTCTGAGGGGCTCTTGGATACAGACTTTGGATTAGGAGGGTATTCCCTTCCGCTACAGGAAATGTCACTTGACTGGCCATGTGGCTACTCGGTGCTCTTTTGAGAAGGTGAAATCGGAATGACCGCCTTCTTGGTGGTCGAGTGTCTCTGCTGAACATTATACATTGAATAAATCTTCAGCTGAGGTTAGAGAGCAGGCTGCAGGATCTTCTCAAGAGGTTCTTGCTTCTGTGGGAGTTGGTGCTATGAAGGGTAATGTTTTGGCTCAGCCTGTTTTGGCTGATTCTGCAGGGTCGAATGAATCTTTGACTGTTGATGTTGTCCAGACTGTTGACTCTGTTGTCCAGTCCGCTAATGCTTTGGACTCACCCAAACCGGTTTCTCCTAAGGAGAATGTGTTGTTTGGTGTTGATTCTACTCTGGTGTGTAATGCAGGTTCTTATGTTTCTTCAAGGGTTTGGCAGAAGGATGCTGGTATGTTGGAGGAAGGATGGACAACTATGAAAGGAAAGAAACCAAGGTCATTCGTTCCTCCTTTGGATATGAATCTTCGATCCTATAAGGGTGGTTCTAAATATATATCGTAAGAACCCTTGTTGTGGACTGTTGTCCCTTGGTGTTGGTTTTTTTTTGTGGGTGTTCCCTCTGTTGTTTTGGTGGTCTCCACTATTGTGTCTGGGCCTTTTATTGCTACATCTTTTGAGTTGTTGTACAAGGTTTCGGGTCCTTTCAAAACCTGCTTTTACTTAATCAAAACAATGTTATGGTATTAAAATACTATTATCTTTTAATACCCCAATACACTCAACTATAGATGCTTTCTCTTAAGCAGACTTGTTAGAGCACTAGGGTTTCTGTATAAAGAAGTGACAAAATAAACTACTTGTTTCAATAAACCCACCCAATACTTGTAAGTGGATAAAAGGGTGTAGTACACTAGGGGTTAATAAAGGTAACACATGCTTCCAATATAAGTTTTAATTTATACCCAAGAAAAGTCCACTACCTTTGAAGATGAAAATCTCTTCATTTTCTATTGCAATTGAACTAAAACAAACAAGATTGATTTAAAAAGGAAATTGAGGTTGTGAATTTATTTGATACAATGGAACTACAAGTCAAAATGATTCCAAATTCATCTAGATGTCAAATTATTTGTAAATCATCAATCAAACTCTAATATATAGAAGAAAAAAAATGAGCTTGGTATTGTATTGTAGAGCTAAAAATAAGTAATATATGTTAGTTGTTCTTCCTTCTCTTCCCAAACTCTTCCTCAAGTTGTGGGTGTAATTTCTACCCACCCTTGATGTGGGTTCCTAGTTGTGTTGTTATTATGTCGTAAGTGGCGTGTTATGGCCTTTGTTTTGTTGTCACTGATATGTTCATGACTTATTATTAGTGGCTTGTTTGGTCTATTTTTGTACAGGGTCAACACCCTTATTTTGCAGCTTCTATTAAAAATAATCGTAACACAAGAATATTTTTAATATGTGAAATGATTGACAACAAATCATAGGAAATGTAATTTAAGTATAATGGAACCCATCTAAACACAATGGCAATTTGAAAAGTTAAGTCATATTCTAAACTTTATCATAATTGCACAAGATCTCTTTTGAGTATCCAGGCTTTTCGAGCTGCGAGATTTCATTAGTACTAATGAAACAATATCGCCTTAGTTTCCACGAATAAACAAAACTTGTCAGTGGGATTGAAAGTACAACCAATAAAGATAGGAAGTACAAAAGACATAGAAACATAAACATACCAAAAATATTATTATCCAAGAGAATCTAATCCTAACAACCTTTGGAAATCAAAGTTATAGTTGTAAAAATTGGCTATGAAGGTAGCCACCCAAGATCTAGAAGCCAAAAGAAAACCATAATGGCAAGAGAGAAGGAATATGATAAGAATAAACTATATTCTCACCAAGAATGAAATACAAAAATGGAATGACTCAACTAGAATGATCATTACATTGGAGTTATTTTCGTTATATAGCCAAGGTGAGTTCAAAGGAGTGAATGAGACAATGACAAGTGAATGTCTCATTACATGAAGACCAATATGAAAACCTTTGGTTATATGGCCAAGGTGAGTACAATGGAGTGAATGAGACAATGGCAAGTGTTGTTAACTCATTACATGATAACCAACATGAAAATCTATCACTCCTTGAAAGGTGGATAGTTGATAGTGTGATAACACCACAAAATGTGGAGTCACATGTCCACTAAATTTGGATCACCCTCCAAAGTGAAAAAATTCATACACTATAAGTGGGTATGACAATGCTAAGTCCACATAAAGTGAAAATACTCCAAATACTCCTATCTAATCCCTAAGTAAGCTTAAATAAAATGTAATTAGTACCTAGGTGTGAATTACCCCAAGTAAAATACCTTATTTACATCAACAATAGCAAAAGCAATAGTTGTGAGAGTGAACACATCAAAGGATACAATAAATAGGATCTCTTTCACTGGTAAAACTTGCAAGAGGATCTATAGTTGAAGGAGGCTACTTCAATCTTTTCTCATATCTACATACAAGTTTGTTAGTCTATTGTTGATTGAGGATAATATTTGGCTAGTACTCTGATTTCTAATAACTGGAAATATCCTATACACGTTTGTTGAGCATATGGAATCAACAAGAAATGGTATGAACCTCTATTGGTAAACACATTTGTCACTTTGAAATCCTTGACAAAGTGCCCAATGGTGGAGTGAAAAATCGCCTAAAATAGTTAGAGAGATCGTTACTTTAATAATAACCTTCCTCTGTGTTTGAGAGGGGTAGCTCCTTTGTATGATATAATTATTTTTTATTTTTGAAATAAAACTACAAGAACATAAAAGAACTTCACAATTTTAAGATTCTTGATAATAGATACCTTATAGAATATGACTTATAAACAAAATACACACTTCACAGATACCAAAGAAGAGTATATTGAAACTAAACTCATTCACTTATGACGGTTGTCTTTATGAAATTGAGTAAAACCATGAAAATGATTATGTTCTCATACGATGAACACAAAAGATTATGTATGAACGCTTTACAAAATCAGAAACACCTCCAAAAATATCATGTATTATACAACCCAAAAACAATTCTGCCCCCAAATTATAAAGAGTCAAAAGTCCTTAAAACATCATTCTCATCTCCTTATTTAGGCATTTCTCCTTGTAACCACCTAATTTGTCAAGTCAATGACTAACTAATTTTTCTACATTTTGAGTATGTTTATGAACTTAACAATTTTCCAGCAAAAAGAGTCAGTTATCTAACTTTGACTTAAATAACCAACATCGCTAATTACAAGCGACCATTTGAATTTAAACTAAAGAGAATATACAATGACAAGAACGGATGCTTCCACTGTAGCATTGCATTGGTAATCTCTTGGAAAGTAATCCGAGCAATAGTTTATTCCTACAAGCTCGGGGACTTTGTTCTGAAATTTCTATATGAATTAAGAATCTCCACCATAAACTCATAACTAGGGATGAAGACTTCCATTTTCAATTTCAAAGTGATTTGTTTGTCATGTACCTCCATCAACTCCCAATACCAAGCTGGTATGTCACAGGCATCTATGACACAACTAAAATAATGCTTAGTCTTTTCATCACATCTGTATCAGACACTGTATTTTCTATTTATGTGTTGATTATGTGAGTGAACATGTTTAAGAGAGCTTGGCAATCAATCTGTTGAAAATCCTTTACTGCTGGTGCATCTGTGATAATCGTATTGAGCTCCTCTAAAATATTCATTTTTATTTGCTCACAAACTATCAATAACTTCTCACCTTCAACCAAGCTTTGACTGATATTCACCAGCTTCCAATTTATGCTTTTGCACCACATAGTTGTTTGATTATCTTTTGCAATGGCAAATGCCTTTTCAACAATTAGCATTTTGGGATCGATTTTAGACATCTCCTAAAGTTCACTTGGTATGCTTTGCGAAGCTAGTTCTTGTTCTTTGGTCATTTTCAGCTCCTTAGCTATTTCTTGTTCCTGTAAATCAACTTTCTCAAAGATATTTTTTGCTTTAACCACAAAATCCAAAGCTTCATTCTTCATTTGACTACTCCATTATTCAATCATTTTACAATAAGATTAGTATTTGCATGTCCTCAACAACTTTCTTTTCAATTATGCCTTCAAAACCTATGATAATTGATGGAGGAGTTGTTGAAGGTACCCCAGAAGGATCTACAATGGACTTCCTATAAGACACTAAGGCTTGAACCTGATTTTGAGCTGATCTTTTGATTGTTTCTCCTTCCTGGCTTTTTATACCAGTTGGGTTGTAGATATCTCAAAATTGTGAACATCTCCCTCAGTTGATGGCGGGCCAAGATCTACTTTGCTAATGTTGAAGTCGCCTTTGTTAGATTCCTCAATATTATTTTCTAGAAGGCCTAGCCACTTCAATACAGAGATTCCCTAAAGATGAATCAATTACCAACCTTGACATTACCTTGATTTTCTTTGCTTTAGTTGTTTTCTGAAGAAGATTTGAAACTGTGTCTAAACCAAGGGTTACCACTTGTATTACCCTTTTCTTCTTTTGTAAGCTCTCCTCTAATCATGATGAAGAAGTTTGCAAAGGTTTTCAAATATCAACACATGATGGGTTTAAGGACATTGCCTAGTTGGGAATGGGTGATATTTGATCATCATCTTTAGATGTCTACTAATGGTACTTCATAAATGCAAAAAATCATCATGGGGAGGAGATGCCATGATAACAAAAGGTGAAAAATAATGAATTTGTTGCCCTTTATCAGCATAAGGTTCCTACATTGTTGCACTCTCATCTTCTTCTTCATCTTCCCGAATTACATTTGTCATCCTACTCTTTGTTCTAGACCTTTTTTTATTGTTAAATATCCTTCACATGCCTTGGTGAGTGTTAGTTTAGAATTTTGCCTCTCTAAAATAGCTTTAAAATTGACTCACAAATGCCCACAAAATGAAAGACAAATACAAACTATCAGTTGGAGAGATCTATGTTAAACAAGTGATCTTCCTTTGAATTTTAGAGGTATAGCTCCCTCTTATGATGCAATTAATTTTCTGGGATGTGTTTTTAACCAGAAAGCAGGAAAGGCAAAACTAACATCTGAGCATAGTCATACTACAGATGTGAAGAAAGGCTTGGAGCGGAGATAATTTGTCACAAAGTCCAACTTATCCAAAATATAATATCAAAGAAAGGGGAAGAGCTCCTCGCTAAATTGAAACACAAAGTTTTCTGATATGAATGTGTAATAACCATTTCGAATAGGCAAATATCACAGAATACTATCATAACACAAAGTTTAATCTATAGTCAAGGAAGAACATGAAAAAATCACACCTTTGCACACATACATTCCTATTAAATCATAGTAGTAGAGAAATTCATGACCGCAAAGTTCATTTCATTTCCACCACACAAAAAAAGTTACATTGAAAGTTTATTTCTTTCCCCTTACTCATGTTACCCTTCTGACCGTCAAGGCCCATATATATACAAAAGAGAGTAGAAACTGTTCAAAACATAAAGTAATAGTCTTGAAAGTGACCAGTATCAAGAAAATACTAAAAACAATAACAATTACATCAACCCAAAAATTATTATTTACCAAGATTTCATACACTCTAAAATAAGGAAAACCATCATCCTAGAGTGCAGGAGCTTGTTTAGCTTCCAACTAAATTTCCATAAAAAGTTGATGAAGCTCGACATTTACCTCTTCCTCTTCCAGGACAAAGATGTCCCTGTGATACTCCACATAGCTAGTCGTTTATTTCCATGTCAAATGATGTAAGTCATATATGATGTCCAATTGGTCCACCCCAGGCCACCCCAAATCTTCTTGAACCACAGGTGCACATTCTTCATCCCATTCTTCAACAATCAATGGAAGCACCATTCCAAAGAATTAGTTGGTTGTCTTTGCAGATGAGAATTAACTCAAAAATTTCACCCCCTTTATTGATAAACAAGTCTTTAAATTCATTTAATACTGACAACAGATGATAATAATTTTCCATTTGGAGGAATGTGTTGCCACCTCAGTAAATGCATCATGTTACATTTTGACATTTAAGGAACTATACTTTGTCAAAGTTGGAGAGATTTGCATGGGAAGTTGAGCCTCGTATGTTGGTAAGAAGCTAATAGAATTACCACCCTTAGGTGTGTCGAACGATCATGGAATTTTGGAACTGATACTCCTGTCGTCATCGAGATGAAAAGGCCCAACCTCCCAATAGATCGTTCTCATGTCAAAGGATGGTGGGAAATAGGAAGTCCAGAACATGGTTAAAAACTGACACGGGCCTGATAGTATCTAGGATCGGAGGATCAGGGAATCTCCAAACTTTGGAACAGGATCAGGGTTTAATGTTCTTGATCTTTGAGCAATGTATGACAACCAAACTTAGCATAGGGACTTTGGGATTCACAAGTTGGTTTTTAGACTTTTGTTGAGACAATCATTAATGGGACAAGTTTCAAAAATTTAAATGTGGGTAGGTCTCAAATTGGGGTTAACGACAGGGTTTGAATGGGGAAAAGGATTGTAATGGACAAAGAGAATCCAAAACTCAAACAAGGACCAATGTCTAGTTTCGTTGGGCTACAAAGTCGGAAATAGAATATAGGGAGTTGTGCAAGTAGGAGGGTGGAGGGGAACATGGCAAGAACACAAGACTAATAAGCCAAAATCAACTAAGACTTTCAACAAACCAATATTTTATTCACAAGAGGGTAGTGCAAGAACACCCTACTTCAAGACACCAACTCGGGAGAATTCAAGCAAAACCATTAACAAACTGGGAAAAATAGGATCCATTACGAAAAAGAGTTGCATACTTGTGAAGCAATTGTGATCATAAGATGGTTATGCAAACTGAATGGAGACTCTTAAAAATAACTGGAATATGGTGCAGGGGGTCATAACCAAAGAGTCACTTTTCATCACGTGTTTCTAGAATCGGCAAGAAAATGTTTGTATCACCGTGCACAAGCTGGAAAGAATCTAGATAAAGACATTTATTACTCACATCATTCTACACATGCTTGCTAGTACATATCTCAACCCTACAATCAATTGTACACATTGAGGGTTCGAGAGCATGATCATCTTTATATAGAGATAGGAAGGAAACCTTTTCACATGCAGAATCATTCTCAACAAAGTCTTTTTCAACACGAAGTTTTTCTTCACCTTCTAGGTCAAGAAAAACTAGAGTTGGATCTTTGGAATGTGTCTCCATATTAATGAGGTTCTCACACTTCTTCTCAATTTCGTCAGATGTTAAATTGGTGTCATCAAAAACAAAATAATCATGATTCAAGATTTGACTTAAAGCTTCTTTTAAAGTTTCCTCAAGGGCAAGGCCTCCTAGATCTTTTTTATCAATATCCAAATCGACGATTCTCATTTTAGGAGGGAAAGGAGACATAGGTACATCAACATTCATACCTTTATTTGGACCACATGCCCTGCAACTAAATGCATTTGTATTAACTTCAATGATATGGCCATCTTTATCCTTAATTCCACACCAAAAATTGTCGTTTGAATCCTTTAAGAACCAACTCAGAACAAAGGCCACCTTGTATTCAATTTCTTTTTCAAGAGAAAGTAGTGGCTTTTCAATCTTGCATGTCAAGAAGGATTCCAACTTCTTATCTTTATCTTGGTGTAGAGTCCCTTATTTTTGTTGCTTATGATTCCAGGGGAGTGATGGCTTCGCTAATGTTGGGGTAAGGTCTTGTACCCCAAGAACCGAAACGTTATAGGACCCTTCAGTCCTTGTTTCTTCCTTTAGCCTTTTCTCATCAACCAGAAGTTGATGAATCTCATTATTGACTCTGGAGTTGATAGTACCTTTGATGCACATTCTTTAACAACCATGTAGACTATGATCTTCGCAGGGATCTAGCTTTTTCATTTCAAATTCACATATACTATCTCTAAAAGTCTCACAAAATAAATGAAGGATTTGGTCATCTTTTGCTATTATTTCTTGGAAAGTTGGTGGAGACAGTTCTTGGGCTAGGGGTAGTTTCTTCGCTTGGTCTGGTCTTGAACCTTTTTTCTGAGATCTTTCAAACAAACAAAGTTGCCAACCTTCTTTTTTGGGAAGGCACCATTAAATATTTGAAACAAGAAAGGCACTGGCCTTTTAGATCCCCAACAAAGTTGCCAAAAATCTATTAGTTTAAAATTTTGCCTCAAATAGCTTTTAAAACTGACTCACAAATGGCCACAAAATGAAAGACAAATACAAACTTACAGTTGGAGAGATTTATGTTAAAAAGATGATCTTCCTCTGAATTTTTAGAGGTACAACTCCCTCTTATGATGGAATTAATTTTCTAGAATGTACTTTCAACCAAAAAGCAGGAAATGCAAAACTAATATTTAGGCATAGTCATGCTACAAATGTGAAGAAAGGCTTGGAGTGGAGATAATTTGACACAAAGTCCAACTTATCCAGAATATAATATCAAAGAACAAGGGAAGAGTTCCTCGCTAAACGAAAACACAGTTTTCCGATATGACCATGTAGTAACCATTTCAAATAGTCAAATATCACAAAATACTATCATAACACAGTTTAATCTACAATTAAGGAAGAACATGACAAATTCGCATATTTGCACACATACATTCATATTCAATGATAGTTATAGAGAATTTCATGACGCAAAGTTCATTTCATTTCCACCACAAAAAAAAAAGTTACATCCAAAGTTTATGTATTTCCCCTTACTCTCGTTATCCTTATGGTCGTTGAGGTCCATATATATGCAAAAGAGAGCAAAAGTCGTTCAAAACATAAAGTAATAGTCTTGAAAGTGATCAGGATCAAGAAAAGAAGTTAAAAATGGTAACAGTTACATCGACCCAAAAATTACTAATTACCAAGATTCCATACACACTAAAATAAGGAAAACCATTATCCTAGAGTGTCAGAGCTCGCTTAGCTTCAACCTGAATTTCCATAAAAAGTTGATAAAGCTCAGCATTCACCTCTTCCTCTTCCATGACAACAATGTCCTTGTGATACTCTGTGTCACTGGTCCTTTCTTTCCATGAAGATGACGTAAGTTAGATATGATGTCCAATTGGTCCACCACAGGCCACCCCAAATCCGGTTGAACCACAAGTCCATGTTCCTCGTTCCATTATATGGCAATCGTTGGAAGCACCATTCCAGAGAATCAGTTGGTTGTCTTTGCAAATGAGAATTAACTAAAAAATATCACCCCTTTTCTTGATAAACAAGTCTTTAAATTCATTAATGCTGACGATGGATGATAATAATTTTCCATTTGGAGGAATGTGTTGCCACCTCATTTTATACGTCTCGTTACACTTTGGCATTTAAGGAACTGTACTTTGTCAGATTTGGAGAGATTTGCATGGGAAGTTAAGCCTCATATGTTGGTCAAGAGTTGGCAAAAATTACCACCCTTAGGTGTATCGAAATTTTGGAATTGATACTCTTGCTACCATTAGGATGAAAAGGCCCAACCTCCCAATAGACCGTTCTCATGTCAGGGGATCGTGGGAAATGGGATGTTTGGAACTCAGTTAAAAATTGTCATGGACCCAATAGTATGAAGGATTGAAGGATCGAGCAATCTTCGAACTTTGGAACAAGATCGGGGTTTACACGTTTCCAATCTTCGGGCAAGTGTGACAACCCAACTTAGCATAGGAACTTTGGGATTCACAAGTTGGTTTTCGAATTTATGTTGAGACCATCATTAATGGGACAAGTTTCAAAAATTTAAATGTGGGTAGGTCTCAAAATGGGGTAACTGTAAGATCCTTTGTTCTATTAGGGTCTGCATCATCACCATTGTTTCCTAATGCCATTTGTTGTGAATCTTTATTGGAAATAGGCTTTTGTGGATTGGAAGAAGTCATGTGGTTGTCATTTCTCATTGTAGAAGTACCCCATTTTCTTGAAGTTTGAGTGGTTGTAGCTTCAAGCATCTTATTCTTCACCCACTCCTTGGTTCTCTTGATAACAAAATAAGTTCTTTCATCTAAACTTTTTAATTCTAGAATCGTCTAGCCTATGGGTGGTAGTGGAAGCAGTTGTATCTTTATCTTTTCATAGCGGAAAAGATCAATCAAATTTAACTTGTCATCTTCTACACCAATCACATCCAATCCCACTTGAAGTCAACTAATTGTTTCATAGTGAGCCTCATCCAATCTCTCCTTCGAACTTCAAAGTCATCTTTGCAGTCCTTCCAAAAGTCCCCAATGTTAAGAAAATGGTTGAAACCGGGGCTAGTCTCAATTCTTTTAGAGCAAAATCTTTAATGTCAAAGGGGAACAACATAGTGTAAGGATAAAGATTGATTTTAACAATTGATCTCTCGATATTTTTAGAATCAGCACTAGATTCACAGCTATAATGACCAATGCCAATTGGGAACTGAATGCCATTACCTTGTTGCTTTCTGCAGATCTTGTTGATTTGATTGAATTGCCTGCAAATCTCAATCAACACTAGCTTTTCATCCACAAATCTCGGTAGCATTAAAAGGTACCCATCATAGCCTGCCAACCTAAAATAAGTAACCTTTGGGAATTGGGTGAAATAACTCATACTGTTGAATTGCAATTGCCGCTTCGGGTGAAATTTTGAGTCCAATATTCCCTTGGAGTCCTATGACAGTAAGCATGGTAAAAGCATTGTGCACCCTTCTAAAATGATGAGAGCTATTCTCCAACTGTAATTGTGGGTGATAATTATAAATTAATGGTGTATCATCAATATACGCCTTGCTTACTTAGCCTCGACCAACTCTTCATTCTTGCGATGGCATAGAAGAGATAAGACATCATGTAAAAATATTGATCCGTTTCAAATTCCATTAATTGACTGTGTAGATTGTCACTAATAATTTCCGCCCAATCAATGAACTGAATGCCTCAAATTATGCTGATGAAAAAGAAAATCCAACCTTCAAATTCATGGGAATCTTCACTTCCCATTATCATGCTGAGAAAATTATCATGTTAGCAATATCCAACCAGTTTTTAGCTATGTTGTTAAGGCATTGGCCATTGTCACTCTTTACGAAATTTACAATCTGTCCTTTTCTTCAAATGTCTTCCACGACTCCCATAAAAGAATGTGTTGTTATGATCTCGCCATGTGCAATGAGGTGAGGAGAAAGAAATGGCTAGAAAAAGAGTACAATGCAGAACTTATACAAAGGAGATCCCTTATTCAGCCAATAAGAAAAACAAAATTAAACCTCCGTTTTTCTCAAAGCTCTTCACTTAATGTAAATTTAGAGCTTCTTGCCTCTACTTCACATGGGTTTCCTTTGAGCTATGTTTTCTCTAATTCCACATCTTGAATGCGTGTACATCAACATATATAACATTGTCTGCAGATCATCTTAACTTGAAAATTTCCATTGCATTCTAGCAAACCATTTTGTTAAGGCACCGTCTTCATTACACATGCCACAAGACTATGTTTCTGATTTTAATACCTTCCAATCGCACTTGCTTGAAAATTTGTAAAGCCTTTTCAACAAATCCATTTTTTGTGTATCCCGTAATTTATGTGAAGGCATTACTTCAGGTATTTTGTCAAACAGTTCATCGCGCCTTGTCTACCATAAATCTGCATAAGATAGAAGAGGTATATTGTCAAACCATTCGGGGGCTGCTCGCCTGTGTTTCCAGCTATGGCATGTGTGTCCACCAAAACTGTTGTAAACGCTATGCCTCAATAAAATTACTTCCTTCACTTATCATTTTGACAAGTGTCCATACCTTCTTTCAAAACTCCAATTCTAGCAGGAATGGGCAAAGATTGTGAGAATGGCTTTACACCCGGTAGATGTATTTGCTTGAATCAACATACATATTTTTGCAATCGATAAATTCTATCAGAAGACAACGTTCACGTTCAGAGGCAGTTTGTTGAACAATCCAGGGGCGTTGCTTATGATTTGAGATTTGGCATGCATGCCAGCAGCCCATACCCTGTTTAATAATTTCTTTTATGTGCAGGTAGAGGGAATACTGGCAAAGTCTGTACAATTTGGCATTATTCCATTTCCCGTTTTCCTTGTAATTTAAGGCATTTGATAGGAACTTCATGCTGGGGTTGAAACCCTGATCTGCACTTTTTCTCTACAAGCAGTTGCAACCGTCTCTTACGATGAAGGTTAGAAATGCTCACAATTTGAGCATTCACAACCCTTTGGGTTATGACTCTTCAATTTTTTGAGCACTCAAAAGTCATTTTGGTTTTGTTTGCTCGAATTTTGAGCATTTTGAACTAGAATTGCTTGTCTATGTTAGAAATTTGAAAATTTTGAAGACTTTGAACAAAGCGAATAACTTCAAGAGATTTTCACCGATTTTCCTTGGAAGAGGGTTTGTTTTGAAAGTTGATCATTTAGGAACATTAAAACAATTAAGATTATTTTGAAAAATAAATTTAATTATTATTATGAATTTATGACCTAAGTCAACATAAACTCGGTGGAAACAATAACCTAAGCCAACATAAACTTAGTGGAAAGACTACAATAAAAAGTAAGCACTATCAAAAGAGATTGAA
Source organism: Chamaecyparis obtusa (assembly GCA_027943335.1). Lineage (NCBI taxonomy): Eukaryota > Viridiplantae > Streptophyta > Pinopsida > Cupressales > Cupressaceae > Chamaecyparis > Chamaecyparis obtusa. The sequence goes on from BSBK01004484.1 coordinate 1,477,389, forward strand.
AAACATTTGGTTCATTAATGAATATTCAGGTAATACGAAGATTTTTTAACACTGAATTTCCGGATTCACACAGAATTTTCAAGAATTGGACTAAGGAATCAGGGCAACACATTACAAACATGGGAGAGCATATGGATCCCCTGGAAGACATCACAGCTAACTGCAGGAGATTTTGCTGCCCATTGAAGATTCTGAAGATTATGCCCCCCATTGAAGATTCTGCTTATGGTGGACTATTAATTGCATACAGGCTTTCTCACTTGGTGTAATTTGATCATAAGCTTTCCACATTTGCCAGTGCTCACATATGTTTATTATGCCGATATCATAAAACTAAATGTGTCGCGATTGCAATTTTATGGTGGCCTCAACTGGTTATTGTGTATGAATAGGACAAATTAAAGAACTCAAGGAAAATGGTAATGCACGGCAATTGAAGTATACTTAGTAAGACAAAGTCAAGTGGAGAAACTTGAGGGAGTAAACATAAAATTTTCTTATTGATTTGAGCACGGCTTTGGCTGTCTGAAATGGCTTCTCTGGTACATCCGACATTAGATATGCTTGTCTTCAGCTTTCTTGAGTAATTGGCTTCCTAAATACCTAATTTTTGTCCTGATTTGGAAAAGGTTAGAACATCTTTATAATGGGTTCCAGGAATATGAAAAATTAGAAATGCTTAGATCTAGCTTCAATAAATAATAGTGTCCTCTTAAAATTATGGACCTATTATATCAGAGGAAAATTCTGTTGCACACCAACCATCATATGCAATAATTGCTAGAATATCCGAATAATACATGATTTAATTAAGAATCCTATTGTAAAGATACCATGAACAAGAAAGTATGGAAACATATCAGGACCTTGCATACTGACATACAATATACGAAAGATAATATGTAAAATCCAGACATTATTCTCTAGGGACACTCATTCTCTGTTGATCAGCATGACAATGTCATACTTTATCAAGAATTGATCTGTAATTTGACTTCCATGGGTTGACAAATATAGAATTTTTGTTTTATAGTTGTAGTTCAACATTCATGGGTTGGCAAGTATTGAATTGTTGTTTTATAGTTGTCAACCTCGAAGCATCTCTGGATTTTGCTTCTCCTGCTGCTGCTAATGCTGCATCCTTACAGATTCCAACATCATATTTGATCCGTTGGAGTATAGTTTAGAACAGGACTACCATGTCCTCACAGGTGCATAGAGTAGAATTACTCAACTTCTGTCATTATTTCTTCTGCTTATACAAAATTTCTAGTCCTAGTGATTTTTGTACTTTGCATATTGTTAGGTTTATGGTTCCTTGAAGGATCCATTTTCACTCACATCCCTAACTCCACCCCTTTCTTTATTAGCTTCCTTTCATTTTCTCAGTTTGTTTCATGCCGTGTCCAGCTAATTGCAGCAGCTTTTCTTCAGCTAACACCTCAGGGAAGTATATCTAAGAGTGTCTTTCTTCCCCGAGTTTGATCACTCATGGATACCAATATTATTTATTTATTTATTTATTTCCACTATTATTATTGTCCCTCCCTTGTCACCAGGACTTCAACTCTTTGCTGACCAAATCCTGCTCTTTTTCACTTGTGTTAAACAGTTATTCCTTGGCTTGCCTGCCATAAGTTTGTAACAATTATTTTTGCCCTCTTTACATTTTCAGCTTACACTTTATAAGTGCTTGGATTTGATCTTTGATTTCCCTTGGATTAAACCTTTGGGTTCCCTAAGAAATAGGCCAGAAAAACTTGCATCATAATCATTGTTTGACAGCGATCCACATTGGAATTTTCTGCATTTTACACTAATCCTATAATCCAAATGCACAATAATATTTTCACTAACGGTCCAACTAGTTTTACCTCATGATGGATTCAAACCAAGAGTACCCATAATCCAAAGAGGTCTTTTATCTTTAGCCCACTACAACTCGAATTTTGTCCTATTTATGATCCTCAGAGTCAGTCCCTGCATCTATGCAAGCATTGACATATTCCTCATTAACATTTTTCCTCTGGCCTCAATGACGACCAAAGCAATAACCTTTGTTTATTGCATACCATCCTGCTTCCTGCGCAATTTTTATGTATTGAAGCAGACCTAATGATTGGAAAATAAGAGAGTAGCATTCAAAATCACCAGCCTATACAACTGGCGTAATGCAGGGAATCTGTTTGGAATGTTTATATCTGAAATTTTCTAGGAAAGAGTACTCAATCTCAATGATTTCACATTTGTTTAACTTTTCAGATGGACTTCCACTAACCAAGCTCATACATGCTGGGATGTTTATTTCCTTGTTGGGGCTATCAAAATCAATAATTTTAAATCCTCCAAACGAGGACTATTTAGTGTGATTGATTCAGACAGATCTAACACCAAATCAATAAGACTCACAGACTTCAGACTGAGGTCATATCTTTTAAAATTTCCAAGCTGGGTGGAGCCAAAAACCTGAAAACTTGATTGATAATTTATAGCTAACTAAGGTTTACAACAGTCTGTCTTTATGTCTTGTAACATACACATAACATCATTGCCATATGTGCATTGCAGCTCTTACACAAACAAACTCTGTCGTTAGGCTTAAGCTTCATGTTTATATAAAACATGTACTCGTCTTTCTCTATACAGTTTGACAGTTTGTTCTATCACCTTATCTCTTTTATATTTTTTAAGACTAAATGTGCTGCCTTGGAACTATCATTAGTCACCACTCTTCTCAATCTAATAAAACTCTTAAGGCGAGAACTGAGTGCTCAGCTGCTCTTGTTTGCATAACTAGCCATTGGAGCAAATTATAAAATCAATATCCATAGCGAAATTGTTCACAATAAGAGATCTGAACTACAATATCTTACTATGTGGATGGAAAAAAGGGCTGCTACAAGTTGATGTCAGAAGCAGATCTGATAAGGGCATTAGCTTTGATTTTACTCCAATCCTACCTGCCTTCCTTTACCCTCTCCACTAACACACCACTTGTCTGCTTCCACATCACCTCCTCAAGTCCTGTCAAGTACTCTAATCTGTCTCCTGATTAGATCTTAAACAGCCGGCACGTTGTTCGTTATTTTAACCAGCAACAGACAACCTGCAGACTGTTACTTGTGGGCTTCCGCAAGAGGGAAGAATATGCAGTATTATCAGTATAAACCTAAGTTGCCAGTTTGGATTCGGGTTCGGATGCGGATTCCAGATTCGGGTCCAAAATTCGTTCAAATTTTTTGGGAGTTGGTTCAATTTGTTTTGGGTTCGTCCGTACAAATATATATATATATATATATGCAGCAACAGATAAATTCATACACCACTATGCTAATAGTAAAGAAACATAGCCAAATAATACACCATATATATTAATGTTTTAGTCCAAATGACATATGTTTACTTTTGACCCATTTAGTGGTCTATTTTAAGGTTGTACAGTTGGATTTAATAAAATAGAGCAAAAATAACTTTAAAAAAGTCAAAAAAATCCATTAATTGGCCGAAGTCAGCCTGGGTGATGCCGCAGATTTACAAATTCACCACAAAAATGGCAAAATTTGTGCCAGGTTCGTCTAATAGAATTTGGGCAGACTTTTGCAAAAATATGACAAGGACCAGACTTTGGGGGTTGCGAGGGAAGAATTTGGTAACATAGATATAAACTAATCACTGACTCGCACAATTTAAGTTTGGTGAAACCAACCAAACCACATATCCAACTTGGCACGGATGAGCAACTAAGATAAAGTTGTTGAAGATCTTACATAATGTGTTTTCTCTTTGTATCTCTATTCATTGGAGGAATGCCATTCACTACTGCCAGAAGACTCATTTTACAAGACACCATTTCTATTAATTTAAGTCTGATATGTTGAAGATTAGCGTCGAGAAGACGAATCAGAAAAACATCTAATCGTCGATTATGTATGGACTTATCATCAATAAACATTGTTGAATAAGAACCGATTACTAAACAATCGGTTCTATATTTCATCGACTAAACAAGGTAATGTTTACCATGATACCATTAAAGTTAATTGGTCTTGTATATACAACACTGACCAAACATAATCAACATTAGAGAAACTGCAATAAAAAGGTGTGAGTCTATAGATGCGATGAATGGATGTGATCCATTCAATCGCACAAGTATAAGACAAACATTCATGTTGCCTTCATTCACCATCGAAGGCATCTCATCACATCATAGTCGGATATTGATCAAAGCAGATCTTTGTACATAACGACCATAATCACAGGAGACATCATATTGGAGATATTGATACACACAGAAAACAATATAGTTATTGTGGCACATATTGACTGCAAAAAACAATATAGTTATCATGGTTCATATCGCAGAGGATATTATAAATACTGCAGAGTGCATACTGAAGGAGATGCAAACACATTTAGATCATTGGCTGAAGATAATCAGATCGCAGCATATACTATATCGCAGAGGAAATAAGATATAATCACAGAGGATATATATTGAGCATTGAAGATTAATTCAGATCATTGATATCAGTTCAATATATTTACATTGTAATCTGCAGATCAGGACTTTGTGAATGACCATTTGTAATTATTCATTTCATTATTAAAAGGAGATTATAGCTGGATTTTTCACCTTCAAGGTTGAAGGTTTTCCCAGGGTACTTTTGTGCTTTGTGTGTGAATTAATTTTGAAATCTACTTCCTTTATTAATCTGATTGAAAAACATGGTATCTGAGCTGGCTTAAAAAAGATCGTGGTTGGATTTATTTAGCAGCGAAATTCTTACTCATCTCTCATCTTCAAACTGCAATATCAAGACACAAAGATGGTGTACGGTCTCAAGGTCGAAGATAGACTTGAAGGGGCTTCAAATTTCACTTCATGGAAGTCTAGAGTCCTTATTGCACTTGAAGAAATTGATCTTCTTCAGTTTGTGAAAGAAGAAAATTTATCTGAGCCAAAAGATCAAGAAGAAAAACTTCAATTCAAGAAGAATGCCATAAAAGCGAAAAAGGTCATGATTGACTCTGTGAAGGATCACTTAGTGCCTATCATTTCCAAGATGACAATTGCAAGAGACATGTTTAAAACCTTGGAAGGTTTATATGAGATCAATAACACAAGCAGAGTGCTTGCCCTAAGACAACAACTTCACCATGTAAAGATGAATAAAGAAGATTTTGTCATCTCATTCTTTATGAAGATTGCTGATTTGAGAGACCAGCTGAGCACTATTGGGGACATAATTGCAGACAGAGATCTTGTTATGTTGGTACTAAAGGGTCATCCCCTATCTCGGGAGCCCTTTATTCAAGGCATCAATGTGAGATCTAAGTTGCCCAAGTTTGATCGTCTTCAAGTGGATTGTATTCAAGAAGAGTCCAGGTTGATAGCAAGAGGAATTGGGCAAAACAATCAGGATGTAGAAAACCAAGTTCGTGCTACATATACTTCTAGAGAAAGAAGCAAATGGAAGAGGAATAGAAATAGAGAATCAGATTCTGCCCCTAAACAAACGAGGAAGAAGGATCTCTCTCACATTTAGTGTTTCAGGTGTGACAAAGTGTGGTCACTTTGCTCAAGATTGCAAATTTAGATCTACACTACTTGTTACTACTGCAGAACTTGCCATGAGGGCATCTCAAAAGGAGCCAAGCTCTAAAACTGATTCAGAAGGATTCTTATTCTAAAGTCCATCTGGTTCTTCAAAGAGGAGGAATCAACATTCAAAGGGAGTCTGACAAACCCACGGAAGCAACCTTGGACAAGAAGGTTATGAGGTTGATGTTAGTGTTTAGAGTTGGGAGGGAGTCTCAACATCAGTGATTTCTAAAGATGTACTATAATGCATTCTTATCTGTGAGAGAAGCTTGAGGTGCAAGCCCTTGTAGCATTTTTCTCCGAGTCAGAGAAATTTGAGGTGTCAGCCCTTGTAGCATTTTCCCCTTGTAATGCAATCTTCTTTGTGAGAGAAGTTTGAGGTGGATGCCATGTGAGATAATCCATGACTTAGCACTTGTGTTTATTTACCCTCTAGGAGTAGCTATGGTGAACGTCATGACGAGATGACAACATCATGTTGAGTGATTCTGTGATGGGCACTTGTGCTCATTTATATTTCCGTTCATGGGAGTAGCCATGATGGACCCACCTTATGGGAGTAGCCATGGTGGAGGTCATGTGAGTTACTCCATGACCAACACTTGTTGATTCACCCTCTGGGAGTAGCTGTGGTGAACATCATCATGAGTGATTCTATGATGAAGACTTTGTTCGTTTGCATTTCCATTTATGGGACCAGCCATAATGGAATCACCCTCTGGGAGCAGCCATGGTGGACATTACTCTATAACTCAGATATCTAAGTAGATCCTCCCTAGCTAAGAGGGAGTGTTGAAGATTAGCATCGAGAGGATGAATCAGAAAAATATCTAATCATCAAAATGATCGATTATGTATTGACTTATCATCAATAAACATTGTTGAATAAGAACCGATTACTAAACTATTGGTTATATATTATCCATAAAAAAAGGTGTGAGTCTATGGATGCGATCCATTCGATCACACAAGTATAAGACAAACATTCATGTTGTCTTCATTTACCATCGAAGACATCTCATCACATCATAGTCGGATATCAATCAAAGCAGATCTATCTTTGTACACAGCGACCATAATTGCAGGAGACATCATATCGTCATATCAAAGATATCGATACACACATAAAACAATATAGTTATTGTGGCACATATTGACTGCAGAAAAAAATATAGTTACTGTGGTTCATATCACAGAGGATATTATAAATACTGCAAAGTGCATACTGAAGGAGATACAAACACGTTTAGATCATTGGCTGAAGATAATCAGATCACAGCATATACCATATCGCAGAGGATATAAGATATAATCGCAGAGGATATATATTGAGCATTGCAGATTAATTCAGATCATTGATATCAGTTCAATATATTTACATTGTAATCTGCAGATCAGGACTTTGTGAATGACCATATTGTAATTATTCATTTCAATATTAAAAGGAGATTATAGCTGGGTTTTTCATCTTCAAGGTTGAAGGTTTCCCCAGGGTACTTCTGTGCTTTGAGTGTGAATTAGTCTTGAAATATACTTCATTTATTAATCTGATCAAAAAACAACATGATACACTTTCTAAATTACATTGTCAACATCTTTACATTGAAACCAATCAGTTCAGAAATTCTACCGCTAGAATTCTCATTGTACAAACCATCAATTCTATATTACCAATCAGTTCGCAAATTCTACTGCTAGAATTCTCATTTTACAAACCATCAATTCTATATTTTTATATTTAAATATTCAATATCTTCAATAGATTGCGGAGACCAGTCAGTTCACACATTCTGTCTATTCACTTTTGACAAGAAGTCTCAGTCTTTATACCATTTTGATAAATTTCAGTTTGATACATCTTTTCAAAAATTACATTGTGAACATTTTTTAAATTAAAATAATCAGTCTCTTTGATAGATAGAAGAAACCAATCAGCATTTTTTACATTTAAGCATTAATCTCTTCAATAGATAAAAGAAACCATTCTGTCCATTCACTATTGACAAGAAGTCCGAGTCTCATTTTACACCATTTTGATAAATTTTAGTTTGATGCATCTTCATTGTGAATATTTTTAACATTTAAGTATTCAATCTCTTCAATATCAATATATGTAAGAAACCAATCAGCATTTAAGTATCGATCTCTTCGATAGATAGACCAATCAGCATGTTTTACATTTAAGAATTAATCTCTTTAATGGATAAAATAAACCAAACCAATCATTCTGCTTGCCATCATAATTCTCATTTTACAAGCTACCATTTCTATAAAATCAAATTTGATACATCTTTTCAAAAATTACATTTTACCACTTTGTACATTTAAATATTCAATCTCCTCAATAGATTCACTACAGGGACCAACACAATTCCAGTTTCATTGGGTATGGTTGAAACCAATTAGTTCACAAGTTCAAACCCTCATTCTCACTCGCATCTATCAAAACTCTTTCCACCAAAAATAAAGAGAGTTTTCTCAAATTTTATGATTATGTATACATTTTTTAGTCAAAAATAACTAAATCATGTAACAAATCATGTACAATTTCATGAATATGTATACTTTTTTAGTTAGTAATAACTAAATCAAGCAACAAGTCATGTACAATTTCATGAATATATATGCCTTTTTAGTTAGTAATAACTAAATCAAGCAATAAATCATGAATATTGTGATAAGTTAAAACTCTGTTTACTTTTATAAAAATCATGAATCCTTCTGCTATCCATAAATCTATGTAATATTATACAATAAAACAAGATTTTAGATGGGAAGGAGAAGCAAACAGAGAAACAACTGTTTTAATGGCTAGTGACAACTTACCGCAATCTAATGCATTTTGCTAGAATGTTTTATCCAATCTGTCTGTTCCCAAAAAGGCAACAATCTCAAAAGCTCATCTACCTTGTGTTCTACAATACCCCTCACTTCCTGCGGCCATTCTTTCTCAGAGAGATTGTCCAAACTTAATTGATCTGCTGCTTGCAGATAACCACATATATATCTAAGCTTTTTCTCCAAACATTCAAAACCCTTTTTGAAGTTGAGCAGAAGCGTTGCCTCACACAACACTTGCTGCGCCACCAAAAGACTGTATGCCATCTTTAACTGAAATTGCTAATGGATGCAACTCCACCTAAAACTTGCTCGGACTGGTTTACTCAATCCTGAATTCTAGACCTATATAATAAGGAAGGAAGAGATTTTTGTCATTAGGGTTTCAGAATAGCCTAGGGTTTGAAGACTTTTTTCATTATTTAGTGCTTACCCTACTTTTCAGCGCTGGCACCGACTATCCAGAAGATTCCCACATTGTTCTGCGTCCTAGCTCAATAACAGCCGGTCCCACAAGCATCGAAGAACATCCAAATACTTTAGGGTTTCTTTACATTAATTTTGATTTCACAATATCAGTTGTAAATTGGGGGCATGATTTCACAATTTCAGTTGTAAATTGGGGAGAGAGCATGGCATGGGAATTGGCTCTCAAAGATTACAATGAATAACGATTATGACAATTTTGTTCACAAAGTATGGCATGTAATTTGAAAAATTGGTTCTTATAGATTATAATGATAATTTTGTTTAGAAAGCATGAGATGTAAGTTTGGAAAATTAATTTTCTAAAATTATAATAAAAAATGATCATGATAATTTTGTTTACAATGTAAATATTAGGTTATCTATTGATTTTGCACATTAATGTTAGGAAAATTGTAGTTTAATTGATTATTAAATTAGTCATATATTTTTCAATTAATCTTTTTATTATTTCTTATATTAAACAAAGCAACTATAAGAATGAGAACTACTACTAGGTAGCTGAAAAAAAAACTAAACAATAAAGAATAATTCAGTCACTAGGGTTGTAAGAGGAAAACACGAAATTACATAAATTGCTAATAGTATTGTATTGACTAAGTTTATTTTCAAGTTGAAACGCCAAAAAATGTTCCTTAAAACACGAAATTACATAAATTGCTAATAGTATTGTATTGACTAAGTTTATTTTCAAGTTGAAACGCCAAAAAATGTTCCTTAATTTGTTGAAGTTGGTCCATGACATTAACATTCTTCTTGCATAAGACCTAGATCTATGAAAATACGAAACCAACTTGAAGAAATATGCCAAAGTCAAGCCTTGGATTACCAATTATGTGATGATAGTTATTTGAAAACACAGTCACACATATATTTTTCCATATATGCTTTAAACTAACTTGTATAATGGAGTCAAAAAATTATATAATTCTACTTACCAAAATAAATAAAAAATGGCTTCATTCTAATCTAGATTATGATTAAAAAATCAAGATAAGTCTCTAAACATTGTAGACCATTGTTTCTTACTAAATAAGCAATCTTGGAAGATATGTTTCAAATTTTCAACATTTTGGCAAATGGGATAGTTGGGTTGGTTGAACCATAATAGATTTCAATCTATCCTCGATGTATAGCTTACAATGTAGTAGTTTCCAAGTTAATGATTCAATATCATAATCAACTTTAGATTTTCATATTTGAGCACTCATTTTGGTCCAAAATTTAGAGCTCAATCTACATTTCCATTTTTTTATTTAGATGACGAGTAAAAGGTCACCATCTAGGAAGGATTTGAATATAAACCTTTCTTCAAAGGAAATATATTAAAATGACTAAAACACATCTATCTCTCATCCTTAAAAAAGTTACAATATCTTAGAATTTATAGTTTCATAGAAAGATCAATAGGAACTAATGACTGCACAAAAATAAAGAAGTGTTTATATGTATCACCCAGCCTATAATGTTATTTAATATATGTCCATGGGGCTCAATCAAACATATTAAAATCTCAAATATCGTTAAATTGATGAGCCCCTTTTTTAAAATAAAACTGAGCATATTTGGGGAAGGTAATAGCCAGTGGTTGATTATGATAGTTAATAGGTTTATTCCAACACATTGACGCTCCAACAAAAATAAAACCATGTTGTTGTGAAGAGTCATTCCATTTAAAATATTATGGACTTTTTGGAAAACTCTTCATATAGATTATAAAGGAAAGGAAGCTCTACTTTTTAAAAAAGGAGACTTGCATTTTATCTAACCAATTAGTAGATTGCCACTTCTTATTAACTGGAGCTTCCATGATTTGATGTTGGACTAAAAAAATTCATGGTTCATCTCATATGGTAGCTTAGGCAATCCATTTAGCAACAAGACTTATATAACCCTTGAGTTCTAGGATCTATAAGCCAAAGCCACTTTTGTATCTTGGTTGAATACAATGAGGTCAAGGATAGGTTATAAATCCAACATTACCATCCCACTTGGACCACAAGAATTTTTGAATTTTATTATTCAACGATTCATATCTATGTTTTGACAACATCCAACAAATGAATAATACACATTGGTAGCAATGAGGATTGTATTAGCAACTCGAGTCTTACTAACTAAGGATAAGGATTTGTTGCCCAAGTTACATAGCTTATTCTTTAGTCTATTAAAAAACCAACCTTACATTTTATTTTTTAAAAAGAGATGTCCGATCCAAAAGAAATGCTAAGTTATCTAGTTATCTCTCTGTGTTTGATTTTACTCCACTCTTTAGGAATATATTGAATGATGGGGCTAAGTTAAGACAAGAAAAATCCATTTGTTATGAGCTAATTAAGAACTAATATAATAATATAAATTTAAAATATCTAGGGTGTTGTTTAATTCTTCTTTAAAATTTGTAAGAACGACATACTATCATCAAAATAGTGGGAGTTAATAATTGTTGGTATGAATAAGGTGGTGTGCCTAAATAATTTACCATTGGGTCCTATTCACTTGTTAAGCTTATTAATGTTCTAGGGAATCTTTCTAGAACTTTTAGTTGTCATGGGATTTTATCGTAGAATTAAGTTGGTTGTCTCATAACATCAGATTAAGAAACATGTCATAATCTTGTTTAATCCTATTCCTCAACATTGCCTTTAAAGAAAGACCTCAAATGTACATTTTTTATTATTCAAACATCCATAATCAAGTAAGTTATTCTTGACATTTTATCTCTTGTGGAAGAGTATTTCTATGTTGCATGTGATCCTTAGGTGCGGGGAGTTCAAAATAAATTCTTATAATAACCACCATATTTTTGGAATAGAGATGCCTTTAATAAGGTTCATTTGATTATATTTCCAAAGAAGATACCCCAAGGAAAATTTTGCACCCTTGTTGAGCTATCAACTCAACAACCTGTTGAAACTTGGGATCATTCTCAAGTTGTGGGTAACTTGTAGTGAGAATGAACCTCTAGAGAATATTGGTTCATTTTAATGTTTCACCTAAAACTAAAGGTTATAGAAAAAAGGGAGAGAAACTACTTTGGAAATGAAAACTAAAACTAAAGGTTTTGTACCAAATGAGTTCTCAGATCCTAACCACTATTTAATACATATGACCACTCAATACACAAACTATTCCTTACACAACTCAAGTTTGACATACTTATACATCAGTACTTCATAGGAAATTTTATAGTTTTTCACAATCCTAGAAGGGAAAATTAGTATTTTCACAATTAGAAAGTTGTCCAAACTTATGGCATAACCTACAAGTTGAATAAAATACATTTACCTCTACATAAGATGTTGAAGAAATGAGACATACTTAAATGATTTGTATGAAACTACAGAAAAAATGTCAATCATTCATTTTCACACATAAATAAGTAAATTAAAGAAGGTAAATACTTACTTTTTATTAATCAAAAGGTGTTTACACATAACTATTCATGTCTAAATATTGAGTCTTTTTCCATTACAAGACTAGAGAGAACTGGTTTCATATTACAAACTTGGCCTGAAACAACAAGAACTAACTAGAAACTGAACCTAAGAGTTATGCTTTATAGAGTACAAAAACTTTCTACAAGAAATAACATGTGCTAAAGAAATAAATAGAAAAGAAGACATGTGTTACATGAATCTTTCTTTGTAAAACCCCCTTGGGTGTCCATCTAATGTGTTTCTAATAAGGCCCTTAAATTGCTCCAAATTAATGGAAGAGTGCATAAAAAAATTCTTACTTTAACCCACCCAAATTGATTATGGCCTCAATCAACTCCTAGACACTCTCAATTGGCTCCAACTTGATCAAAAAGCTTCCAAAATTCTATCAACCTCTCGAAAAAATAGTCAAACTACCTTTCACTCTCTCCTTGACTACTAAAACTTCTTCCCATGATCACAGGGATTTTTGTTTCTTTCCTCCAACTACCCAAGGTTAAATACGACTAATTTTGGGTTATAAATAACCTCCTAGCTACTAAAAAATGTGTGACTAGAGCTCCAAAGTGTTGCCCATATGCAATCACATTTATAAAAGACACCTTACATATGTCAAAAATTATTAATGGAACACAAATCTACTTGTATCCATGAGCTTTATGCCTTACATAGTGATAATAAACTTAGTGATATCATTATAATGCAAACTTACTTCCTTAAGCCTACTTATTCTTCATTTCCCAAGTTCATTATCATAGTATTCCATGAGCATCTTATCATGCAAAACTCTTCATATAGATTATAAAGGAAAGGAAGCTCTACTTTTTAAAAAAGGAGACTTGCATTTTATCTAACCAATTAGTAGATTGCCACTTCTTATTAACTGGAGCTTCCATGATTTGATGTTGGACTAAAAAAATTCATGGTTCATCTCATATGGTAGCTTAGGCAATCCATTTAGCAACAAGACTTATATAACCCTTGAGTTCTAGGATCTATAAGCCAAAGCCACTTTTGTATCTTGGTTGAATACAATGAGGTCAAGGATAGGTTATAAATCCAACATTACCATCCCACTTGGACCACAAGAATTTTTGAATTTTATTATTCAACGATTCATATCTATGTTTTGACAACATCCAACAAATGAATAATACACATTGGTAGCAATGAGGATTGTATTAGCAACTCGAGTCTTACTAACTAAGGATAAGGATTTGTTGCCCAAGTTACATAGCTTATTCTTTAGTCTATTAAAAAACCAACCTTACATTTTATTTTTTAAAAAGAGATGTCCGATCCAAAAGAAATGCTAAGTTATCTAGTTATCTCTCTGTGTTTGATTTTACTCCACTCTTTAGGAATATATTGAATGATGGGGCTAAGTTAAGACAAGAAAAATCCATTTGTTATGAGCTAATTAAGAACTAATATAATAATATAAATTTAAAATATCTAGGGTGTTGTTTAATTCTTCTTTAAAATTTGTAAGAACGACATACTATCATCAAAATAGTGGGAGTTAATAATTGTTGGTATGAATAAGGTGGTGTGCCTAAATAATTTACCATTGGGTCCTATTCACTTGTTAAGCTTATTAATGTTCTAGGGAATCTTTCTAGAACTTTTAGTTGTCATGGGATTTTATCGTAGAATTAAGTTGGTTGTCTCATAACATCAGATTAAGAAACATGTCATAATCTTGTTTAATCCTATTCCTCAACATTGCCTTTAAAGAAAGACCTCAAATGTACATTTTTTATTATTCAAACATCCATAATCAAGTAAGTTATTCTTGACATTTTATCTCTTGTGGAAGAGTATTTCTATGTTGCATGTGATCCTTAGGTGCGGGGAGTTCAAAATAAATTCTTATAATAACCACCATATTTTTGGAATAGAGATGCCTTTAATAAGGTTCATTTGATTATATTTCCAAAGAAGATACCCCAAGGAAAATTTTGCACCCTTGTTGAGCTATCAACTCAACAACCTGTTGAAACTTGGGATCATTCTCAAGTTGTGGGTAACTTGTAGTGAGAATGAACCTCTAGAGAATATTGGTTCATTTTAATGTTTCACCTAAAACTAAAGGTTATAGAAAAAAGGGAGAGAAACTACTTTGGAAATGAAAACTAAAACTAAAGGTTTTGTACCAAATGAGTTCTCAGATCCTAACCACTATTTAATACATATGACCACTCAATACACAAACTATTCCTTACACAACTCAAGTTTGACATACTTATACATCAGTACTTCATAGGAAATTTTATAGTTTTTCACAATCCTAGAAGGGAAAATTAGTATTTTCACAATTAGAAAGTTGTCCAAACTTATGGCATAACCTACAAGTTGAATAAAATACATTTACCTCTACATAAGATGTTGAAGAAATGAGACATACTTAAATGATTTGTATGAAACTACAGAAAAAATGTCAATCATTCATTTTCACACATAAATAAGTAAATTAAAGAAGGTAAATACTTACTTTTTATTAATCAAAAGGTGTTTACACATAACTATTCATGTCTAAATATTGAGTCTTTTTCCATTACAAGACTAGAGAGAACTGGTTTCATATTACAAACTTGGCCTGAAACAACAAGAACTAACTAGAAACTGAACCTAAGAGTTATGCTTTATAGAGTACAAAAACTTTCTACAAGAAATAACATGTGCTAAAGAAATAAATAGAAAAGAAGACATGTGTTACATGAATCTTTCTTTGTAAAACCCCCTTGGGTGTCCATCTAATGTGTTTCTAATAAGGCCCTTAAATTGCTCCAAATTAATGGAAGAGTGCATAAAAAAATTCTTACTTTAACCCACCCAAATTGATTATGGCCTCAATCAACTCCTAGACACTCTCAATTGGCTCCAACTTGATCAAAAAGCTTCCAAAATTCTATCAACCTCTCGAAAAAATAGTCAAACTACCTTTCACTCTCTCCTTGACTACTAAAACTTCTTCCCATGATCACAGGGATTTTTGTTTCTTTCCTCCAACTACCCAAGGTTAAATACGACTAATTTTGGGTTATAAATAACCTCCTAGCTACTAAAAAATGTGTGACTAGAGCTCCAAAGTGTTGCCCATATGCAATCACATTTATAAAAGACACCTTACATATGTCAAAAATTATTAATGGAACACAAATCTACTTGTATCCATGAGCTTTATGCCTTACATAGTGATAATAAACTTAGTGATATCATTATAATGCAAACTTACTTCCTTAAGCCTACTTATTCTTCATTTCCCAAGTTCATTATCATAGTATTCCATGAGCATCTTATCATGCAAAACTCTTCATATAGATTATAAAGGAAAGGAAGCTCTACTTTTTAAAAAAGGAGACTTGCATTTTATCTAACCAATTAGTAGATTGCCACTTCTTATTAACTGGAGCTTCCATGATTTGATGTTGGACTAAAAAAATTCATGGTTCATCTCATATGGTAGCTTAGGCAATCCATTTAGCAACAAGACTTATATAACCCTTGAGTTCTAGGATCTATAAGCCAAAGCCACTTTTGTATCTTGGTTGAATACAATGAGGTCAAGGATAGGTTATAAATCCAACATTACCATCCCACTTGGACCACAAGAATTTTTGAATTTTATTATTCAACGATTCATATCTATGTTTTGACAACATCCAACAAATGAATAATACACATTGGTAGCAATGAGGATTGTATTAGCAACTCGAGTCTTACTAACTAAGGATAAGGATTTGTTGCCCAAGTTACATAGCTTATTCTTTAGTCTATTAAAAAACCAACCTTACATTTTATTTTTTAAAAAGAGATGTCCGATCCAAAAGAAATGCTAAGTTATCTAGTTATCTCTCTGTGTTTGATTTTACTCCACTCTTTAGGAATATATTGAATGATGGGGCTAAGTTAAGACAAGAAAAATCCATTTGTTATGAGCTAATTAAGAACTAATATAATAATATAAATTTAAAATATCTAGGGTGTTGTTTAATTCTTCTTTAAAATTTGTAAGAACGACATACTATCATCAAAATAGTGGGAGTTAATAATTGTTGGTATGAATAAGGTGGTGTGCCTAAATAATTTACCATTGGGTCCTATTCACTTGTTAAGCTTATTAATGTTCTAGGGAATCTTTCTAGAACTTTTAGTTGTCATGGGATTTTATCGTAGAATTAAGTTGGTTGTCTCATAACATCAGATTAAGAAACATGTCATAATCTTGTTTAATCCTATTCCTCAACATTGCCTTTAAAGAAAGACCTCAAATGTACATTTTTTATTATTCAAACATCCATAATCAAGTAAGTTATTCTTGACATTTTATCTCTTGTGGAAGAGTATTTCTATGTTGCATGTGATCCTTAGGTGCGGGGAGTTCAAAATAAATTCTTATAATAACCACCATATTTTTGGAATAGAGATGCCTTTAATAAGGTTCATTTGATTATATTTCCAAAGAAGATACCCCAAGGAAAATTTTGCACCCTTGTTGAGCTATCAACTCAACAACCTGTTGAAACTTGGGATCATTCTCAAGTTGTGGGTAACTTGTAGTGAGAATGAACCTCTAGAGAATATTGGTTCATTTTAATGTTTCACCTAAAACTAAAGGTTATAGAAAAAAGGGAGAGAAACTACTTTGGAAATGAAAACTAAAACTAAAGGTTTTGTACCAAATGAGTTCTCAGATCCTAACCACTATTTAATACATATGACCACTCAATACACAAACTATTCCTTACACAACTCAAGTTTGACATACTTATACATCAGTACTTCATAGGAAATTTTATAGTTTTTCACAATCCTAGAAGGGAAAATTAGTATTTTCACAATTAGAAAGTTGTCCAAACTTATGGCATAACCTACAAGTTGAATAAAATACATTTACCTCTACATAAGATGTTGAAGAAATGAGACATACTTAAATGATTTGTATGAAACTACAGAAAAAATGTCAATCATTCATTTTCACACATAAATAAGTAAATTAAAGAAGGTAAATACTTACTTTTTATTAATCAAAAGGTGTTTACACATAACTATTCATGTCTAAATATTGAGTCTTTTTCCATTACAAGACTAGAGAGAACTGGTTTCATATTACAAACTTGGCCTGAAACAACAAGAACTAACTAGAAACTGAACCTAAGAGTTATGCTTTATAGAGTACAAAAACTTTCTACAAGAAATAACATGTGCTAAAGAAATAAATAGAAAAGAAGACATGTGTTACATGAATCTTTCTTTGTAAAACCCCCTTGGGTGTCCATCTAATGTGTTTCTAATAAGGCCCTTAAATTGCTCCAAATTAATGGAAGAGTGCATAAAAAAATTCTTACTTTAACCCACCCAAATTGATTATGGCCTCAATCAACTCCTAGACACTCTCAATTGGCTCCAACTTGATCAAAAAGCTTCCAAAATTCTATCAACCTCTCGAAAAAATAGTCAAACTACCTTTCACTCTCTCCTTGACTACTAAAACTTCTTCCCATGATCACAGGGATTTTTGTTTCTTTCCTCCAACTACCCAAGGTTAAATACGACTAATTTTGGGTTATAAATAACCTCCTAGCTACTAAAAAATGTGTGACTAGAGCTCCAAAGTGTTGCCCATATGCAATCACATTTATAAAAGACACCTTACATATGTCAAAAATTATTAATGGAACACAAATCTACTTGTATCCATGAGCTTTATGCCTTACATAGTGATAATAAACTTAGTGATATCATTATAATGCAAACTTACTTCCTTAAGCCTACTTATTCTTCATTTCCCAAGTTCATTATCATAGTATTCCATGAGCATCTTATCATGCAAAATATTTCACTTGTTATGCTATTATAAGGTAGAAATTAGGGTTCACTATAATGCATGGACAAACTATGAATCTTAGGCCTATATCCACTTACATTGAAAGGAAGAGGCTCCACTAGGCCTTAAGAGGAATGAAGCACTAGGTGGACACAATGAGCATTCATTGTTATGGAAAGTTGTGACTATGTAATTGTGGATGGAAGATGTAAGATGGGGTCCAAATGGAGTGGATGTTCTCTTGTGTATATAGGGGGACTACGAAAAAATAGGCAGTGTTCGATAAAGACTTGGTAACATTAAATTGTAGCATACCTTTGATCCAAATCTAAAGATGAAATGGAAGCACAAGTGTACCCTAGGTGACTTGCTCCCAAGACTAGGGTGCCCTACTTGACTTTCTCCCAACAGTTTTAGTTCTTACAAGTTGAATATTTTATATCCTCACCTGAATTATCTATAACTTTTTCCATGCATCCATCACTTGTATCTACACACAAAAAATATTGAAAATGTTGTATATAAAGGGGTTTACTTAAGTCAAAACTTGATAGGAATTAACTTTGAGTTGATAGAATTCTTATACCTTCATATACCTTAAAATGCTCATGAAGATGCTTGAAGTCAACTTGATGTTGACTTTAGGATAGGAAGAGCATGCATGCTTTCACAAATGTTTAGATCTAAAAAACTAATCCATGTCTTCAATGCCTTGATGCTTGATTTCTTACCTTAAAACTTGAAAATGGGAAATTGTAGTGAAAAGCTTGATTTGGAATTTATTGCTTGTCAAAATAAGGGAGGGAAGCTTGCTTTTATACCTCTCTCAACATTTCAAGGTGTAAACCTTGATGAATGTCGATGCAGGTTTAAAAATCCCACTAAAATAATGTGACCATTGAATGGGTTCAATTTGTGCCCAATAATTGGGGAGTGAGGCACCCTAATTGCCCTTCTCACCCCAATGTAGCCTCAAATTGGTACCGTAGGTCTTAGTTGGTGAAAGGAAGCCAAAATTAAATACAAAATTGAACTAAATCAATAATATTGGGTACAAGAGGCCATGAACACTAAAATAGGGCCTAATTGAGCAAGAAATTGTATAGGGATTCAATTTATGATGCTACAATTAGCCTCCACTTTAGAAGGAGTATGAACTTGCTTCATACTTTTAGGTAAACTAGATCAAAGATTAGGAAAATTTCATCAAGGTAAAAGAGACAAGGAAACACCAATTCCCAAGTGAATTAGGGCCTCATCAGTCTAAGACCAAGACAAAAGTAACAACACATGAAAAGGAGGAAAGGGAGATAAAGATATGATTGTATTGACAGAGTCATGTAAAGAGATCATTTCAAAGAGAGAGTTACGCTAGTCAACCTACCCCAAGGAAAACCAAGAAAATCATTGTATGCTGGGAAATTTTCTACAAGCAAGTGGTGTAAAAGGATAACCAAGGGAAGAATTGTATCTGAGGAAATATACCAAGAGAAGATTACAAAGCGAAAGGCGCAATTTGCTAATTAACCTAAAAAAAATGACTTCAAAACTTGATTGTTGTGTGTGTGTAATGAAGAGTACAATGTATACACTCACATCAAAGCAATTGTGTATGCCTTATTGGGAGCCATATCTTTAAGGTAGTATATGTGCATCCAAAATAGAAGCACCTTTCCACTATGATATGGCCCCAAGAAAGGACAAAATCAAGGGAAATAAATCACACAATAAAAGGAGATCACATAGGGGATCCACTAACTTTGGGGTTAGTATGCATATTTGATAACTCATGTATATCAAGAAATATTGTATTGATTTCACCTCATTCCCCAAAGGTAGTGGAACTACAAGCACAATGGAAGTAGAGTGCATCTTGTTGAACAACAAAAGTTCTTTTTGGATCAAAATTGCAAAGATCAAAAAGAGAGACGAATCTCACTACTTTGCAGTCTCTAACCAGACAACACAACGGAAGATTTACAACCATAGAACATGTATGACATTACATATAACTTACAAATAGAAGAATTGAGATACAAATAGAATAATCTCATAACATGTTCAGTCCCTTTATCACCTTGTACCAGTGGAGCAACATGGGTCATACAAAGAGAGATATAAAAAACAATAATAACAAGCAATACATCATAGGGGTAGCACATTAGGAATAAGAAAAACACAAAAGAAAATCCAGCATACAAGAAGAGTTATTCAAATGTATCATCTGCCTCCCCATCTTGTTGAATGTTATTTAAGGAAGGGGGACAACATGTGAGAGGAGAAATGTCAAGAACAATAGATGGAGATAATGCAAGTTTCAAACAAGGACTTGTTAGCACAAGTAAAAATTCCATGGCTTTAGCATTTTTCTCCAGGCCTGTGCAATTATTTTTCCATATTTTTGGCTAAACCCTAGGCAAAATTTCAAAAATCTAGCCATTTGTAAGAAAAACCCTAAGTGTGCCCTAGCCCTATTCTAATTTCATGTTACTTTTTTGGGCCACTTAAAGTTTCATTAAGACATGTGCATTAAATTTTATTCACTCTAGCGGCCATTATTTTCCTAAGTCTCCAAGCACCCAGCTTTAATTTTTCCTAAAGTCCAGCGGCAGTAATTTTTCCTAAGTCAAGCCCCTTAATATTTCCTAATGTTTTCGGCCTTTATCCTTTCCTGGGCTCGGCTTTTTGACACCATCTCGATCCAACAATGGGCGTAAGATCTTATGGAGTGTGTCAGAGGTTTGTGAAGTTGCGCCAATCATTGATTCTCGTTCACGACAAAGGGCTTTTCAATGTAATGGGTCCACATGCCAGGTGTGCTTAGTCAACACTTTCTCATTGGTCCACGTATTAATGACTCAGAATATTGTCAGTGGGGCCAACGATTTCAGAGGTTCAGAGGCTCTGACATCTATAGAGATCAATGGTGGGCATGTCTTCGCAAAGGATGTGTCAGATAAATGAGATTATAAGACAACCGTTGATTCCTTTTTGTGACGTAATCTTTTCTTTCAATGGGTCCACTGCCTGGCATTCATAGTTGGCAGCTTCTGATTGGTCGAGGAGTAGTGACTTGGAAATTGTCAGGTGGGTCCGCAGTTTTTAAAGGAGATAAAGTGTGTGCAGGTCCACAAGATCATGTGGTTGTCGTTATACCACTGAGACAAGTTGATCAATTTTTAAGGTCAACGGTATAGCAACAGCCGTTGATCTTGCTTGGTCGATGACATGTCAGTGTGGGACCTTTTGCCAGTGGGTGTTGACATGCATGTTTGTGATTGGTCAAGTTGATAATGAGGTGGAGCTTGTCAGTGGGGCCTGTGTCAAAGATTTTTGATCGACGGTCGGTGTATGATCACATGGAATATTCTTCCCCCATGTGATCTTACGCTTGTCATCCGATTGGATGCCGAGGGGTAGTGGGTCCTGTGTTAGAGCTGACTAGGCGGAGGTGATGCATGGTGTGTTGACATCTGATGGTTTGCAGGCGGGCCCAGGGTTATAAAGTATTTTCTATATTCTAGCAGCTCAGACAAAATGTTTAGTGGGACCAATTGCCATGTGTTGCTAAGATGTCAGGTTTTGATTGGCCGTGGATTTTAGAAATGCAAACACGTCAGTGGGCCTGAGAGATTCTAAAGGATGCAAAGATAGAAGATCTAACGGTTGTCTGATGTTCACATAGAATCTTTTGAGGCTATGCAAACTTACGACAACCGTTCATTTTACAACTTATGAAGAAGTGGGTCCAGTATGCCAATTCATTGCTAACGTGCTTTTTTCTCATTGGTCGAGGGTTTAGTAATGTGTAAAGTGATTTTTAAAGATTTTTGTTGACTGTTGAAGGATTTTACGAGCCACCTGATTTGCCGAGAATATAATAGATCAACGGTCACGTTTTAAAGTTGAGCTAGTTATTGTTTTTATTCAAATTCAAATATCCTACAGGGTTTTTGCTAGGGTTTTTGAACCAGTGAGTCATGTAAAGCAATGCGGTGGCTAGGAATTGAATTCTTCAGTACAATTTGCAGTTGGGGAAGATAGCAGAAGGTTTAAATTACAGATAAAATCCAATTTTTGTTCCTGATGATGCCAAGCCAAATGAATATCAGGGTTAAATAATTGCAGAGAGGCATTCATTACAGGATGGACAGCAAGATAGTAAAAATCAAATTTGTTGAAAAGAGCCAAGGATAGCATTGAAGACAAAAAGCATGTCGGCTCAAATGCAAATATCTCACCTATTTCAGTAGTGTAGTTATTGTAAACCCTTTGGGGTTGTTGTAAAGGTTTTTTAAGGTTAGTTTGTGTAACCCTAGAATGATCGGTTGCTTGTTTCATCTCTTGGTATAAAGAGATTTTTCATGATCATTCTAAGAGATTGGAGTTTAGGTGTTAAAAAAGATAGAAATTTTTGAAACCCTAGCTTTCAGTCAAGGATTGTAATTTTTGATATCATTTTATCAAACAATAGAGAAGAAATACAGATTGATGTTCTTATCTTGCAAGCTTACTATTCTGGATACTGTATGCACATGGTGAAAGGTTATACTTAATACAAACCTCAAATCTTTGCTCTCCTTTGCTCTATTCTTTGAATCTTTAAATGTTTGCATAAGGTTTATGTGAATGTATTGGTGCTTTGAGTTCCAACCTAAGAGTTAGATTAAATATTGCTCAAAGTGGAATATGTGTTCTTGGTTGAAGGATTTTCATAAGTAGGAAAGAGTTGGGATATTTTGTATTTATGTCTAAAGACCAATTTTAGACACCATTGTATTCATCCTTTTCCTTAATATTTTTCCCCATGGATAAGGCACTGGCTTGTATTCTCCTATCTTTGTGTTGAGAAGAGCAATTCAAGCCTTGTAATCCCAAATCATTTAAATCATTACCAGTCTTTACTTTTATTTACATTTGTGTATTGTCCTATCCAATGATGGAGAGTCAATGAATAATAGGTTGTTGTTTAGTACTTTCTCACTGTATTCATCTATTGAAGGATCCAATAAAGAAATAAGGGGCAGAGTTAGAACTATCAGTTAGAGTTAATACTATTGGATCAGGTGCACCCGCCTTGGTTTTGCAGAGCCAGAAGCAGAAGAGGGTAGTCTTATCCCTATAGTTGGTCCAGTTGCTTATAGATTGCCTATATTTGGAGCTAACCATTCCTTAACATCCATCATAAGCATATTGGTATCTCATGGAGTCTAAAATCCTATCCAGGAACCAACAAATTGGTGACTCCACTGGGGAGAACAACAACAAAGAACTCAATTGTTAGAATCTCTGGTTATTACTACATCATAGATTATTAGTATTATATAACTCAGATAGATTTGACCCATCCGAGTCACCAAAAAATTGGTGACTTTGTTGGGGACAGATAAACAAGTCTTGTTAAAGAAATCAAAATTCCTGGTGTTTTCATTGATAAATCAAGTTTCAAATTGATTCAGCCCTTCCAGGTCACCATCAAATCAGTGATTCTACTGGAGAATAGAGAAATACTATCAAGAGAAAATAGTGTAGGTTTCAATTTGAGATAGACTCATGACCTACCTATTTCAATTATTTGATATCTCTGGTGTTACAAATTAGCATAGATAACACAGGTACAAGTTGAGCTTAGACTCCTGGCTAGCTTATCTTTTATCTAGTGGTCTTCATTAAAGAGTATAAGAGTCAGTTTCAGTAAGGTTTCAAATTATCTCACATTTTTTGAGTGGCGACTCTGAGCATCTCTGTAACTAGTGCTTTAAGTAATATATCACAATGAGTTTCAAAATCACAAGGTCTTGGAGGAAGGAACACCCAGAAGAAAGCTTGCAGGGTGGGCTTCCTGCCACATCAAGAAGAACTCAGGTTAGGAAAGAAAAAAGTGTTAATGATATGTCTCTAACCTAGAAGCAAAGGGGAAACCTAGGATGGGAGGGTCTTACTCCTCCTAGTCAGCAAGGAAATGCCTCAGAATATGAGGAGGTAGTTGATTAAGCCCTGAACCAGTATGAAGACTATTATTCCCCCACAGAAAGAGAGGGTGAAAGACCATCCCAAAATAGAAGGATTTCATGGAAATTTATTAGGTATAGAAGCAAAAGCAGGGGTGGACAGGATTTTGTTCCCCCTTTAACCCTTGATTCATCAATACCCCAAGGCCCCCATGAATCTCAGGATCAACAAGAAGAGCCCCAAGCACAACAGGATGAGTCTGAAACCACTTTGCCTGATTCTAAATTTTTTTTGAGGAATTATATGAATTGGAAAGAAGAATTCAAGAACAAGCAGCCATTAGGAAAAAGAGAGAAAATGAGAAGGAAGAAAGGGTCATACATGCCATGATCAAGGCTGACTAATTAAGAAGTAGTTGTTAGATTTAGAGGCTATAAATCATGTTCCCATTCTTGAACAAACAAGTGAGCTGCCTGTTGTCCATAAGACTTTTGAAATAAGGAAACCAAGGGATAAAGGGAAACAAAAGGAAGTAGGCATTTCAATTAAAGAACCTGTAGCCCCAAAAATCCCTATAGACCAGGCCTTAAGATTGGAAGCCGACCTAGAAAAGGCCAAAAAAGAATAGGAATTGCTAGCCAAAGAACTTGAAAAGGCAGAACTAGAAGCTGCAACATTAGAAATGAAAAAGAAAATTGATTTTCTTAAAAGGTCTGCAAGACCTACAAATTTTTCTAGTTCTACCATGACACAAGGAGAAAATGTCACAAATTCAGCAAATCAAACAACTGGTGTTCCTCCACCAGGAGGTTTTAAAGGTGCTACCACTACAAATAATAATGCATCTACATCTCAGGGTGCTGGTTTTCCTAATTCAGGGATTATACATGAAAGATGTAAACAATTGGATTTTACTGGTATCCCTGGTTATCCTAACCCCATCCCTGAAGAAATCAGAAAGAAACTTTCTAAATTTACTAGGAGCAATGTTGTTACTTGTGAGGAACATTTAAAAAAAATTATTGATGTCATTGATGATTATAATATTGTGCCTGATCATGTTATCATGAAACTGTTTGTGCAATCCCTAACAGAAGATTCGAGGGATTCGTTTAGGGCTTTGCCACATGGTAGCATAGGATCATGGGATCAGCTTAGACATTGTTTCAAGGAACAATATGGTGACAAAACTCATGAAGGTTTTATGCTGAATGAGTTCAATAATATAAAGAAGAATTTCAATGAGGATGTTGTTGAATTTAATGTTAGATTTCAAAAGGCCATGCATAAATTATTGCAGGTTATCAGATTGGATGATAGGGTGTGCCTTGTCACATATTTAAATGCTTTTGATTCTAAGATGGGCTACCTATTGAGAGATAAAAATCCAAGGAGTCTAGTTGAAGCTTACAAGTTAGCTGTGAACATAGAAAGCAACCGTAGAATCTCAGGAAAGTTGGGAAGGAGAGAAGATAACAAATCTCTTTTGTTAAATAGAAAAGATCTAGGAAAGCTTCAAGGTGTGAAACCTAAGGATGATGAAAGCCTAAAATAGATTCTAAAGGCAATCAAAGATATGAAGCCTGGTGAAAATAGAGGTAATAAAGCTGCAGGAGGGGACAAGCCCCCCTTTAATAATTTCAACAAATTGCCAAGAATGTAGAATTACCCCTATAACACTCAATGGAAAGATGGGAAGCCTTTTATTCTTGAGAAAAGAGATAAACCAAATGATAGGACCCCTGATCCATTACAAATAAATTCAATGAATATGGTGGAAGAGGTCCCATGGTGTGTTGCCTGTCAGTCACCACATGATCCTGATTATTGTGCCATATCCCAAAATGTCTCTCCTCAAGAAGAGCTAGAGTGCAATGAGGAACAACCTTATGATGACCAGGGATGTGGGATGTTCTCTTCTCATGTTTTGAGTGAGGTGGATTCTACTGAAGAGGATGAAAATCAGGATGATTCACATTCTCAAACTAGAAATGAATCATATCATCAGCAAGTTTTTTCAGATGATGAAGATAGTGAGCCTGACAACATCCAGTGTAATGTTCAAAAGAATGAACAAACAACTACTTTGAGAAGACCCTCTAATGAATAAATTGCTTTGATAATAGCCAATTTGGTTACTCGAGCAAAGGTAAATTATAACTTGAGGAATAGAGTTGTTGGTGATGCAAACCCCAAGCCTGCTGGTATTTTTATCAAGAAGACAGATAAAAATGTAAAAACTTAACAAGAAAAGACTAAGGATGCTAATCCTATTGATAAAGTCAAGGTAAAGAAAGTTGCCAAGCCCAATATTGTTTATAAGGTAAAAACTAAGCCTACTACTAAGGTTGTACCAGTTTTGCAAAAGAAAAACAAGGCCCAAATTGAAAAACCTGCAGATACATCCACCCAAGAAGCTGATAAAGAGATTGCAGATTCAAAACTAGATGTGCCTAATTTAAAGTATGTTCCAGTTGATATGAGTAAATTTTTGTCTCAAATCACTATCAAAGTCTCATTATTAGAGATGATGAGAATAGAAGAACATAAGAAAAATGCCTTGAAATGGGTAAAAAGTGTAGTACATACTAATTCTCAAAAATCAGAAAAAACTGAGAAACAAGTAGCAATTATGGATGATGAAGATGAAAATTGTAGTGAGGAGATTGTTTCTAAAATCCCTCAAATTTATTTGGACACAAATGTTGTTAGTACTGCAGTAGGATCAGTTGATCCTTTTTTCTTGACTTTGCAAATAAATGGAAAGTTGCTAAAGAATTGCATGATTGACTCTGGAGCATCAAATATTGTTATGCCTACTGAGGTTATGAAGTCATTAGGATTAAAGGTGGATACACCTCATGGAAGGTGTCAAGCTATGGATTCAAGAGAAGTACCAGTTGTTGGTACTATTAAGGCTTTGCCTTACAGATTGGCTGCATACCCCAACAAACAATTGACCATGAGTGTTTTGGTAGTGGATATTCCTCCCCAGTATGGAATGTTACGGTCAAGAAAATGGAGTGCCTCTATGGGAGGCAGCATACATGTGACTTATCATTTTCCACTTTTAATTTTGAAGGATAGAATATCAAAGTCACTAGGGAGTCTAGAACTCCACACATGATTGAGGAAGAAGAACATGACAACATGAATTGTTTCCTTGATACTGATATTAATGCCTTCAAAGTCCAAGATAAGGAAGCAGAGGAAGGTATTGAGCCTCCCCACAAATCATAAATCCAGGAGGGGTGGATTGACTTTGATAATATCTGGACCATGTATTTTGATGGAGCAAATAGAAAAGAAGGATCTGGAGCTGGAATATTGCTCATATCTCCAAATGGTAAAACTTTCAAGTTCTCATTTACTTTGTTTTTTTCATGCACAAATAATGTTGTAGAGTATGAGGCTCTATTAATTGGTCTAAGATTAGCTTCAAGGCATGGCATAAAGTGTTTGAAAGTTATAGGTGACTCTGAGTTAGTCATATCCCAAATTAGATCGAAATATGCTTCAAAGAATCAAAAGTTGAAACAATATAGGAATGCAATATGGGATGAGATTGAAAGCTTTAGTGCTTTTAATATTTGTTGGATGGAAAGAAGTCAGAATAGGATGGAAGATTTTTTGGCTAATATAGCCCTTAGACCAGAAGATGTTACATTTGTAGATGTTTCTAATATAGAGGTACAAGCCAGACCTTCCATTCCTGACAATCTAGATAATTGGCAAGTTTTTTCTGATGACCAAGATATATTAAGGTTTCTCCATTGTGAATCTCACTTTGGTGATAAAGAAATGGATTTCAGTGCTTATGTTAATATAGCGAATGACAAAGATGTCATTTTTGGGAAAGAAGTTTTGCAATTAAAATCAAACAAGGTTCCTAAACAACTAGTTGCTCTTGAAAGGGAATTTGACAACAAAGACAAGGCCTTCTCGGCTAGTACTGATAAAATCAATGAGCTTGAAGAGATAAAATTGGGCACAGGGATAGCTCCCATGGAAGTTTACATAGGCAGGTCTCTCTCCCCAAGAATTAGAAAAAAATTGATTGACCTTCTCAGAAAATTTAGGCATGTTTTTGCTTGGTCTTATGAAGACCTTAAAGCTTATAGAAAGGACCTTTTTCAGCATGAGGTCCCACTCAAGGAAGGCACAAAGCCTTTCAGACAAAATTTGAGACTTGTTAACCCTACCTTGGCACCCAAAATGCAGAGTGAACTCAAGAAGATGATGGATGCTAGAATAATCAAGCCCATTAGGCATTCCACTTGGGTTTCAAATTTAGTGCCTGTCAGAAAAAAGAATGGTGATATCAAATTATCTGTAGATTTTAGGAATCTTAACATAAATTCTTTGAAAGATAACTATGGATTACCCAATATGGAGAACATGTTGCAAAAGGTCACTAGATCAGAATTGATGTCCATGATGGATGGTTTTTTCTAGTTACAATTAGGTCATGGTAAAGGACACAAAACATTTTAAAACTACATTTACAACTCCATGGGGAACATATGTTTATGTAAGAATGCCATTTGGGTTGACTAATACAGGTGCCACTTTTTAGAGGGCTATGGATGTAGCCTTTGCAGATTTTATTGATAGATTTATGGTGGTATATCAAGATGACTTGACAGCCTTTTCAGCAAAATAAGAACAACATTGTCAACATCTTGAGAAGATTTTTATCAGAGCATTAGAGTATGGGGTTTCTTTGAACCCAAAGAAGTGTGCCTTTGGTGTGACAGAAGGAAAAATTTTGGGGCACATTGTTTCAAAGGATGGTGTAAGGATAGATCCTAAAAGAGTGGAGGCTATTGACAAACTATCCTTACCAAAAAACATCAAGGGAATTCAGTCCTTTTTAGGATAGGTCAACTTTTTAAGAAGGTTTATTACAAACTTTGTAGAAATCAGTATTCCCATATCAAGGATGTTAAAGAAAGGAGCAAAAATGGAATGGAATACTGAAGCAGTTCAAGCCTTCAATGACATTAAGAGGGCCATTAAGCATGCCCCAGTCTTGAAGACACCAGATTATAGCAAACCCATGCAAATTTTCTCTTTTGCATCTACCCATACTATTGCTACAGTACTTTTACAAAAGAATGCTGAAGGTTTTGAACAACCTATTTCCTTTTTCAGCAAGACTTTACAAGCAACAAAATTAAATTATGATATCATTGAGAAATAGGCTTATGCCTTAGTCAAGGCCATTAAAACATTTAGATGTTATTTGGTGGGAGCCACAGTGGTTGCCTATGTTCCAAGTGCTACAGTCAAGGACATTTTGGTCCAACAAGAGGTTTCAGGAAGAAGATGTAGGTGGATTAACAGAATTCAAGAATTTAACATTGATATCCACATTAAAAAGTTGGTTAGAGGTTTAGGCCTAGCAAAACTGATGGCCCAAAGTAATCTAAATGCAAACTAGATAAATGCTTTAGAAGAGGATCAAAGGCCTTACATGTGTAACATGGATTGTTGTGAATGGTACAAGGATATTGTCAAGTATCTACAAAAGATGGTCTTACCCCCTGAAATGGATGACAATAAGAGAAGAACTGTTAAACTCCACTCTTTGAGATATGCAATTATAAATGGTGAGCTTTGGTGGAGGAGTAATGAAGGTGTTTTTCTCAAGTGTGTAGACCATCATAAAGCCCAGCTCTTGATGCATGAAATGCACAGTGGAATTTGTGGAGGACACTACATGGCAAAGACTACAGCCCACAAGATTATCAGGGCAGGTTTTTGGTGGCCTTCACTTTTCAAAGATACACATCAGTTTATCAAGAAGTGTGATCCTTGCCAAAGGTTTGTTGGAAAATTGAAATTCAGTGGGAATTTGCCTCTCAGACCTGTTTCTGTTCAAGCCCCTTTTCAGAAGTGGGGTATGGACTTCATTGGTGAAATCCCTAATAAATCTAGTGGCGGACATTTCTACATCTTAGTGGCAACAAATTATTTCACTAAGTGGGTTGAGGCAATCCCTACAAGAAGAGCAACCAGCAGGGTAGTAACAAATTTTATGATGCAGAATATATTGACAAGGTTTGGTTGCCCAGAAACTATGGTGGTTGATAATGCATTATGTTTTAGGTTAGAAGAGTTTGTTGATTTCTGCCAACATAATGATATTAAAATTTCATATTCATCTGCTTATCATCCACAAGGCAATGGCCAGGCAGAATCTGACAATAAGAGCTTAATCAAGATTTTGAAAAGAGTTCTAGACAAAAACAAGAAGGCCTGGGACTCCAAATTGCTACAAGCCCTGTGGGCTAATAGGGTTACAATAAAAAAAGTAATAGGGTGTGCCCCTTTTGACTTAGTGTATGGAATAAATGCAAGATTACCCCAAAATAATTTGTTACAGATATACCAGTTCATTCAAAAATATGATGAAGATGTAGAAGAAGATATGACAATTAGAATGAATGATCTGATTCAATTAAATGAGGTAAGGAATGATGCACACATCAAGAATGAGAATTTGCAGGCCCAGTGCAAAGTCCTATATGATAGAAGGACTATTCAAAGAAATTTTGCAGAAGGAGACATGGTATTAATTTGGAATGTAAGAATGCAAGACAAAGGAAAACATGGGAAATTTGATCCCATATGGTTAGGCCCATATATTATTGAGGAAAAATGGGGAGCAGGTTCTTACATTCTGAAGAATTTGATAGGAGAACTCCTGCAGTTGCCTGTTCATAGTCAATTTTTGAAATTCTATTTCTCCTAAAAGTTTTGGTAGTTTCTGTACAAGTTTTGTTTAGGTTTTTGTGTGCAGTTCCCTATTTTTGTTGAAATTTTTGGTTCTGGTCTGCTGTACCAGGAGATTCTAGTTTCTCATTGTATCTGTAGGAGATACACATCCCCGAGAATGAGCCACTATTAGCACAAGTAAAAATTCCATGTCTTTAGCATTTTTCTCGAGGCCTCTATAATTATTTTTCCATATTTTTGGCTAAACCCTAGGCAAAATTTCAAAAATCTAGCCATTTGTAAGAAAAACCCTAAGTGTGCCCTAGCCCTGTTCTAATTTCATGTTACTTTTTCGGGCCACTTAAAGTTTCATTAAGACATGTGCGTTAAATTGTATTCACTCTAGCAGCCTTTATTTTCCTAAGTCTCCAAGTGCCTAGCTTTAATTTTTCCTAAGTCAAGCCCCTTAATATTTCCTAATGTTTTCGGCCTTTATCCTTACCTGGGCCTGGCTTTCTGACACCATCTCGATCCAACGATGGGCATAAGATCTTATGGAGTGTGTTAGACGTTTGTGAAGTTGTGCCAGTCATTGATTCTCTTTCATGGCAAAGGGCTCTTCAATGTAATGGGTCCACATGCCAGGTGTGCTTAGTCAACACTTTCTCATTGGTCCACATATTAATGACTCAGAATATTGTCAGTGGGGCCAATGATTTCAGAGGTTCAAAGGCTCTGACATCTGTAGAGATCAATGGTGGGCGTGTCTTCGCAAAGGATGTGTCAGATGCATGAGATTATAAGACAACCATTGATTCCTTTTTGTGACGTAATATTTTCTTTCAGCAGGTCCACTGCCAAGCATTCATAGTTGATGGCTTCTGATTGGTTGAGGAGCAGTGACTTGGAAATTGTCAAGTGGGTCTGTAGTTTTTAAAGGAGATAAAGTGCGTGTAGGTCCACAAGATCATGTGGTTATCGTTATACCGCTGGGACAAGTTGATCAATTTTTAAGGTCAGCAGTATAGCGACAGTTGTTGATCTTGCTTGGTCGACAAGATGTCACTGTGGGACCTTTTGCTAGTGGGCGTTGACATGCACATTTGTGATTGGTTGAGCTGATAATGAGGTGGAGCTTGTCAGTGGGGCCTATGTCAGAGATTTTTGATCAATGGTCGGTGTATGATCGCATGGAATATTCTTCCCCCATGCGATCTTACACCCATCATCTGATTGGATGCCAAGGGGTAGTGGGTCCTGTGTCAGAGCTGACTGGGCAGAGGTGATGCATGGTGTGTTGACATCTAGCAGTTTGTAGGTGAGCCTAGGGTTATAAAGTATTTTCTATATTCTGGAAGCTTAGACAAAAATTTTAGTGGGACCGATTGCCATGTGTTGCTAAAATGTTAGGTTTTGATTGGCCATGGATTTAAAAAATGCAGACATGTCGGTGGGCCCGAGAGATTCTAAAGGAAGCAAAGATAGAAGATCTAACGACTATCCGATATTCGCATAGAATCTTTTGAGGCTATGCAAACTTATGACAACCATTCATTTTAAAGCTTATGAAGAAGTGGGTCCAGTATGTTGATTCATCGCTAACGTGCTTTTTTCTCATTGGTCAAGGGTTTAGTAATGTGTAAAGTGATTTTTAAAGATTTTTGTTGACTGTTGAAGGATTTTCCGAGCCACCTGATCTGCCGGGAATAAAATAGATCAACGGTCACGTTTTAAAGTTGAGCCAGTTACCATTTTTATTCAAATTCAAATATCTTGCAGGGTTTTTGCTAGGGTTTTTGAACCAGTGAGTCATGTAAAGCAATGCAGTGGCTAGGAATTAAATTCTTCAGTACAGTTTGCAGTTGGGGAAGATAGCAGAAGGTTTAAATTACAGATAAAATCTAATTTTTGCTCCTGATGATGCCAAGCCAAATGCATATCAGGGTTAAATAATTGCAGAGAGGCATTCATTGTAGGATGGATAGTGAGATAGTAAAAATCAAATTTATTGAAAAGAGCCGAGGATAGCATTGAAGAAAAAAAGCATGTCGGCTCAATTGCAAATATCTCACCTGTTTCAGTAGTGTAGTTATTGTAAACCCTTTGGGGTTGTTGTAAAGGTTTTTTTAGGTTAGTTTTTTGTAACCCTAGAATGATCGGTTGCTTGTTGCATCTCTTGGTATAAAGTTATTTTTCATGATCATTCTAAGAGATTGGAGTTTAGGTGTTAAAAAAGATAGAAATTTTTGAAACCCTAGCTTTCAGTCAAGGATTGTAATTTTTGATATCATTTTATCAAACAATAGAGAAGAAATACAGATTGATGTTCTTATCTTGCAAGCATACTATTCTGGATACTGTATGCACATGGTGAAAGGTTATACTTAATACAAACCTCAAATCTTTGCTCTCCTTTGCTCTATTCTTTGAATATTTAAATGTTTGCATAAGGTTTATGTGAATGTATTGGTGCTTTGAGTTCCAACCTAAGAGTTAGATTAAATATTGCTCAAAGTGGAATATGTGTTCTTGGAGTTTATTTGAAGGATTTTCATAAGAAGGAAAGAGCTGGGATATTTTGTATTTATGTCTAAAGACCAATTTCAAACACCATTGTATTCATCCTTTTCCTTAATATTTTCCCCAATGGATAAGGCACTGGCTTGTATTCTCCTATCTTTGTGTTGAGAGGAGCGATTCAAGCCTTGTAATCCCAAATCATTTAAATCATTACCAGTCTTTACTTTTATTTACATTTGTGTATTGTCCTATCCAATGATGGAGATTCAATGAACAATAGGTTGTTGTTTAGTACTTTCTCATTGTATTCATCTATTGAAGGATCCAATAAAGAAATAAGGGGCAGAGTTAGAACTATCAGTCAGAGTTAATACTATTGGATCAGGTGCACCTGCCTTGGTTTTGCAGAGCCAGAAGTAGAAGAGGGTAGTCTTATCCCTATAGTTGGTCCAGTTGCTTATAGATTTCCTATATTTGGAGCTAACCATTCCTTAACATCCATCATAAGAATATTGGTATCTCATGGAGTGTAAAATCCTATCCAGGAACCAACATGACTATACTCTAATGATGAGTCACTTTTCTTATCACAAGGAGCAAGAGTTAATGCCTTTAAAAATATAGAATAAATCTCATGATTGATTTCAATAACCTCATACATATCATTAGAATCATTAGGATCAACATCATTAATATCTATTGAACAGTCTGGATAATTGAGAGGAGAGGTGAATCAATTATCATAAAATATTTTTCTTAGTCTTAATTGATTTTGAGCAACCTTAACTCAATTGGAAAAATAAAATAGATATGAACATGAAAGCACATAAGAACACCATACACAATGAACACTAGATTTTTACATGAAAAATCCAATATGGGAAAAACCACATAATATGCCAATTCTGAATTATGAAACATTGATTAAGGTGACACTGGTTAAGGTGATTTTTACAAAGGGTGGCTCATTGCCAAATTTTTCATTGTAGGTGGGCCCACTTCCATCTATCACATCCAACATAAAAAGGCTCATTTATGAAAGTAGAATAATAAAAGGAAATATATCATTGAAATAATTGTCACCAACTGCAACACCGAAAGAACCTTGCAGTCTGCTACCTCTAGTCACACACTTTTGCATACTTAACAATATCTAGATTTTTCCTTTCAAATTCACACCCATACACACACACACTATCATAAAAAATAATATCTTTTACTTATACCATTTCATGCCTTCATAATCTTCTAAGTTGTCTTGACACAATTTGAATTAGGTCACCACAAAATATTCCCATGATGAAAAGGAATGAAACATGGACCACATAAAAACTGCTCCCTCAAATTAACATGATACTCATTTACCATAATATCTAGATCCAAAGAAATAGAATCTATACATTCTAATGCATAATATGTTTTTGGAGCATGATAACCAATTTCTAGATCAATCCTGATCCAAAAGTGTGTATCTCATTATGTTATAATATGAATGGGACCAAGATAAACACAACCAAAGATAGATCATTAAAACACAACCTCCTTCTAACAACAATCCATAACATCAATGACAACCATTAATGACAACAACATCAAATTTTCAATAATATCCCACGTTGTCATTGATGGAAACAATCATCAATGACAAACCAGACAACTCAATATTAGCATCAAGACCTATTTTCTTCTCCCCCTTTGATATCAAAATCAAAGGGAAAAGCTCCCCTTGATAAACTTACTTTTTCTCCCCCTGAGAGGAATTCGCAACATTGATCTAGATAAGAATGATCACATAATACCTAGACCAATTCACACCCTAGTGCATATTAGTGTAGACTAGGAAGGGGCAGAACCCCTAACTTCTACCACAGATACTTGAAAGTATCTTTGCATAATTATTTTTTGAAGATGTCTACAATCTGCAAAAAACATTCAAATCGCTTCTTGCCTCAAATCCTTTAGGTTTCTCAATGTAGACTTCTTCCATCAATTCTCCATTCAAGAAAGTTGATTTTACATCCATTTGATTAACGTTGAAATTTTTAAAGGCTGTAAAAGCTAAGAATATATTCATTGCTTTCCATCAGGGAAACAGGGGCATATGTTTCTTCAAAATTAATACCTTTTATTTGAGTGTAACCTTTTCAAACTAATCTTTCCTTGTTTATTATTACCTTTCCATTTTCATCCAGTTTGTTCTAGAATACCCATTTTGTTCCAATTACATTTTTGTCTGTAAGTATGGGCACAAGTTCCCAAGTTTGATTTTTCTCTATTTGATCAAGCTCTTCTTTCATTGCCTTCACCCAATTCTAATCATTACATGCTTCTTCCATAGTCTTTGGTTCAATTTCCTAGAGAAAACACAATAATACTTGTTCTTGAGAAGCTTTACTTCTTTTGATAATTCATACATTCTTATCTCCAATAATCTAATTTTTTGGGTGGTTTCTTTGTACATACCTTGGGGTTTTAGTTGTAGATGTTGGGTCCTTCTTTGTCTCTTCTTCTTTCTTATCTTATTTTCCTTTGTCATCGGAGTCATCTTATTCATATCTAGTATGTCTATCAAGATTTCTTTGAATATCTTCATCAACTTTCACATTCACACTTTCAACTATCTTGTTTAGTCTCTTGTTATAACCCCAATGTGCTTTTCTTTTTGTAGATTATCCCAAAAATATGCCTTCATCAACTCTATTATCAAATTTTCCAAGATTGTTATCGTCTCTCTAAATTTACCATTTACTTCCAAAATTTTTGAAGTACTTTACTGTTGGAGCTCTTCCATGCCATAGCTCATATGATGTATTTCCATACTTCCTTCAGAAAAGTACTTTGTTAAGAGTGTATACTAATGTGTGTATAGCTTCTCTCCAATAAGCCTGCTTCTTTGATTGTTATTCTAGCTGTTCCTTGAACAGTCTGGTTCATTCTTTCTACTACACCATTCTATCGTGGTGTTCTAGGGATAGATAGTTGTCTATTAATGCCATATTTCTCATAGAAATTGTTCAATTCATCATAAGTGAACTCTCCTCCTCTATTAGATCTTAAACAATTGATTATTCTATCAACTTCATACTCAACTCTTCCCTTAAATATCTTATTTTTTCTAATACCTCTAATTTTCTCTTTTATGATTTCCTTCTTGACATCCTTTGCAGATAATGTCGTCTGGTTTGGTTATTCTTGTAAAATCTCTAATTGCACTTATTGAACTTATCTTTAGAAAATTGTCGAAGTTGATGTGACACATCCTCTAACACTAGAGCCAACTATCATTGAACTGTGATAATAAGCATCTCTTTGTAGTTCCTTCTAGTTGATACAGGTTCCCACTTGTCCTTTTTCCATCTCCAATAATAGTTCTAGATCTCTTACAGATCTCACAACTATCATCTTGAAATACAATGCTATAACCATTTTCACATATATGTCCAACACTCAAAATATTATGATGTAAACCCTTCACATAGTAAACATTGTCATTGTTATGCTTTCTATCAAACGTAATAGAACCAATTCCAACAACCTATGACATTTGATCATCTCCAAACCTAACAAAGCCTCCATCATATTTCTCAAGTTTCACAAACTTACTTGTATTGCTAGTCATATGATTTGAGCATCGACTATCATTCAACCATTCATCTCTATTTCTTCTAGCATGTAATGTAGTTTTAGTGTGAACATTAGATTCTAAACAAATTCTAGAGATATCAAATCTAGATTTATCTTTTTCCACTAAAATTAAACAATCTTCTTGATCTAATTCATCATCTGATATATTGGCATTTTCATTGATGTAATGGGCCTTCTTATTAAATCTTGTAAACTTTTGTCTTGTTCCTTTTTCTAGACACCTAATTGGTAAATGACCAATATTTCCACAACTAAAATATTTAAGAAATAACATACCTTTGTATTTGTTGGTACCTTTCTTCAGTTTTCTAGTAAGTTTGCCTCCAACTTGTCTAAATTGTCACTATCCAAATCATCTTTTGTCTTTGTGGCTTTAAAGGTTATTTTATATTTGTCATTTTCTTCTCAAAATTTCCTCATCTCAAAAGTAAACAAAGTGCCAAAAAATTTCTCTCTAGGTAATTTCTTCGAATCA
Source organism: Chamaecyparis obtusa (assembly GCA_027943335.1). Lineage (NCBI taxonomy): Eukaryota > Viridiplantae > Streptophyta > Pinopsida > Cupressales > Cupressaceae > Chamaecyparis > Chamaecyparis obtusa. The sequence goes on from BSBK01004484.1 coordinate 1,514,900, forward strand.
TAAACTTCTTCAATAATTGAGATCTTGTCACTGTAGCTTTCTAATAAAGTCATCAGAATCTTCTCCATAAGATCTTCATATGTCAGAGTGCCTCCATGAATTTTGACTTCATTTACTACAATGAAAACAATCTAAAAGTAGCTTACTATATCTTCACCTTCCTTAATTCTCAAGTTTTCATATCTATGCTTAGCTTTCAACTTCTTTGATTCTTTGACTCTATCATTTCCTTTATAGATTTCTTTCAAATTTTCCCAAACTTCATAAGTAGTGTTCAATGAAATATTTTTTGTTAACTCAGTCTTTGATAATGTACTATAGATTGCATACCTTGCTTTTTCATTTTCTTCATAGGCTGAAATATCATCCATAGTAGTAGGACCATTTATCGGTATAACATATTTTGTCTCAACAACTTTCTAAGTGTTGTAGTTAAGGAAAATCAGGTAACCTCTCATCTATACTTTCCAAAAACTACAGTCGGATCCATCAAACATGGTATTTGTCAGTTTGTGCACCATCAGATCTACCTCAAGTAGTTAAGCTCTTCTTCAAGCAACCAAAGCTCTGATACCAATTATTGAACAATCTAGATAACTGGAAGGGGATGAATCAGTTATCATAAAATATTTTTCTTATTCTTAATTGATCTAGAGGAACCTTAATTTAATCAGATAAATAAAACATATATGAACATGAAAGCACATAAGAATACCATACACAATGAACAACAATTTTTTACGTGGAAAACCCAAGATGGGAAAAACCATGAATAATGTTGATTCTCAATTATAAAACATTAGTTAAGGTGACTTTTACAAAGGGTGGCTCACCACCAAGTTTCTTAGTATAGGTGGGCTCATTTCTCGGCTATCACAACTAACAAAAAAAGGCTCCTGCCAAAAGAAGAAGAATAAAAGTGAATCCACCACTAAAATAATTGTCACCAACTACAATACCAAAAGAACCTTACAATCTGCTACCTTCAGTTGCACACATTTTCATACTTAATAATATCTATATTTTTCCTTTCAGGTTCACATCCATACACACACACTAACATTAAACATAATCATCTTTTACTTATACTATTTCATGCCTTCATAGTTTTCTAAGTTGTCCAGACACAATTTGAATGAGGTCACCATTAAATAGTCTTGCAGTAGGAATGAATGAAACATGGACCACACAAAAACTCCTCACTCAAAATAACACACTACCCATTTACCATAATATCTGGAGTTGTAGAATATAATTTATACATTCCAATGCATACTATGTTTTCAGAGCACATTAACCAACTTCCAAATCAGTTGAGGCCAAAAAGAGTGTATCTCATTATGTTACAATATTAATGGGACTAGGATAAACATGGCCAAAGATAGATCATTACAAAAAAAAAACATCCTTCTAGCGCTAATCCAGATCACCAAAGCATCAAAATAAAATCTCATGTAATCAACCAAAGTATGTTGACATCAATGACAACCATTAATGACAATAGAAATAAAAACATCACATTCACAATAATATCACCATCCATATCATCATAAAAAATAATCACAATAGGATCCTTAACACAAAAAGAACAATTATCATGTTTAAACAATTTGATTTATCAAGATTTTCTTCCACCCTTGGGCTAGTCATAGTTTGGTCAAATGGTATTAAAGCATTAGAAATGTGTCTTGGGGGAGGAAATGATTTGGAAAACAAACTCATAGGTTGTAGCATTATGTCTACAAAGATGATTGCAAGCATTGTAGTTTCTTTTGGTTTTACTTGAAAGTTGGAAAGGTTTAGATCAATCAACATTGACTCCTTTTCTTTCTTTTTAGGAGGAGGAATGAAAGGAACCTCACCAGGTTGAGAGATAGAGGATGTTGGTAATTTTTATGATGTAGAAGGTGGAACAAAAGAATAAATAGGAGGAATAGAATATTCAGGAAGGAGACTAGATCCAGGATGAGGAGGAAAGACATCCTTAGATTTTCTCAACTTGGAAATAATTTCATGTTTTATTTTTTAGTAGGATAGAAAGAAAATGTCTTATTGAGGTTGCAATGGTTGAGGTGTTTGAGGCCAAAAGAAGTCAATGTTAAATTTTTCACTACTCGCAAAAGGCTTATAGAGACTATGATTGATGGTAATAATCTCTCCATTATGGGGAAACTTCAAACACTTATGTACAAGAGAAGAAATAGTGTTCATGGAATTAAGCCAAGGAAATATAATCTCCCTTGGAATTTATTAGAGGTTGGGATAATGAAGAAGATAACATCTAAGAACTTCTTACCAACTCCAACAAAAAGGATAATACAATCATGGGTAGGAAAAGTAAAACCATTAAATTTCTTAATCATTAAAATAAATTTATCACGGGTATCTTGATTAAATTATCTTGTTAAAATATGCTCTTCAATAATAATATTTACCATGCATACAAGATCAATAAGCGCTCCTTGGGAGAACTTGTCTTTAGTCTTTTCAAAATTGTATAACAATTCATAGGGTATCTTAATGGTTTCCTTATGATTGAAAGTAATAGAAGGTTCAAGCTTAGGTTTAGGTTTAGATTTAGGTGGCTCAATAAGGTTGACCACATTGTTGACCACTTCACACATGTTATCAAGGTTCATAGTCATAGTGTTACTAGGTTCAACAATATTGGTAGAAGAAGGTGGCAAGGGGTTGGTAGGCTCCACTATATTGGTAGAGTGAGAAGGTAAAGGATTGGTATAGATTTGTAGGTTTTTATTAGGGGTGAAATATATTTATTCCCATTGTCACCCTCAACAATTATAGTATTAGATTTTATGAAGTCTTTGACAAGAGGTTTTAACCTATGACACTTTTTAATGTCATGGTCAGGTTGATGGTGGTATTAGAAAAAGGCTTTGGGATCATAGGAAATAGGTAATGGTCTGAAAGGGTCAATTGGCACAATGGGAGGAATTTTCAAAATATTAGCTTTAAGAAACTTCAACATAACATCATAAAAAGATTTAAAAAGAGGTGTAAAATTATTAAATATGGTTTAAAAATTGACAAAAAATGAGTCGCACCTAATGTTGCAGCTACCACTTGTGCATCAACATTATTGGATGAATTATTTTTTTGAATTTTGAAACTTTTGTAAAGGTTGTTGAGTGACATCACTCTTATCAACTAGATCCATTGAATTGAATGACACAAACTGGCTCACTAGAAGTTGATAGTTATGAAGCATAGCACATAATTGGATAAAGGAAGAAAAATAATAACTTATCTTTAATGCTTTTTTTGTAAATTAAAAATAAAATTTCTTTGAACATCCATATCAGGCACTAGATAAAATATTTTAACATTTGAATGTTTGAATCTACCAATAAAATCAGTCACTTTTTCCTTAATATCATGCTTGCAATGAATCAAATCAATTAAAGAAATTTGAGGACCAATATTATTTTGAAATTGTTGAATGAAAGCATTAGCTAATTTTTGAAAAGACTAACTGGAATAAGGGGTAAATATTCCAGCAAATATTTTATACATTAGTCTATTATCATTAGATAAATCACTACACAAGGTTTGAAATGTTTTCACATGAGTCAAGGGATCACATTTTCCATTGTATGCCTCTAAGTGATGGATTTCTATGTATTGGGGGATAATGGTGTAAATGATATCTTGAGATAATGGGATAACAATATCACAGGTATGGATATTGTATTTGGATTGGGTTTTAGAAGCTATTCATTGGAAGGATGATACACTTTGGGCAAGGTTATTAATGGTTTCTTCTGTGGATACATTAGTACTGAACATGTTTGATAGTGAAGGATGTGGAACATTATGTGAAATGGTGGGAGCATTGGAATAGGAAAGTGGGACATTATAGTAAGTAGGTATAGGTGATGGTTGGGATGTGCATGGAACACTCACATGATGATGATGATAAGATCATGAATTCCTCTAATACTAATTGTATCATCCTAAAGGTTTAGCACCCATAATTGGAGGATTTAGGACCTATTAGACTCCATTTTGGTGATTTCAAGGTTAGAATGTTCGTTATGCTTGATCATAGAAACTTGCATTTTCTCCTTCTCCTTCTTTTCACCTTCCCTAACATCCTCATGAAATTTGAGTCATTTTTTTTGGGACGAGTCAACTAGCCAATTTGTCCCTAGGTACAAGTTGAGTACCTGACTTGTCCCTCAAGTTTTGGGCCCAAATTTTTCCTAGAGCCCGATGACAGGGTGATTTAGATTTGTGGTCAACCTATATCAAATTTAAATCCCGAATGGAGGGAATTGAGTATAAAAGGACCTCTTCTCCCCTCATTTGGTATCTTTCATTCGTATGCAAACATATCATGATCAAGTGAAAACATTCAAGCAATCAAGTTGTGCAATTGAGGTTTTGGATTCAATATTTGAAGGCAAGAATCGAATTCAAATTCTCCAAGATCTATCCAAGATAAGGAAATATTCTCTAATTGATGAAATTTTATCTCCCCTTATGGCCAAATAGAGGAATTATCAATCAAGAAAGAAGATATACACATTTATCTCTCTCTTTCTCTCCTTCTTCTTCAAGTGGTTAGAAAGAATACATACATTCAAGATCAAGGAGTGCATAGAAAATCTTTACATCATATCTTTCCAAGTTACATGCATTTGGATATCTAGATCTGTTACTTATATTCTCCTTGCATAATCTCCTTTATATTCCATGCATCTAGATTTATAGGTTTCATATCTATTTGTATCTAGATCTACATAGTTACATCTACTTGTTTATGCTTTCTATTTCATGCTTGAATTTTATAGTTAGATGTGATTTTCATAAAGTATTGCATATCTCTTTCAAATCTTACACTTGCATTAGATCTATACCTTATCTTTCACTCTCTTGTGCACGTGTGTTATCACTTCATGTCCTAATTATAGCACTTTGGTTAGAATAAGTCGCAGACTTATGATTTCCTTTGATCCCAAGCCTTCTCTCTTTCCTAGGAATCTTGATGAGACCAACATGAATATTAGTGACATCAATCCTATTATGGACAATAAAACTTCCCATTCTTCTCATGATTAAGATGAGGCTTGAAGGGTTCATCCTATGCAAATCCAAAAGCTCTCTAATGATTTTGAGAAATTTGAACAATGGCTAGGACAAGAAAACTCTAATCCTGAGGACATTTCAGTTGTAGACGGTTTAAGGAAGCTAGTTCACAATTATCAACATGGTGTTAACATCTTGCGTAGCCTCTCTCATCTCATTGATACCAATGTCAAGCCTATTAGATATTGTATTCAATATTTAGGTCTTATTCCACCTACTACTGGTGTTGAGACCTCTATGCCTATTTCTACTTCTATTCCTAGCATTTCCACTTATGCTCCACATATCATAAAAATTTCAATTTAAAATCTCAACCCTATACATGTGACCATTCCTAATCCTATTGCTCCTTCCATTCCTTCAAGTGTGTCATGTGTTTAAATACCTTCATCAATGCCCACTTATCATAGTGTCCCCTTTTCATATTCAACCATTCCTTCCTTTTCTAACAATGTTCCAAAAATTTCCAACATCTCTCCTCATTTTGTGCTTTCCACCAATTCTACCATTAATAGCTTGGCTCAAATTGTCTCTTCCTTGCAAAAACAAATTGCTTCAATGACTCAATCTAAGTTCAACATTCCTACTTGTGATATTGCTAGTATGTTGTCTTTGGATATCATTCGTGTCATTATCCCATAATACATGGAGATTCCTCATTTTAAGACTTGTAATGGTAAGGATGATCCTTTGACTCATGTCAAAACCTTTTAAACATTGTGTAGTGATTTTTCTGATGACCACAAGTTCATGGAAAATCTATTCACTATAACCTTTCAAGACAAAGCCTTGCAATGGTATTGTTCTTTACCTCCTTATTCTATTGATTCCTTCTAAAAACTTACTAATGCCTTCATTTAACAATTTCAAAATAACATTGGTCCTAAGATTTCTTTGATTGATTTTTAAATGCATTGTAAACAAGGTGTTAAAGAAAAAGTGACTGATTTTATTGGTAGATTTAAGAATTTACGTGCTCAAATTTCTTATCATGTGCTTGATGTTGATGTTAAACACATTTTCATTGCTAATTTACAAAAAGACATTAGAGATAAGATTCTACTTTCTAAATTCTCTTCTTTCACTCAACTATGTGAAGTGCTTCATAATTATCATCTTGAAGTGAGTTAGTTTGAGAGCACCACTCTAATGGCTCTAGTTGATAAGGGTGATTCCACATCCAAAAATTTCAACATATTTCATAAACTAAATAACTTCATCAAAATCAACAACTCATACAACAATGTTGATGATCAAGTGGCAACAACATCCAAAGGTGTGGATCGTTTGTCATCTATCTTTAGACCTGCTCATAATTTTACTTAGCCTTCTGAATCCTTTCATAAGGTGATGTTTAAGTTGATTAATGTTAATGAGTTATATCTTCCTCCTATCAAACCCATTGATACATCTAAACCTTTTCCCAAAAATTTTGATCATAAAGCTTTCTATCAATATCATCATCAACCTGGCCATGATACTGAAAAGTGTTTCTACTTGAGAACTATTATTCCAGGCTTTTTTATTCTAACGCTATATATGTTGAAGGTGTCAATGATCAAGGAAAAAAATCCGTAGCACCTCCTAATCAAAACTTTCAAATCTATACCAACCCTTTACCATCTTATTCAACTAATGCCATTGAGTCTACCCAACCTTCATCTTCTTCTTCCACTCAACTTATTGACTATGATAACAAAGTTCATGAAGAAATCATGTTGTTAACCTTCTTAATCAAGCCAAACCCAACACCCAATCTGAGCCTGTAGTACCCCTCCATAGTTTTCTTTTCTGTTATCTTTGCCAAACACTTTTAGGCCACTTGTAACATGTGCTTTGATATTTTAGTTTTATTATGATTTTAGATGTATGACACTTCATGGTGAATCTTTAATAAATGGATGTTTATGATGATTATATTGACTCAGTTATATGTTGTTACTTATGATGATGTTATACTTGTTTCAAAATGATATTTATAATGATGATTATACTTACCTCATACTTGCATGTGTATGGTGTTCATGTATACTTTTATATTTCTGCTTGATGTGGTTGAGGGACGAAGTTGTAGTTACTTTCTTGCGAGATCCACACGATCAGTTGATCCCTACCACTGTCTGTTATATCTCTTTACATAAATGCACATGCTTGTCTCTTATGCAAGTTTGCAGGTACCAGGCATCGACTTCCTTGAATTGTCAAGATGAGTGTGCCCTATCACTAGTCTCAATTGTAAAAGAGGAGAGATAATATTCAGTTCCAAATCCTTACCTAATGCATAATATTGTCCTGAAATAGTGGACAAGATTTTGTTATTCCTACCCTTTTTAAACTCATCCAGTTAATGTGAGTTTATACCCCTGTTCTTGAGTATGAATGTGGGTCCTTACATCTTTTTTATTCTTTTGATTTGTGGTTATTGGTGTGATTTCTATATTTAGATCATTCTATTTTTAGTTGTGGGATATTATTTAATTAGAAATTAAATAAATGTAATTATTTAGTTTAATTGTTATTTAAAAGTTTATTGTATGGTGGAAGTATTTAATTAATGAAAATTAATTAAATACATGTACCTAAGAATTATGTAATTGTAAATTTACCATTTTTTCAATTAAAATGCATTAGTTAATTTAAGGGTTAATTTAGCATGTGGAAATTATTTTAGACTAAATGTTTTATTTAATTAATTGAATGCATTAAGTTGCACAATCATAATTGAATAAAATTAAATTAATGGTATTAGTTAAAGTTTGGTTAAGTGTTTTCAACAAAAGGCAAGTGGAGGAGAGACTTGAGTTCAACTGAAATTGAACTACGAATCAAAGCTTAATCCATGCAAAGCTTTTGGAGTCGAGTTCAAACTCTTGCATGTGGAAGGTAATTCCTATATGTTGAGGGTTTAGCCATTATTCTTCTACACATGTTTTGGAGATTTTTGGGTGTGAAGGTTTTCTTTTGGGGGCAATTTTTCGGCAGCTTGGATTTCTTGTCTTCAGATCTCATCTTCGTTCGAATATTATTCTTTGGTTTTTGAGGTAGGGTTTGATTCTCTTTATGAGTAGGTTATTTTGTAAATTTTGAAATGTACTATATTCTTTGTGCCTGGTTGTGTGCCTGTCTGGATCTCTACTCTATGTGTGTCTCTCTCTTCATGCTGCATGCATTTATTGCTTTTGAATTCAATATTAGATGTGAATAGGATTTCAATATTTTTAAGGAATTACATTGAATTAAATTTAAGTTGTGAAAATACCTGTGATTAAGGAAATAGATTGATCTGGAATTTGGAATCTGTAATAAATAAATATATATATATATATATACATACATACATACATACATACATACATACATACATACATACATATATATATATAGATATATATATATATATATATGTATATATATATGTATATGTATATATATACATATATGTATATATATACATATATGTATATATATACATATATACATACATATATATATACATACATATATACATACATATATATATATATATATATATGTATGTATGTATATATATACATACATATATATATATGTATATATATACATATATATATATACACATATATATATAGACATATATGTATATATGTATATATGTATATATGTATATATGTATATATGTATATATGTATATATGTATATGTATATGTATATATATCTATATATATATACATATATATATATATATATATGTATATATGTATAGATATACATATATATATATATATATATATATATGTATAGATATACATATATATATATGTGTATATATATATATATATAGATATATATACATACATATATATATATATATACATATATATATATATATATATATACATATATATATATATATATATATATATATATATATATTGTATGTATATGGCAACATATATATTTATATAAATATATCTGCTAGTTTTTAACTAAACTAAATTAAATTAAATTAAATTAAAACGGGATTTAAAATTAAATTTATAAAAAAAATTAATTAATTTAAAAGTTAATTAAGGTTTGGGGGGATTATGCCCCTCCAAACCCCACACGACACCCATTGGGTGGCTGTCGTGTGGTAGTACTCGAGGGTACTGTCACACGATAGTCCCCCTTAGGAGGCTACTATGCAGCAGTACCCAAGGGTATTATCGCACGACAGTCCCCGTCATGGGGGTTGTTGTGTGGTCGTACCCTATGGGGTGTTGTCGCACGGTACAACATGGGCCCCTCTGGTTTTTTTTAAAATGAGGTTATTTAAAAAGTTTGTTTTTTAAATTATTATTGGTTGTTTTGATTTATAAATGGCATTTTAGTTTGTATTATTATTTAAGGGGTAATTTGGGTTTATAAATTAGAATTTGAATATTTAATTAAATGCATGGATTTTGTTTTATTTTATAGTTACTTATTTTTATATATGTTTGAGATATAAAATATAGGTACTATAGTTATGCAGTCAATTATTAATTTATTTTTTTTCATGGCGTTTAACTATTTTTGCATGTGGTTAATTAGGGGATGTTTTTACCTTAGACCTTAATTATGAATGTTAAATCATGCAAATTGACTTTTAAGACAATCTAATTGATTATATTTAAGGGGTTAGAATTTTCAACCAATGGATATGAAATCTAGAGGCGGGAATTAGATATTTTATCATGTTTGTTTGCCTTGCATACTCTGTTGTGTCGTTACTTGTTTTATGATGATTCTGGTTTTGCATGTTCTTGTCATCATTGGAACTAGTTGTTGAGATTTATGAGTTGTGTTAACTCGAAGTTATCTTTGATCTTGTGAAACCCTAGGGTAGGTTAACTAAGTGTATAGGTGGGAAGTAGCTTGTAATTGGTGTCGGAACCCGGAAGTGGCTGTCAAGATATCTTATTGCAAGTAGCTTAATAAGTGATAATTAATGACATTGAGAGTTTAAAATGAATTTAATAAGATATTTTATGCCTCACCCATGTCTGAGTTCCTGATTGAGTTTTGACTAGGATGTGAGTGGGAAGATGTTTGTCACCTACATGGACTGGATATGGCATAGTTAGTACCTTGTCTACACGAGAGGTTACTGATACCACATAGAGTCACTAGGGCTCTAGGGTATTGAGATACTACCAGGATAACCCTAGATTTGGCTCATGTGATGACACTTCCCTTTATGCATCTTAGGTTTCCTACATGTGTTGGTTGCCTCTGGTTGAGTATGCTTTACCTTGTTACCCTATTGTACCTTTTGAGTTAGAAGCTTTTAGGATCTCTTCCCTAGCTTGTTTTGTTGATGTTTGTTATCCGAGTGGGATCTGATGTTATCTCCTTAGCATGGTGGGAGTGGACCATTTAGGTTCTACGAGGTCGGGTGGTAGTGATTCTTTTACCATTTGAGATTCTGACATCCGTGTACCAGTGTTGGATGATCCTTGTGGCAATTGATCCTTCTTGTTCTTCATTGATGAAGATGTGTTCTTATCTTCTTATTCTATGTGCCCTTGTATCATTGTACCAATTATTCAGGAGATATCATGTTGTACTTTACTTTTGGTTATTGTATTACATACCTTGCGACATGTGCAGTGGATGTAGATTATTATGGATACCTTATGGTACCAGTTGTATTTATGTTATCTTTTATATGATGTTGCATTTATCATTCAGTTGTATACATGGGATTTGTAATTATATCTAATCTAAATTAATTAATTAATCCTTACATAATCTACATTAAGGAACCCTTGAGATTTGTAACCTACGTGAGCTGTATTTTATACTATATTGCTTCTGCATTATAAAACATTATTGTTAATGGTTGTTAACACTTAAGAAAAAAAATTATTCTGCAAACTTAGTTGCATGTTTAGGTTAAGTTCTCCTGGGTTTCCTAGCGAGGAATTACACTTGGTATCAGAGCCTGAGTTTCTACACTGGGAACTCTAGGAAGTTGTGTGCCCATTAGATGTTTATGCAGTTAAAACTTGAGACAAAACTTAGAGCTGAGAATTTGCATGAGGATAGTGGTGAGCAGTGTGGTGATTCCAGAGATCTAAATACTCGAAAGATACTTCAAACCATCCTGGAACGTCTACCTATTCATAATAGGTCTGAGAGAGGTGAGTCACACCATTCCAAGAATGAGGATAGACAGAGATCCATGAGTCCTAGGAGGAAGGACACTACCATTGGTCTGGAAGCCCTAAGGGCTAATTAGATGAGAGATCTTTTGAGATCATGACCTCCTCCCTTTGATGATCTTGGTACTAGTTTGGAGGTAGAAACATGGCTCATTGCATTGCATCAATTTTTTTCTATGCATCAATTTGATACCAATGTTAAGGAAAGGTGTGCCATCATGCACCTTGAAGATTTTGTAGCTATTTCATGGAAGATCGAAGAGCAAAAACTTGGACTCAGTATAGAAGCTATCACCTGGGAGTTATTTCTTGAGAACTTTCAGGAACAGTTTCTATCTGATCAGTGGCAACAATAACGTGTAGATGAATTTCACAACTTGTGGCAATTGACTATGTCTGTTCAGGATTATGAGTGTCATTTCTTCGAGCTCAAGCCCTATGCAGGTTTTGGTTATAATTCAGCATTGATGGCTCAACATTTCATTAGGGGGCTTAATAGTCGCATCGTTGGGGACGTTAGGATTTTCAAACCTAAGACCCTCAAGGAGGTGGTTATTAAGGCTACCTTAGTGGAGGTGAACCTAGATTTGGGTCATGCATATTCAGGTTCTAGGGGGAATCAGTCTCAGAAGAATGAAAACTCTCAAAACCCTTCTACCTTTTCATGAGGTAATCAAGATCAGTAGCAGAAGGGGTTCTCTTCCCTAGCTCAGGGTGGTGGTTCTCAGTCCAAGAACTTATGTAATGCTCAGCGTATCAAGAGTCATTCTTATAGTCAGCTTGCTTAGAGTTTTCATCAGGAGGTTAGTAGAGGCAGCTTTCAATAGTCTAGCGCACCTTCAACAAGGAGAGGATTTAGTGGAGAGTGTTTCTCTTGTGGCCAATATAGTCATAAGGAAAATAAGCATCCCGAGCATTCAGCTCAACATTCAAGAAAGAGGCTGGCAACTTATGAACCTGTAGTCAGTGATGCAGGTATATCCCATAGGGATTTTGTAGTGGGGAATGATCCTCATATTTTGAATCACAAGGCAGGGAAGGGTCTGATAGGACTAACTCATTGATCCTTTGCTTAAATTTCAGTTGGGTGTAGCGAGGTGTATGGGGCTTATGTTCCTATTTTTTTTGTAGGCTTCTAGGAGTAAGCCTATTTCTAGGGGAGGTGGATGTAGTACTCCTCCATAGTTTGCTTTTCTTTTATCTTTGCCAAACTCTTTTAGGCCACTTGTATGTGTGCTTTGATATTTCATTTTTATTATGATTTTAGATGTATGACACTTCATGGTGAATCTTTAATAAATGGATGTTTATGATGATTATATTGACTCAGTTATATGTTGTTACTTATGATGATGTTATACTTGTTTCAAAATGATATTTATAATGATGATTATACTTACCTCATACTTGCATGTGTATGGTGTTCATGTATACTTTTATATTTCTGCTTGATGTGCTTGATGTGGTTGAGGGACAGAGTTGTAGTTACTTGCTTGTGACATCCACACAATTGGTCGATCCCTACCATTGTCTATTATATCTCTATACATAAATGCACATGCTTGTCTCTTATGCAAGTTTGCAGGTACCAAGCATCAACTTCCTTGAATTGTCAGGATGAGTGTGCCCTATCACTAGTCTCAATGGTAAAAGAGGGGAGATAATATTCAGTTCCAAATCCTAACCTAATGCATAATATTGTCCTGAAATAGTGGACAAGATTTTGTTATTCCTACCCTTTTTAAACTCATCCAGTTAACGTGAGTTTATACCCCTGTTCTTGAGTATGAATGCGGGTCCTTACGTCTTTTTTATTCTTTTGATTTGTGGTTATTGGTGTGATTTCTATATTTAGATCATTCTATTTTTAGTTGTGGGATATTATTTAATTAGAAATTAAATAAATGTAATTATTTAGTTTAATTGTTATTTAAAAGTTTATTGTATGGTGGAAGTATTTAATTAATGAAAATTAATTAAATACATGCACCTAAGAATTATGTAATTGTAAATTTACCATTTTTTCAATTAAAATGCTTTAGTTAATTTAAGGGTTAATTTAGCATGTGGAAATTATTTTAGACTAAATGTTTTATTTAATTAATTGAATGCATTAAGTTGCACAATCATAATTGAATAAAATTAAATTAATGGTATTAGTTAAAGTTTGGTTAAGTGTTTTCAACAAAAGACAAGTGGAGGAGAGACTTGAGTTCAACTGAAATTGAACTACAAATCAAAGCTTAATTCATGCAAAGCTTTTGGAGTCGAGTTCGAACTCTTGCATGCAAAAGGTAATTCCTATATGTTGAGGGTTTAGCCATTATTCTTCTACACAGGTTTTGGAGATTTTTGGGTGTGAAAGTTTTCTTTTGGGGGCAATTTTCTGCTAGCTTGGATTTCTTGTCTTTAGATCTAGTCTTCGCTCGAATATTATTCTTTGGTTTTTGAGGTAGGGTTTGATTCTCTTTATGAGTAGGTTATTTTGTAAATTTTGAAATGTATTGTATTCTTCGTGCCTGGTTGTGTGCCTGTCTGGATCTCTACTCTATGTGTGTGTCTCTCTCTCTTCATGCTGTATGCATTTATTACTTTCGAATTCAAGATTAGACATGAATAGGATTTCAATCTTTTTAAGAAATTAAATTGAATTAAATTTAAGTTGTGAAAATACCTGTGATTGTGGAAATAGATTGATCTGGAATTTGGAATCTGTAATATATATATATATATATATATATATATATATATATATATATATATATATATATATATATATATATATATATATATATATATATATATATATATATATATATATATATATATATATATATATATATATAGTATGTATATGGCAACATATATATTTATATAAATATATCTGTTGGTTTTTAACTAAATTAACTAAAATTTAATTTAACTAAAATTTAATTAAATTAAAAAGGGATTTAAAAAAAAATTATTAAAAAAAATTAATTAATTTAAAAGTTAATTAAGGTTTGGATGGGCATTAATCCCCCCCAAACCCCACACAGCACCCATTGGGTGGTTGTCGTGTGACAGTACCCAAGGGTATTGTCGCACGATAGTCCCCACCATGGGGGTTGTCATGCGGCAGTACCTTGTGGGGTGCTATTGCATGATACAACATGGGCCCCTTCAGTTTTTTTTTTAAATGGGGTTATTTAAAAAGTTCTATTTTTTTAAATTAATATTGGTTGTTTTGATTTATAAATGGCATTTTAGTTTGTATTATTATTTAAGGGGTAATTTGGGTTTATAAATTAGAATTTGAATATTTAATTAAATGCATGGGTTTTGTTTTATTTTATAGTTACTTATTTTTATATATGTTTGAGATATAAAATATGGGTACTATAGTGATGCAGTCAATTATTAATTTATTTTTGCATGGCGTTCGACTATTTTTGCATGTGGTTAATTGGGGGATGTTTTTACCTTAGCCCTTAATTGTGAATGTTAAATCATGCAAATTGACTTTTAAGACAATTTGATTGGTTATATTTAAGGGGTTAGAATTGTCAACTAGTGGGTATGAAATCCAGAGGCAGGAATTATATATTTTATCACGTTTGTTTGCCTTGCATACTTTGTTGTGTCATTACTTGTTTTATGATGATTATAGTTTTGCATATTCTTGTCACCGTTGGAACTAGTCGTTGAGATTTATGAGTTGTGTTAACTCGGAGTTATACTTTGATCTTGTGAAACCCTAGGGTAGGTTAACTAAGTGTATAGGTGGGAAGTGGCTTGTAATTGGTGTCGGAGCCTGGAAGTGGCTTCTAGGATATCCTATTACAAGTAGCTTAATAAGTGATAATTAATGACATTGAAAGTTTAAAATGAATTTAATAAGATATTATGTGCCCCATCCATGCCTGAGTTCCTGATTGAGTTTTTACTAGGATGGGAGTGGGAAGATGCATGTTGCCTACGTGAACTAGATATGGCATAGTTAGGACCTTGTCTACACGAGAGGTTACTGATACCACATAGAGTCACTAGGGCGTCGGGGTCTTGAGAGACTACTAGGATAACCCTAGAGTTGGCTCGTGTGATGACACTTCCCTTTATGAATCTTAGGTTTCCTACGTGTGTTGGTTACCTTTGGTTGAGTATGTTTTACCTTTTTATCCTATTGTACCTTTTGAGTTAGAAGCTTTCAGGAGCTCTTCCCTATTTTGTTTTGTTGATGTTTGTTATCCGAGTGGGATCTGATTTTATCTCCTCAGCACGGTGGGAGTGGACCATTTAGGTTCTACGAGGTTGGGTGATAGTGATTCTTTTACCATTTGAGATTCTGACATTCATGTACCAGTGTTGGATGATCCTTGTGGTAGTTGACCCTTCTTGTTCTTCATTGATGGAGATGTGTTCTTATCTTCTTATTCTATGTGCCCTTGTATCATTGTATCGATTATTCAGAAGATATCATGTTGTACTTTACTTTTGGTTATTGTATTACATACCCTGTGACATGTGTAGTGGATGTAGATTATTATGGATACCTTATGGTACCGGTTGTATTTATGTTATCTTTTATATGATGTTGCATTTATCATTTAGATGTATACATGGGATTTGTAATTATATCTAATCTAAATTAATTAATTAATTCTTACGTAATCTACGTCAAGGAACCCTAGAGATTTGTAACCTATGTGAGTTTTATTTTATATTGTATTGCTTCCACATTGTAAAACATTATTGTTATTGGTTGTTAACACTTTTTTTTAAAAAAATTCTTCAAACTTAGTTTCATGTTTAGGTTAAGTTCTCCTGGGTTCCCTGGCGGGGCATTATAGAGCCTTGCATTATATTTGACCCTACTGAGACAATTAAAGCACTTGATGGTCCTCTTTGTATTGTTGCAAAGGTTAATGCATGGGGACTTTTGGAAATTTGGACAAGTAGGGCATCATGATGTTGTTATTATGGCAATATATATTTAGTATCAAGACACCATGATCTGAGGATGAAGTTCTGGATGAGAACTTAAGAAAATTGTCTAAGTATAACAACATTTATCAAGCTACACAAAGACTACTTTGATCAGTGAAGTTCATAGAAGTATTTTCAGTGCATGCAAACTTGAGCACAGATTATATGAGGTATGTTGAAGCTACATCTAAGAGCGCAATATTGTATGACCTGTACAGACTGAGATATTAATGTTTTACAAAAATAGTGTTGAGCCGACCAGAACAAGGCCCCGATTAGTAAATGATTATTTTGAGTTAAGGGATTATTTTTTTTTATCAAAATAATGACTTAACTAATTAGGGACAACATCCTAGATGTTAACCCTAAGGCAACAAGAGTTAATATTATGTTTTGATAGCATGGAAGCTGACTAGTAAGCTATATTTGAGATAGCTAGTATAAAGGAAAGTATTATGTAACGCAAAGTGTAAAAAGAGACTAATGCAAAGTTTTAAGAAAGATTTTTTATTAATGTTGTATTATGCCAAATATGATATATGATCAGAACAATGCGAATTGATAGCAATTTTTTTGAAGAGCCTACAAGCTAGATCATAATATTAAAGATATTCAGCTATAGTAAAAGGTTTTTGTATTCTATCTTTTGTACTGAAGGTTATTATTGTATATTGCATGTTTGGGCAGTGGGCTCATCTTGCATACATTCATATTTTGCAATACCAAATCCTAATAGGGTTAAGGCTTCTAACAAGGCCTAAAGTTCTCTAACAAGGACATAGACACTATACAGATGTAATAAACTCCTAACAGGGTTAATATCTTTAACTAGATACTTTTGATTAGTGGATCATTTGTGGGTATTATCCCCACCAAATTTTTCCCTTGGCCAAGGTTTCCTTGAGAACAAACATGGTGTTATGAGTTCCTTTATTTTATGGTTGTGTTTGTTATTCAATTTAGTTTCTTATGCATGTTACAATTTAATTACATATATGCATAAGTGGGAAAAAGTAAAAGTTTTTGAAATATCGATTCAACCCCCCCCCCCCCCTCTCAGTATTTCCTATTTCTAACAATTGGTATCAGACCCATGTTACTCAGAAAAATCCTAATAGCTTGAGCTCTTCATAGATATGGATCAATTGTAGAAAAACCTAGAAGACGCTCTTGAGAAGATTGATATTCTTACTGAAGAAATAGATACTCTGAAGAACAAATATGAAAGTGCAAAAGATTACATTGAGAAACTAAAAGACAAGATAGAAGATCTTAAATCAAAGAAACAACCTATAAATCAGATCAAGGATAGTGATGAAGTTTCAAAACTGAAAAAGGAAACTGAGATCCTAAAGCATGAACTAAAAATTGTAGATCTAAAGTTAAGCTTGAAAAATGATAATAGAGAATTTGAATCAGGTTTGAAGTCTGAAAAATCAGATCTAAGGTCTAAACTTACCAAAGTAACATCTAAACTTGGGACTAAAAAGTTGTAGTATGCTGAACTTGAGAAGTACAATACAATTGTGAAAGGAGAAATAACTCAATCCAAGCAACATCTTGAAAAATTGTATTCCAACAGTGAAAAGATTAATGAACAAATTTCTTATCAAAAATCTTCTTATGATAAAACTAGTCTTGGATATTTCAAAGAAAAATTCTCAAAGAAGACTGAAGAATGTAAAGGACCAGATCCGAAAATTCAACAACCTGAGAACAAAGAAGAAGAAAAACAAAACAAAGTTGAGTCTAACCAATCTAAAGATGTACCTAAACAACCTAAGCAAGATGAATCACGTAAAGAAATGTGAAATGAATTCAAAGGTAGATGTTTTACATGCAATTCATTTGGACACATGAAAAGAGATTGTATAGGTAAGCAATTCAAACCTATCTTTGGTTATTGTTATAATTGTCATGGTTTTGGTCATAGAGCTATTGATTGTAAGAAACCTAGATATAATAATAAAGATAATAGTAGAATGATTCGAAATACTAACCCTGTAGATAAAAGACCTACTAGAGAAACAAATAATATAAGAAATGGAGTTGTGTGTTATAGATGCAACAATTTTGGACATATTACCAGAAATTGGAGATCATAGATCAATCAATCAGGACTGAGATATGGAAACAATGTCATAGTTTGTCAGATTTGTAATAATATGGGTCACACAACAAGATATTGCAGAATGAACAACATGAGGAATCCTAATCCTAGAAGAAATGTGAACTACACTAGAAGAAATATGGATATCAACAACAGTCAATAGGGAAATAGCAGTAACATGGAAGAAGTTATATTTGTCAAAGCTACAGATCAAGAACGTGCTCTATAATATCAGGAATTCAGTCAGGAGAAGCATTTGAAAGTAAGTTGGAATAAATTTTGAACCCATCTCAAAATGATTGAGCATCAAATTTCATTAATTAAGCATCAAATTAAGCACCAGAATAGAATATAATTTAGCAGAACTTGAATCAAGCCTTGCGAAGTTAATATGTGATATAAAGTAATGTAAGGAACCTATGGTTAAGAGCGCATATAATTCTGAGCATGTATAAAAGCACATGAAGTGAAATAAGTTTGCAGACAACTAGGAAGAACTTTTTGGAATGAATACACTTATGCAATTAATGCAACGACAATGTCTTGAAGGATTTGATAGATAAAAGCAGTTTATTGGATATTATTTGATCATTCATGAGTTTATAATATTTTTAGAGAGCTAGTCAATGAAGATTGAAAATTAGTTTAAAGGATTTGGAGACATATTTTTGCCAGATCTACGCGGAAGCCCTAAATCACGATTCTAAGGTATTTTACTAAGTGCTTACTGTTAGAGAAGTTACTTTTCAGTGCAATCATGGATGTATCCCTAGTTCACAACATTAAGGCCACACCTATACCTAAGGTGATAAGGGAACCAGTAGAACCTAATGAGGATGATCCTAGCTTAGCTTTATCATCTATACCAAATGAAGTATTACATTTGGAAGATGTAAAAGGATATTTAAAGTGCAAATTTGAGACTGTAGGAGATAGTAGCATGACTACAGAATATGATAAAATCTACAACCATGACATGACTTATAAGGAAGGGTATAAACATTTAGGTCAACTGGACATTATCAAGTATATGTTTCACTATGAGTTCTAGAATGATGAATGTAATAAGATCATTTTGAGAAGAATTCATGATGGAAAGTTTTAGTTGGATGATAGAGTGATAGATTTCACAAATGATTTGATTCATGAAGTAATAGGTTTATCCAACAAAGGTGCAATTCCTCTAAATGAGAAAAATGTGAAGAAAATGGTCCTAGATAACACTAAGTCTTCATAAAATGGAAGAGGTATTGTTATAAGTAAAATTGAGAAGAATGAGGTTAGGTATGTTTGTAAGATAATGGCTAGCAAGTTATGTGTCAGCTCTAGAGAAGATGATATAGCAACATGTATGGTACAAGAAGCCTATCTTATGTGTGTTGATAAATTTGATGTTGATATGAGTGAAATTATGAGGATTCAATTGATTGAAAATCTTGAGAAGATCAAGAAGACAAAGAATTCACAATTCAGATTTTCATCCTTAATCACCTATATGTTTTTCCACCTTTTGAGAAGATTTTCTTACACTATAGGAGCTGATTGGAATGATGAGAGATGTACAATGGAAATAATTAACAAGGTGTATCTTAGACACCCAATTTATAAAGTAAATGAGAGATGTACAATGGAAAGAATTAACAAGGTGTATCTTAGACACCCAATTTATAAAGTAAATGAGAGCAACACACTTGTTATTAAGACTTTTTAGAATGAAATGAAGAAAAGGTCAAGAATTCCACCCTCAATGGTTAAGAAATACAAAAGTGAGATATGCTTTTTAGTTGATACAGAGTTTATATACATTTAAGTGGTAGGACCAGGAATTGAATTTATAGACTCTCTAGATTATGAAGTGTCTAAAGAGTTAATTGAAGGCTATGTGAGCAGAATTCTCAAATGCAGATTAGATTCCAAAAGTCCTAGATTTGGAACAATTGATGAAATTTCAAGCACAAAACACCAATCACAGTTGCAGAAGTCAGCTAAGAAAAGGGTAGACACAACTATTAAGAAGATATTAAAGGAAACATTTATGGCTAAAGATGAGTTTAACATTGCAAAGCAGACAACAAAAACTATGAGAGATAAATTGGTCAGAAGGAAGTGTTAACTGTACCACCTTTGGCATCCAAAGCAACCCCTGTACTAGATGTTCAAAATATCAATGAAGATGTCACTGACCCTAGTGAAATGAGCATATCACTGGATAAGCCACCAATGGCAACCACAAGAACATATACAAGATCTACCTCCACTACACTAGCTAAGAGACTAAAATAAATGGCTAGTAGACCAGGAAAAAGGTAGAAAACTATATTTTCTCATGTGGAAAGAAAAAGGGAACAAGAAGAAGAATCCACACCCATTAAGAAAATGAGAGGTCAAGTTCAAAGTCAATCTCAAGGAGAAGAAGAGGTAGGCATAATAAAAAAGAAACAATGGAAGCCTAAGATTCAAAAAGTGAATCCTTTAATCATAAATGATGGATATTTCACTAAGTTAAACAAATACTATCATATGAACAACAATTTTGAGAAATTGAATCTTGAGAATGCAGTTGTCAGGCACATGATCCTTGCTGACAAGAAATTTTAAAATATCAAAGATAAGATACCAAGTGATCTTTGTGATAAACTGATTAACAGGAACAAGAAAGCAATAGAAGATAAAAGTATAAGAGAGAGGTTTGTAAGAAAACTTTGTGAAATCAAAGATGAAGAACACTTCAAGGAAATAATGAAGAGTCTTAGCACCCATCTGAATAGAAAAAGAAGAACTGTTCTAATTATGGGAGGAAACTATGAGGAAGTTAACAAGGAAACTAAGGAAGCAATTATAAAAGTGACGACTTCAGTACTAGGAGAAGCCTTAAGTAAATCTGAACATTATATTCTAATAATAGAAGAATCTACATAAATGAAAGAGACACCACCTCTTAAATAAACCACAATTACACCACCTACCATACTAATTGATGATGAAACCATGCATGTAGAAGGCACTAGAATCACCATTGATAGAGAAGAAGATCCTTTTGAAGATCAAGGAGAGGATGTTGGAAATTTGGGAGAGATGGTGAATGAGGAAGAAGATAAGGAAGAAGATGAGGAAGAAGAAAAGGGAGAGGATAAGCAAGAAGAAACAAAGGCATTAGAGGAGACACAAACATAAATCACTAAAAAACAAGTGCAAGAGGAACAAGGTAAAGAAAAAGAGGTATAGCCTACAAAGATTATACCTCAACACATTCAGTTAGTCACACCATAGAAGGTCACAACAACTAGTTCATCTAAGTCATCTATTGAGTCAGTATTAGCAAATGTGGGAGCTGAAGTTGATGATGATGATCAAATAGAGTTGATTTCATCCCTAAAAAAGATAATTGGAAAGAACAAGAAAGTAAAGAGCTTGGAGGGATCAAGGTAACAAATAAGCTTCAAAATAGTTTTGAATAAGGTAAAAACATGTTTTGAATGGAACTCGAAACCATTTACATCATAGCAAAAAAATAAAGCATGAAAGTTTTCCAAAATGAGACGCCTGCTAGAAATAACAGGTTAGTGAATTTGATCCACAAACTAAGGAAAGAGACATAATCAAAGCTTTTGATAGTGAATTCACCACATTATCTAACATTGCATCAGTGAAAGCTCAAACACTTCATGAGGCACATTTATTTCAATCTTGTAGACACTAAAAAATGGACAAGTGCTTTAAATCATTAAAATTGCAAATTCTTAATCAAAATGCTCTAATTCTCCTCAAAATGGATCAAAGAAAATCAAAATGGACAATTTATAAATCAAAGTTGGACAAAATCAATAAAATCAAAGGAAAAATCAAATAATTAAACACAAGCTTAAAAGGATCAAATACACTATATAATTGATTTT
Source organism: Chamaecyparis obtusa (assembly GCA_027943335.1). Classification (NCBI taxonomy): domain Eukaryota; kingdom Viridiplantae; phylum Streptophyta; class Pinopsida; order Cupressales; family Cupressaceae; genus Chamaecyparis; species Chamaecyparis obtusa. Next base: position 1,537,144 of record BSBK01004484.1, read on the forward strand.
AATCAATTAATTGTATAGTTGTTTAAATCAAAAATCAAAATAAACCTATTCCCTACATGGCTAAATTAATTAATTGATGGAATTTAATAAATCTTAATATCTTTCAAACAAAGATTTGAGGAACCAATGAAAATTGAGAACACAAAGCACATGGATCACTCAAAAGAATTGAATCTCAATCACACATTTCAACTTTGAATCTAAACCACTCAATTTTGTCTATTTGTCCAAAGCTTTGAGACAAACATTTAAATTGTCCCCCCATTTAAAAACATTGCAAAGTTTTTTACTCAACCAAAGCTAAATCATGATTAAATAACTCTACCCCCTACCCTTGGGAATTTACTATAAATGAGAGTCATTTTAAGAGCAATAAGAAAGAAGAGAATTCAAGAGCAAAGCATCCTTATTATAGGAATTTTAAGAGCATTTGAGAGCAATTGAGAGCATTTAGAAATAGCATTTGAATTTATCTTTTCATAATGGAGAATTGTGAGCTCAATTAAGCATAGTACTATCATATTTCTCATTCTAGATTTGTCACTAGTAGAGAATAGGCTGAGAGCTTCACTTACCAAATTAGTTAGAGAGCCATGAGATGTCATGGATGTTAAATTTGATTCTTAGTTTAAATTTGCATTGTATTTGCTTAGAATTGTTAGTTAATGATCTTAATTTCATGAAGGTGTTAAACATACACACACAAATCTACTTGTCAAAATATTAAGAGTGATTTAGAAAACCTTGATGTTTTCATTAAGGAGTTGAGTAAATGTTTGGAGAGAGGAAGAGCATTGTATAGTCAGTGTGCCTTATCACACAATCATATCTCAGACATTTTAGAGAAGCTGAAGAATAAATAAGCAGAACTACAAGTCATAGTGAATGAGCTACAAAATCCTAGCATGAAGATCACTAATACTGAGAAGAAAGTTAGCTAAATACATGATGAGATAAAACTATTAGAAAATTAAAAGGAAAGAAAGTTGAAGAGGTTTGCAGTACTCAGAGATCACTTAACTTTAAAGATCAATAATGTACAGAATCAACTGGAAGAATGTCTTTCCTCAAAGACATCATATGGTAAATTTTGATATCCAAATATTAGAGCAGTTGAGATGGCATCTTATGGGCTATGTGCACTACTTAGTGTATCATATTCTGTTAAGATTACATGGGATAAAGAGATTGAAATTTTGAAGGAAAACTTTACAGATTGCATTTCAAGCCTTCCATCTTTACATAATTGAAGAAAAAAGGTATATCAAATATATTGAGATGTATATATACATATTTTGACACCTTTGTCATTGCAAAAGGGGGAGTAATAGTATGAGAAAATTGCTTGTATGTATAAGGTATAGATATATGTGAAAAAGGATATAGTATAATCAAAGGGGGAGTATCCCTATGGTGGAATAAGTTAAGTATATATGTATGATCGTCAAACTTTTTCAAATCTTGTAATGGCCATTTAACACAATGTTACAGAATGTTGCAAGTTTGTTTTTGAAATTTTTGTTGTAAGTTTTTGGGACTTAGCCAATTTTCCCATATGTTGTCACCAATGACAAAGGGGGAGAATGTTGGAAATTTGGTTGATTAGTATATCATGATTCTATCATTATGGAAATATATATTTAGTATTAAGTAGCATGATCTAAGGATGAAGTTCTAGATGAGAACTTAAGAAAATTGTCTAAGTATAACAACATTTATATGTCTACACAGAGACTACTCTGATCAGCAAAGTTTGCAGAAGTATTTTTAGTACATGAAAACTTGAGCATAGATTATATGAGCTATGTTGAAGCTACATCTAAGAGCACAAGTCTTTATGACATGTATAGATTGAGATATTAATGTTTTACAGAAACAATGTTGAGCTGACCAGAACATGGAAACAATTAGTAAATGATTATTTTGAGTTAAGGGACTATTTTGTTTATCAAAATAATGACTTAACTAATTAGGGATGACATACTAGATGTTAACCCTAAGGCAACAAGAGTTAATATTATGTTTTAAAAACATGGAAGCTGACTAGTAAGCTATATTTGAGATAGTTGGTATAAAGGAAAGTAATATGAAATGAGAAGTTAAAAAAGAGACTAATGCAAAGTTGTAAGAAATATTTTTTATTGATGTATTGATGTTGTATTATGTGAAATCTGATATATGATCAAAACAGTGCAAACTGATAGAAATTTTTGTGAAGACCCTACAAGCTAGATCAGAATATTGAAGATATTCAGCAACAGTAAAAGGTTTTTGTATTCTATCTTTTGTACTGAAGGTTATTATTGTATATTACATGTTTGGGCAATGGGCTCATCTTCCATACATTTGCATTTTGTAATACCAACTCCTAACAGGGTTGAGGCTTCTAATAAGGCCTAAAGTCCTCTAACAAGGACAAAGACACTATACAAATGTAATAGACTCCTAATAGGTCAATATCTTTAACTAGATACTTTTGATTAGTGGATCATTTGTGGGTATCATCCCCATTAGGGTTTTCCCTTGGCCAGGGTTTCCTCGAGAAAAAACATGGTTTTATGAGTTCCTTTATTTTATGGTTGTGTTTTTTATTCAGTTTATTCAGTTTAGTTTCTTATCCAAGTTACAAGTTAATTACATATATCCATAAGTGGGCAAAAGTAAAAGTTTGTGAAGTGTCGGTTTACCCCCCTCTCAGTATTTCCTATTTCTAATAGGGACTTCACTTAGTGAACCTGAATCATAGCACATGCATTCATGGAAAACTAAAGAATCCTCCTATTTTCAAAAAATATTTCCCTAAACTCATTTTTTGTCACTCCCTCCAATACCCACCCAATACCCCCCACACCCATTTTCCTATATAAACCCCCACTCCCCGATCCAAAAAAAAACCCTCCTCCCTATTTGGATAATATATTGCCCCCTTTTTTCCTATTTTAAACCCTCCAATATGAATGCATGTGGTATTGTATTTCCCCTTCAGTGAATACCCTGCAGGTTAATGGCCTTCATTCTCGTGGTGTCCTTATTTATCCTACTTGCATGGTGAATGTGATAACTGAAGAATATCTCTTTAGTAGACAATTGCAACATGGTTTTTATGATAAATCTGATGCTATGATCCAAAACTTCAATGGTTTATTGTACCCTTCCCATAGTTCTATTTCATTTCCTATTGAGGTTTGTGGTAAATATTTAGATGTTACCTTCACTGTGATCCCAACTTCTAATCAATTTCAAGTCAAACTTGGTCTTCCTTGTCTTACCTCTATGAAATTTGTAGCCTCTCCTATTCAGAAATGTCTAAAATTTCCTCATAATGGAAAAATCATGACTCTTAACCATAGTCTTTATTATCCTTCAGTGTCTTGAGACTCGGTTGACCTTGATTTCTTTTGGCCTTCTATGCCTCAACCAACCCAAGCCCGTCCTAATAATCTTTAAATTTTGTCCATATCAATCCTACAAAGTCTACTAGGTTTGTGAGCTTAGAAAACCCAAGGATGTTCCATCTCCTTGTCTTGAACATGGACTTCTTCCTACAACTCCTATATATTATTATGTTCCACCTCTTATATATTATATGCATCCTCGTGATAGTATCTCTCAACCTAATGTGGTTCCTTATGTTCTTTCCCCTAAAGAAGACAAGGGTCTGATGTTGATTGATCTTGAACCAAACCAAATTTATAGCACAACCAAATGTAACCATCATGCTCATGATCACCATCATAAATGTCATGCTAGAGCCTGTCAACATCCTTCCCAAAATATTGCTTCACCTCATACACCTACTGATGCTTTGATTCCCTTCAATCAACCCATGCTTGAGCCAAAGGAGGAAGTTAATTTGAAAAATATAAAATTGAGCAAACATGACAATTCTATTCATATCTTAGATTCTATTACAATTAATTTGGATGAAGAAGATACTCTTGGTGATGATGTTCCTAATGAAACTAACAATGATATTCATGCTACTAATTAATGACATATGAGATAATTGATCTTAATCATGATTTTCTAGCTATATTTTCATAATAATTATATATTACTCCTAGTGACAAACAAGGTGACCTATATTTACAACATGGTCCTTATTTGGAATTGGCCATTGTTCCATTTTTTGTGCTTGATGTTACTCCTAACGCGAGTTACCAGCTACCCTAAACAACACAGACCAAGATGGGGAACAAGTGATATGCTTTACTAGTTCCTCTTGTACGATGGATTCTATGTGTTTTCCTATTGTAATGTGCTTCCCCCATGATGTGCTACATGTTATTGACGTGAGAGAGGGAGGAACAAGGGTCCAAGGGCACACCCAAATCACCAAGCTCCTTGTGGAAACATCACATGGAAGAAATAAAACAACAGGGAGAGAGAGACTGTAGAGTCTTCATGTATTATTCATCAATAACCTCATACATGTCAGGATGTAAGGCCTTCTTGATTATGACCAAATAACATTTCAGAATTTAATTAGAATAGTCCTCCAACATACTAGGATTCAAACTTCAGAATCAATCTTCTATTCTATAAAAAATGATCTCTAGAGCTACAACACACTACTTTATTTATACAAGAGGCTACTGAAACAAGTCGGCCTTCAAATCCATCATTGGAGAAAGAAATGACCAAATCAAGGTCCACACACTTCCCAATGATTGATGTAACCATTAAATTCATGACCAAAATTTAATGCACAAGTTAGCCTCAACATAAATAAAAAATAAACCACTTGGTGAGCAAGATTACTGAGCGACAAGGAATTAACTCGGTGAACCAACTAAGCCAACTCGGTGAACAAAGGAACCGAGCCCCGTCGGTGGAAATAGGAAAACATCACCGAGATCCCAAAAGAAGCTACTGATCATATCTAACAACTCTAACTTGTTTTTGGTGATACAAAATTGCCAAGAACCCGATATTCTCCTACCTCAAACACCTAGGGTTGTTTTGAGATGATTATCTGAATCATGCAATAGGTACAACCTGAGTTGAATCCAACTCAGATTGTATCCACAAACGATCTTCAATCGATTTGTTCTTCCAATTTACTAGATATTCCATGTACTCTTTTCCTCTTGTGCTTCTGCCAACTCTTTGTTCCAAAATCTGCTCAACTTCTTCTTTCTGCTTCTTAGGATAATCATTCGGTACTGTCATTTCTTCATCCGATTCATAATACTCATACTAGTCTACAATGTTGAATAGAGTTGATATATCCATGTCATTAGGTAACTCAATCTCATAAGCATTTCTACTATCAAATTTTCTCAATATCTTGCAGGGACCAAATTTCTTCATTTTCAACTTTCCATAAGCTCCAATAGGAAATCTGCCTTTCTTCAAGTGTACCATTACTTCGTCCCCAACTGCAAAAGTCTTATGTCTTCTTGATCTATCTACTTTGTCCTTGTATTTATGATTACTATCTTCCAATTTATGTTTTACTCCCTCATGCAATGTCTTCATGAACTCACCAAATTCTTCTCCTTCAACACTTCTCTTTTCTTCACTAGCAATGTCCTTCAAATCTGTTATACCTCTTGGTTGTATGCCATTAACAATCTCAAAAGGTGTTTTTCTAGTACTCCTATTCACTAAATTATTGTATGCAAACTCTACTTGTGCCAACATAGAATTCTAATTACTTAGTTTATCTCCAATTAAACATCTCAAAAGATTACCCAAAATTCTATTTACAACCTCTGTCTGTCCATCGGTCTGTGGGTGAAATGTAGAACTATACCTCAACTTGGTACCCAACTTTTTCCATATAGTCTTCCAAAAGTATCCAACAAGTTTACTATCTTGGCCAGAGATGATACTCCTCGATAATCCAAGCAATTTGACAATTTCCTTAAAGAAAAGATCTTCTATAGGTGTTGCATCTGACATTTTTCTATAGGGTATGAAATGTGCCATCTTAGAAAATCTATCCACAAAAACAAATATATAATCATTACCTCTTACTGTCTTTGGTAAGCCAAGAACAAAATCCATAGTGATATCAATCCAAGGTTTCTCAGGAATAGAAGTCAGTGTATACAATCCAGTATTCTAACTTACTCCCTTTGTAACTTGACAAACTCCACAAATTTTCACAAATTTCTAAACATCCTTATACAACTATGGCCAAAAGTATTTCTCCTTAAGAAAAATCAATGTTTTGTCAATGCCAAAATGTCCATCCAAACCACTACTATGTTTCTCCTTTATCAAACTAATTCTCATTGATCCTCTCGGTATATACAATTGAATACCTTCAAACAACATACCTTCTTGAATGATATATTCTTCCCATTTAGTACTCAGTTGATCTTGAATAGGTGCTCTGCACTTTCTCCACGGCTCATAAAAATCAGGTCAATTTCATAAAAATATTTCATGTCATCAAAACCACGAACTTCAATTCTCATTTCACTCATCAAAGATCTTCTTCTACTTAATGCATCAACGACTCGATTAGTGAATCCGCTCTTATGCTTTATCACAAATGTATAACTCTACAAATATTCAACCCATTTCATATGTCTCTGATTAAATTTATTTTGACTACCCAAATATTGTAAAGCTTTACGATTAGTATATAACACAAATTCACTCGGTATCAAATAATGTCTACATTTCTTCAGGGCTTGAACAATAGCATACTCTTGATCATACACATAATATTTCCTTTTTGCATCATTCAATTTCTCACTAAAGAAAGCAACATGTTTACCTTCTTGACTCAATATAGCTCCTATTGCACTACCACTTGCATCACATTCAACTTGAAATACCTTATTGAAATCAGGTAAAGCTAACACGGGAAATTCAACAACCTTCTGCTTCAAAGTCTCAAAAAAATTTATCAGCTCCATGTGTCCACTTGAATTCTCTTTTATCTCCTCTCATAGTCTCAATCATAGCATTACAAATTGAATTGAAATTTCTGATGAACTTTCGGTAAAAACTTGCTAAACCATGAAATGATCTTACCTCACTAGCATCTTCAGGTATAGGCCAATTCAAAATAGCTTCAACCTTCTCAGGATCCATTTTCAAACCATCAGCTGAAATCACAAATCCTAAATATACAATCTCCTCTTTCATGAAGGAACACTTTTTCAAATTAATCAACAACTTTTCTTCTTTTAATCTCTGCAATAACTATTTAATATGTAACAAATGTTCTTCTCTAGTCTTACTAAATATTAGAATGTCATCTGGGTATACAATCACAAATTTACCTAAGAATTTCTTCAAAACCTCATTCATAAATCTCATAAAAGTACTTGGTGCATTAGTTAAACCAAAAGGCATAACCAACCACTCATACAAACCTTCTCTTGTCTTGAAAGAAGTCTTCCAGTCATCACCTTCTCTGATTCTTATCTGATGATATCCACTTTTCAAATCAATTTTGGTAAAATACTTTGCTCCACTCAGGCTATCTATTATGTCATCCATTCTCGATATAGGAAACCTATATTTTACTATTATCTTGTTGATTGCTCTAGAATCATTACACATTTTCCATTCTCCGTTCTTCTTAGGTGCCAATATAATTGGTACTACACACAGACTCAAACTTCCTCAGATCAAACCTTTCTGTAACAATTCTTGGATTTGTCAGTTAAGTTTCTGATTCTTGATAGGTGTTAATCGATGTGCTGCTTTATTCGGTAAACTAGCTCTAGGAATCATATCCATACAATGATCAATGCTTCTTTTAGGTGGTAAACCATTAGGTACATTATCAAAAATGATCTCTTTGTACTTGGTGAGTATCTTGTCAATCTCTTCAGGGATGCTATCCATTATTTTCTCAATCGATTTGTTAGGAATTACAACAAAACATACATCATTTTTCTTTAAATCCTTAACAAACTTTCTTCATTCCATCAAACAAACTTTCACAGATGTACAAACATTACCAATAGATTATTCAATCAAAGGTAACAAGATTTGTCTTCTTCCATCAACCCAAATAGTATATTTATTCAATCTTCCATCATATATAGCATGTCTATCATATTGCCAAGGTCTACCCAACATAATATGATAATAGTCCATAGGCATGATATCACATAACACTCTATCATAGTACTTGCCAATTTTCAAATTCACATAACATTGTTCACTTACCAATAGTGTATGCTCATACTTGATCCATGAAATTTGATAAGACTTTGGGTGTTGCAATCTTTTTAATTGTAAATTTGTAGCCATAGCCTAAAATGCCAAATTCTCCGAGCTTCCACTATCAATGATCACCTTCCACACTTGTACAACTTTGCATCTAGTCTTGAACAAAATTTTCCTTACCGGATCTTCCTTATTACTTTCACTCTATAGTGCTCTCTTGACCATCAAGTTCTTTTCCATCTCTAGTTCATTCAGTGAGTCTTCTTGTACCAAAGCATTTCTACTATTACCGACCTTCTTACTTGCATGTGTACACTCAAATGACCTATGTCCTTCTTCTCCACAATTTTAACAAGTTCCTTAGAATCCACCTCTACTATAACCACCTTGATAGTTACTACCTCTTCCTCTAGAAGAACTTTCACTTTTTCACTCGGTCTTTCCTTTCTCCTGATTTGTTTTGTCTTTATCAGATATATCATTTTCACCATACGATCTACCTCTTCCTCTATGGAATCTACCACCTCTTCTTCTTTGTCTTTTCTCATGTCTTTTTCTCAATTTCTCCTCAAATTTCAAGCCAAACTGATAAACTTCTTCAATACTTTCCAACTTGACCAAATTGATTTCCTCTTGAATAGAAACTCTTAACCCATTCAAGTACCTAGAAATTATTTCCACTTCATCCTCAACATGTCCAAATATGAAGTCTAATCTATAGAATTCCTTAGTATAGTCTTTTACTAAGCTATCTTTCAACCTCAAAATTTTCATTCGCTGAACTAGGTTAATCTGATAATCACAGGATAAGAACTTGCCTTTCAATTTATTCACCATCTTATTCCATACCTTGATTTTATTTTTGCATTTCCTCTTTCTGTCCAATTTTAGATACTCCCACTATAAGGATGCATGACTCTTCAACTTTGTACTTGCAATTTTCACCTTCTTTTCCTCAGGAACATTTTCATACTCAAAATATTTTTCCATCTCAGTTATCCAATCCATCATCTCATCTGAATTGAGTCTTCCATTGTATTCAAGAGGATTGAAATGTGGTGTGGACTTCAAATTTTTTAATGCTTTCAAGAGTCTTTCTTCACCTTGATCCATCATAGGTACAAGTTCTACTTCACCTTTTTCATCTTCGACTTCTTCATCACTAACATCCTCAAGATGTCTTCCTTGACATTGGGTTGTTTCAACAGCTTCTAACCTAGTAACAATTTGTCTTAGCATATCTTCCAAGCCTGGATCTTCATCTCACCTCCCACGAACCATCTTGAAACCCTCTACAATTACAAGTCAAATCACAATCTTCCACCCCACAAAAAATATCAACTAGGGTTTGCAAGAAGCAACCCTTGACCCTAAATCACAAATTTAGATCCATATCTGAACCTCACTCTGATACCACCTAACGCAAGAGAGGGAGGAACAAGGGGCCAAGGGCACACCCAAATCACCAACCTCCTTGCAGAAACTTCACACAGAAGCAATAAAACAATGGGGAGAGAGAGAATGCAGAGTCTTCATATATTATTCATCAATAGCTTCAAACATGTCAGGCTATAAGGCCTTCCTAGTTATGACCAAATAACATTTCAAAATTCAATTACAATAGTCCTCCAACATGCGAGGATTCAACCTTCAGAATCGATCTTCTATTCTATAAAAATTGATCTCTAAAGCTACAACACACTACTTTATTTACACAAGAGGCTACTAAAACAAGTCGGCCTTCAGATCCATCATTGGAGAAGGAAATGATCAGATCTAGGTCCACACGCTTCCTAATGATTGATGTAACCATTAAATCCATGACCAAAATTCAATGCACAAGTCGACCTCAATAGAAATCCAAAATAAACCACTCGGTGAGAAAGATTACCTTGCGATAGGGAATTAACTCAGTGAACCAACCGAGCCAACTCGGTGAACGAAGGAACCAAGTAGCAATCGAGCCTCATCTGTGGAACTAGAAAAACACAACTGAGAGCCCAAAAGAAGCTATCGAGCATATCTAACAACTCTAACTTGTTTTTGGTGATACAAGATTGCCAAGAACCCAAGATGCTCCTGCATCAATTATCTATTTTCTTTAGATTTCTTTAAATCCTCATTTCTCTGTTGGTACAAGGTGATAAAGGAATTTAAATGTCATAAACATTCATTTATGTATATCTCACTTCTTCTATATGTTTTTACATGTTATGTTGTGCATGTGCCACTATTCATAAATGTTCCTTTGTGTCATCTGATTGGGGATGATACAAAATGGTAGCTACCTATTCTTTTTGGTCTCCATGATGCTGGTCCAAAAAGACTCTTCTTTACAACTCTTACGTTTCATTCTTCCATTATGTTTTGTAGTTTGATATGATCATATTGACCCTAGAGTTAGTATATCCCTTCCAGACCTCTTTTGTCATGTGCTTATTTCCCTTGATTTTTCCTTTCTTTGGGGCATTTTATATGGGTGCATGTATGCTTCATTAAATCCATTTCTCTTGTTAAGGCATTTGTAATCTCTTTAACATGGGGGCACAGACTCTATTCTATATTTTACACTTTGCACACACAAACACAATGATTTGATGTAGTCTCTCTTGTGTATGACCAAGGAGAAAATGTTTTCCTTGTGTTTATCATTTTTCATTTGGGTCCCTTAATGGAAACAAGGCTTTCCTTAAGTATTGATCCTTATTCTTGATCCCTAAGGAGACAATGATTTCCTTAGGCCTGATCAATTTTCTTTATCCCTAAGTAGCCAATTCTTCCTTAGGGTTGATCACTTTTCTTGATCCCTAAGGAGACAATTCTTTCCTTAGGCCTCCTTACTTTTCTTGATCCCTAGGGAGACAATGGTTTTCTAAATCTCAATCGTTCCTTTGTAGGATCCCTTAATGGAGACAATGCTTTCCTTAAGGTCTTATTCTTTTTGATGGATTGACTAGTATAACATATCTTTATATATCTTTCAATGTCATCTTTTGCAGTGCTTTCCTTTTGTATGGTCCATATTAAGACAGTCTCTTATTAAGCTAGTGATCACACTCTTCTCTCTCTTTCTCTCTCTCTCATTCGAGAGATGCCTCTCTTATCTTGGTTTCAGATTTGATGAAGACTTGATTCACTTCAAGGCTTGATGTTTCTTTGTCTCCTTGACCTTGATGAGATCATTCTTATGCATTCGATCTACTTTACCGTGAGCATGACTTTGTCTCATACTCCCGCTAAAGTGGGGCATAAATGTATCCTCCTAAAAATTTAGCACCCATAATTAGAGGCTTTAAGACCTATTAGACCCCCTTTTGATGATTTCAAGATCTAAATGTTCATTATGCTTGATTATAGCAACTTGCATTTTCTCCTCCCAGATCTTTTCACCTTCCTTGATATCCTCATGAAATTTGATCCATTTTTTCTTGGGACAAGTTGACTAGTCCACTTGTCCCTAGGTACAAGTTGAGTACCCGACTTGTCCCTCGAGTTTTTGGTCCAACTTTTGCTAAGATCTCCATGATGAGGTTTTCCTCTGAGATTTAGATTTGTGGTCAACCTGGATCAATTTTGAATCCCGAATGGAGGTAAATGAGTATAAAAGGACCTCTTCACCCGTCATTTGGTATATTTCATTCATATTCAAACATATCATGATCAAGTGCAAGAATTAAAATATTCAAGAAATCAAGTTGTGCAATTGAATCTTTGGATTCAAGATTTGAATGCAAGCATCTAATTCAACATCTCGAAGTCTTCCTTTCTCCAAGATCCATCCAAGATAAGGAAATATTCTTCAATTGATGCAATTTTCTCTCCCATGATGGCCAAGTACATGAATTATCAATCAACAAAGAATATCCCTATATTCATCTCTCTCTCTCTCTCTCTTCAAGTGGTTATCAAGCATACATACATTCAATAAATAGGAGTGCCAATCATAGAATCATATACTTGTGAAGGCATCATTGAATCTACATCTCATTTTACGAACATTCCAAGCAACTTCATGGATTTGAGCGATTACTACATCCATTCATGAGGGTTTCATACAAGGTGAATCAAAAATTTACCTTTTTACGTTACTTTCCGTTATGCAATTTTAATTCAATTTCAAGGTTGACTCCTAAACAAGGGTTTAACCAAGGAAAACCCCTTTCCATACTTTTCCCCCATTTTTATGTGTCCAAGAATAGGTTACGAGGCTGCAATCCTGGATCTAAGGAGTACAGGTGTAGCTATAGAACCCAGGAAAGTGATGCAGGAGCATCCTGGGTGTAAGAGCAATCTTGCATCACCCAAAAATATTTCTATTTTTGAATTCAATAAGGGCTATCCTGTGCAGAGCTGCTATTTACGGAAAGTTACTATTTTATGTAATTTTTATCTGTGCTCAGAATGATCTAATTTCTTTCTTGGAGGTTCATTTTGGTCATATAAGTCTGCCAGTAAAGTTTCATTTCCAGATCAAGTGTATGTTGGAAGATATTGAAGATTTTCGGTATTGGCAGCAGGGTACAGAAATTTTGAACTCAGTTTTGAAGGCTTTAGAGGCCCCGGATGAGGTCAAAAATTTGGGTGACAGGCACTTGCACGGGTCAAGCCTGTAGAGCGCTTCGTGGCGTTTCCGAAATGGGGTTATAATAGCCGAGTGGGTCAACGGGTGATGACTTATGGTCTTCAGAAGTTGGGCCACCTGAAATGGCGAAAAATAATTTTCTTCAAAATTTTTGTTCGGGTTTCAAAGGTTATCTTGAGCCGACTATGATGTAATAAAATGTAAAATAAAATAATTCTAAGTTTGGTCGGCCTTATTGGCTAAAAATTCTGGAACCTTCCCAGGCGGTGGAAAATTACCTATATAAGGAAGGTTGTATTATTGTCTTAGGCAGTTCAGAATAGTTCTGGGTAGTAGATCTGGGTAATAGTTCGAGGCTTTGTCCTACAGAATATTGTAAGGGAATGCCCATGTGGCTTTGCATATTGTAATTCTGAAAGTTTGTAATTCCACATTTGTGGAGATAATAAGAAGCCAATTTTCTGTTCTTGCATATTGTTGTTGTTTCTCTATTTCTGTTATGTGTTTGTGGTATTAAGGGGAGCACCCTTCATCAAGTGGTATCAGAGCAGGAGTTCTTGAGTGTGTAAATAAATCGCCGACTGTGAGGCAGTTTGCACCAGGACCGTGGCTAGGGTTTCAGCACGCATCGCGAAAATGCCTCCACGATGAGAACGTGGCGGAAGAGTTGGTGCTGTGACACCTGAAGTTAGAGAGCTGCAGAGACAAGTGCGAGCATTGCAAGAAGAGATTCGCAGAGGAATGAATCTCAATGTCAGAGATGAAAGCGAGGATGAAGCCGAAGAAGAATATCAAGAAGGAGAAGCCGAAATTGTGAACCAAGAGGAAGAAAGAATTTTTCGGGCCATTTCTAAGATTAGGAAAAGACCTAAGATTGAGGTTCCTACATTTTCTGGAAATCTTAACCCAGAGGAATTGATTGACTGGATCAATGAATGTGAGGAATATTTTGAGTACGAAGATGTTGACGATCCTGATAGGGTCAAATTTGCGAAGGCCAGATTGAAAGGTCATGCGAATATCTGGTGGCAAGAAATTCAGTTGGAGCGAAATAGAAGAGGGAAAGATAAAATCACAAGATGGGATCGGATGGTGGATAAATTGAAGCGACAGTTCATTCCTGTTGATTATGAGCTTGACCTACTGAAGAAAATGCAGAGTTTGAAGCAAGCAGGAAGATCTGTTCAGGAGTATATAGAAGAGTTCTATCGACTTCTCATCAGAATAGGCCATGCAGAAGCTGATAAGGAGAAAGTTGCCTGATACCTTAATGGGTTAAGGCCAAGCATTCAAGAGGAGCTGAATCTGGTTCGAATGAACAGTATTGAAGAGGCATACCAGTTTGCCCTAAAAGTAGAGGAAAAGTTGAACAAAAAGTTTGAGAGTAGACAAAACAGAAGAGGTCGCGGTGGACGATCTGGTGGACGGTCATACGGTGGCCGAAATGAAGATCTGAAAAAGAAGGATGAGGCCAGTAGCAGTCAGAATCAGCGAGGAAATAATTCCAATCCCTTTAAGGATTAGAATAATAGAGATCAGAGAGGAAGAGGAAGGGGACAAGGATCTGGAAGAGGTGGCTTCCGTGGAACATGTTTTCACTGTGGAGAAGAAGGTCATAGGGCATTTGAATGTCCTCAGCGCCAAGGCAAAACAGACAGGAGAAATGAAGGCCAGGCCAGAGTTGCACATGTAGATGAAGATGCCAGATCATCAAATTCTAAAGATCCTGAAAGAGGAGAAACGTTGATTAATAGAAGAGTCTTGTTGAGTGGTGAGAATGAACCTGAGCAAAGGAGGAGCCTGTTTCGCACCAGGTGCAAGTGTGAAGGTAAATGTTGTGATGTGATTATTGATAGTGGAAGCACTGACAATTTGGTGTCAGAAGAGATGGTGACAAAGTTGAAGCTCAAGAGATAGAAACACCCACATCCATATCGGATTGCCTGGGTACAGGATGACCACAAGGTCATGGTCAATGAACAATGCCTGGTGAAGTTCAAGATTGGCGGATACCAAGATGAGGTATTGTGTGATATCATATCTATGGATGCATGTCATATGTTGTTGGGTAGACCATGGCAGTTTGATAGATGTGCTGTACATGATGGTCGTGCGAATACCTATTCCCTGACAAAGGATGGAGTGGGGCATAAGCTAAAACCATTGAAGGAGACTGAAGAAAAGGTATGTGGTAATGCAAGGATAACTTTTGTTGATGGAAGAAATTTTCTAGATGGTATGAGGCATGAGCATGTATGTTTTGCTTTAATTCCAAAAGTTGGTAAAGAGAAAGTAGAAGATGTTCCTGTAGAAGTTGCAGATTTATTGAATGAGTTTCAGGAGATTGTATCCGATAACGTGCCTGATGGATTACCACCAGTCAGGAAGATCAGTCATCAGATAGACTTGATTCCAGGAGCGAGTTTTCCGAACAAGGCAGCACACAGAATGACACCTGCAGAAAGTGAGGAGTTGAACAGACAAGTACATGAGTTGTTACAGAAAGGATTGATCCGTGAGAGTCTGAGTCCCTGTGCTGTACCAGCGGTATTAGCACCAAAGAAGAATGGAGAATGGAGGATGTGTATGGATTCTAGGGCAATAAACAAGATCACAATCAAGTACAGGTTTCCATTGCCACGAATGGATGATATTATGGACTGTTTGAGTGGAGCTGTGTATTTTTCAAAGATAGATCTGAAAAGTGGATATCATCAGATTCGGATCAGAGAAGGAGATGAATGGAAGACTGCCTTCAAGACAAAGGAAGGACTATATGAGTGGTTAGTCATGCCTTTTGGGCTAACCAATGCACCGAGCACTTTCATGCGGCTCATGAACGAGGTTCTGAAAAATTTTTTGGGTAAGTTTGTCATTGTTTACCTAGATGATATTTTGATCTTTAGTAAGACATTGGATGAGCATATGATGCATATTCGTATGGTATTTGAGAAGTTGAGAGAAGAGAAATTGTTGATTAATTTGAAGAAGTGCAGTTTTGTGAAGAAAGAGTTGGTGTATTTGGCGTTTGTAGTTTCAAGAGAAGGTCTAAAAATAGACCCAGAGAAGGTACATGCTATTCTTGAATGGCCTAATCCAAGGAATGCTACTGAGGTAAGATCTTTTCATGGTCTAGCTAGCTTTTACAGAAAGTTTATCAGAAACTTTAGCAGTATTTGTGGACCCTTGACTGAAACAATGAGAGGGGATAGAAAAGAGTTTAAGTGGACTAATGGGGCAGAAAAGAGTTTTCAATTGTTGAAACAAAAAGTTATAGAACAACCTATTTTAGCACTTCCAGATTTTAATAAAGTGTTTCAGTAGATTGTGATGCTAGTGGTACTGCAATAGGAGCTGTTATGAGCCAAGAAGGTAAACCTGTTGCTTATTTCAGTGAGAAGTTAAATGATGCCAAGCGGAAATATTATGTTTATGATCAAGAATTTTATGCTATTGTTCAGGCATTAAAGAAGTGGAGACATTATCTACTTCCTAATGAGTTTGTTTTGTATACTGATCATCAAGCTTTGCAATATTTGAATAGTCAAGGAAAATTGAATCAAAGGCATTTGAAATGGGTTGAGTTTTTGGAGAGTTATACATTTGTTTTGAAACACAGGAGTGGAAAGTCTAATAGGGTTGCAGATGCTCTTAGCAGAAAGCAACTATTGCTGACAGAAATGCAGATTGAAGTGGTTGGGTTCAAGGAACTCAAGAATTTGTATCCAGAGGATCCCGATTTTGGTGAAGCTTGGAAAGCTTGTACAGAACCTGTTACTCTAGACAGGACAAAATGGTTGGATTTCATCATCCAAGATGATATGCTATTCAGAGGGAGTCAGTTGTGCATTCCACGAAGTTCTATGAGGGAGAATCTCATCAAGGAGAAGCATAGTGGAGGATTGGCTGGATATTTTGGTCGTGATAAAACCCTTGCTTTGGTTGGTGAGAATTATTATTGGCCACATTTGCAGCAAGATGTGAAGAAACTTGTACAGAGTTGCAGAGTATGTCAGATGGCGAAAGGAGTGAAGCAGAATACAGGGTTGTATCAGCCATTACCTATACCAGAAAATCCTTGGGAGGATATCAGTATGGACTTTGTTCTTGGTTTACCGAGGACACAGCGGGGACATGATTCAATTTTTGTAGTAGTTGACTGATTTTCAAAGATGGCACATTTCATTCCCTGCAAGAAGACTAATGATGCTGTTCATATAGCAGAATTGTTTTTCAGAGAAGTAGTGAGACTTCATGGTTTGCCAAAGACCATAGTTTCAGATTGGGACACTAAGTTTGTTGGGTATTTCTGGCGTACATTATGGAAGAAGTTGAAGACAGATTTGAAGTTCAGTTCATCACATCATCCAAAGACTGATGGACAGACAGAGGTGGTGAATAGGAGTTTGGGAAATTTGCTGAGATGTTTCGTTGGAGATAAGCCAACAGGATGGGATTTGATTTTACCACAGATAGAATTTGCATAAAACAATTCTGTCAATAGGAGCACTGGTAAATCACCATTCCAGATTGTATATGGAAGTAGTCCAAGAAATGCATCTGAATTGAGAAAGATAGATAAAGGAGAAATAAGTAGTGCTGAAGCTGAAGATTTTGCAGAACACTTGAAGAACATCCATGAGGAGGTGAGGAAGCATATTACCAAGATGAATGCACAGTATAAGGCTAAGGCAGATGAGAAAAGGAGGTATAAGGAATTTCAGGTTGGTGATGAAGTCGTGGTTCATTTGCGGAAGGAGCGGTTTCCAGTTGGTACATATAACAAGCTGAAAATGAAGAAGTTTGGGCCATGTAAGATACTGAAGAAGCATGATTCAAGAAATGCATATGAGGTAGAATTGCCTAGTGAGCTGAATATTTCACCAGTGTTTAACATTTCAGATTTGACAGAGTATCACAAAGGAGGTGTTGAAGATGAGGTTGCAGCAGCACAATGGAGTATTCCAGCAACTAGTTCAGACACTAAGGAGATCAAAGATATACTGGACAGTCGTGTTGGCAGAAGCACAAGGAACAGGACATATGAAGAATATCTGGTCAAGTGGAAAGGAGGGCCTGTTGAAGATTCATCATGGCTGACAAAGGAGGAGGATAGCCATCTTGGTTTTCCTCTGCACACCTGAGTCGTGACAGGGTCACTTCTCAAATTACCCTGGCTGTCTGATGCAGGAGCATCCTGGGTGTAAGAGCAATCTTGCATCACCCAAAAATATTTCTATTTTTGAATTCAATAAGGGCTATCCTGTGCAGAGCTGCTATTTATAGAAAGTTACTATTTTTGGTAATTTTTCGTCTGTGCTCAGAATGATCTAATTTCTTTCTTGGAGGTTCATTTTGGTCATATAAGTCTGCCAGTAAAGTTTCATTTCCAGATCAAGTGTATGTTGGAAGATATTGAAGATTTTCGGTATTGGCAGTAGGGTAAAGAAACTTTGAACTCAGTTTTGAAGGCTTTAGAGGCCCCGGATGAGGTCAAAAATTTGGGTGACGGGTGCTTGCGCGGGGCAAGCCTGTAGAGCGCTTCGTGGCATTTCTGAAATGGGGTTATAATACCCAAGCGGGTCAACGGGTGATGACTTATGGTCTTCAGAAGTTGGGCCACCTGAAATGGCAAAAAATAATTTTCTTCAAAATTTCTGTTCGGGATTCAAAGGTTATCTTGAGCCGACTATGATATAATAAAATGTAAAATAAAATAATTCTAAGTTTGGTCGGCCTTATTGGCTAAAAATTCTGGAACTTTCCCAGGCGGTGGAAAATTGCCTATATAAGGAAGGCTATATTATTGTCTTAGGCAGTTCAGAATAGTTCTGGGTAGTAGATCTGGGTAATAGTTCGAGGCTTTGTCCTATAGAATATTGTAAGGGAATGCCCATGTGGCTTTGCATATTGTAATTCTGAAAGTTTGTAATTCCACATTTGTGGAGATAATAAGAAGCCAATTTTCTGTTCTTGCATATTGTTGTTGTTTCTCTATTTCTGTTATGTGTTTGTGGTATTAAGGGGAGCACCCTTCATCAAGTGGTATCAGAGCAGGAGTTCTTGAGTGTGTAAATAGATCACCGACTGTGAGACAGTTTGCACCAGGACCGTGGCTAAGGTTTCAGCGCGCATCAGGAAAATGCCTCCACAACGAGAACGTGGCGAAAGAGTTGGTGCTGTGACACCTGAGGTTAGAGAGCTGCAGAGACAAGTGCGAGCATTGCAAAAAGAGATTCGTAGAGTAATGAATCTCAATGTCAGAGACGAAAGCGAGGATGAAGCCGAAGAAGAATATCAAGAAGGAGAAGCCGAAATTATGAACCAGGAGGAAGAAAGACTTTTTCAAGCCATTTCTAAAATTGGGAAAAGGCCTAAGATTGAGGTTCCTACATTTTCTAGAAATCTTAACCTAGAAGAATTGATTGACTGGATCAATGAATGTGAGGAATATTTTGAGTACGAAGATGTTGACGATCCTGATAGGGTCAAATTTGTGAAGGCCAGATTGAAAGGTCATGCGAAGATCTGGTGGCAAGAAATTCAGTTGGAGCGAAATAGAAGAGGGAAAGATAAAATCACAAGATGGGATCGGATGGTAGATAAATTGAAGCGACAGTTCATTTCTGTTGATTATGAGCTTGACCTACTGAAGAAAATGCAGAGTTTGAAGCAAGCAAGAAGATCTGTTCAGGAGTATACAGAGGAGTTCTATCGACTTCTCATCAGAACAGGCCATGCAGAAGCTGATAAGGAGAAAGTTGCCCGATACCTTAATGGGTTAAGGCCAAGCATTCAAGAGGAGCTGAATCTAGTTCGAATAAACAGTATTGAAGAGGCATATCAGTTTGCCCTAAAAGTAGAGGAAAAGCTGAACAAGAAGTTTGAGAGTAGACAAAATGGAAGAAGTCGCGGTGGATGATCTGGTGGACGGTCATACGGTGGCCGAAATGAAGATCCGAAAAAGAAGGATGAGGCTAGTAGCAGTCAGAATCAGCGAGAAAATAATTTCAATCGCTTCCAGGATCAGAATAATAGAGATCAGAGAGGAAGAGGAAGGGGACAAGGATCTGGAAGAGGTGGCTTCCGTGGAACATGTTTTCACTATGGAGAAGAAGGTCATAGGGCATTTGAATGTCCTCAGCGCCAAAGCAGAACAGACAGGAGAAATGAAGGCCAGGCCAGAGTTGCACATGCAGATGAAGATGTCAGATCATCAAATTCTAAATATGCTGAAAGAGGAGAAATGTTGATTAATAAAAGAGTCTTGTTGAGTGGTGAGAATGAACCTAAGCAAAGGAGGAGCCTGTTTCACACCAGGTGCAAGTGTGAAGGTAATTGTTGTGATGTGATTATTGATAGTGGAAGCACTGACAATTTAGTGTCAGAAGAGATGGTGACAAAGTTGAAGCTCAAGAGACAGAAACACCCACATCCATATCGGATTGCTTGGGTACAGGATGACCACAAGGTCATGGTCAATGAACAATGCCTGGTGAAGTTCAAGATTGGCGGATACCAAAATGAGGTATTGTGTGATATCATATCTATGGATGTATGTCATATGTTGTTGGGTAGACCATGGCAGTTTGATAGATGTATTGTACATGATGGTCGTGTGAATACCTATTCCCTGACAAAGGATGGAGTGCGGCATAAGCTAAAACCATTGAAGGAGACTGAAGAAAAGGTATGTGGTAATGCAAGGATAACTTTTGTTGATGGAAAAAATTTCCTAGATGGTATGAGGCATGAGCATGTATGTTTTGCTTTAATTCCAAAAGCTGGTAAAGAGAAAGTAGAAGATGTTCTTGTAGAAGTTGCAGATTTGTTGAATTAGTTTTAGGAGATTGTATCTGATAACGTGCCTGATGGATTACCACCAGTCAGAAAGATCAGTCATCAAATGGACTTGATCCCAGGAGCGAGTTTTCCGAACAAGGCAGCACACAGAATGACACCTGCAGAAAGTGAGGAGTTGAACAGACAAGTACATGAGTTGTTACAGAAAGGATTGATCCGTGAGAGTCTGAGTCCCTGTGCTGTACCAGCGGTATTAGCACCAAAGAAGAATGGAGAATGGAGGATGTGTACGGATTCTAGGGCAATAAACAAGATCACAATCAAGTACAGGTTTCCATTGCCACGAATGGATGATATTATGGACTATTTGAGTGGAGTTGTGTATTTTTCAAAAATAGATCTGAAAAGTGGATATCATCAGATTCGGATCAGAGAAGGAGATGAATGGAAGACTGCCTTCAAGACAAAGGAAGGACTATATGAGTGGTTAGTCATGCCTTTTGGGCTAACCAATGCATCGAGCACTTTCATGCGGCTCATGAACGAGGTTCTGAAAGAATTTCTGGGTAAGTTTGTCATTGTTTACCTAGATGATATTTTGATCTTTACTAAGACATTGGATGAGCATATGATGCATATTCGTATGGTATTTGAGAAGTTGAGAGAAGAGAAATTGTTGATTAATTTGAAGAAGTGCAGTTTTGTGAAGAAAGAGTTGGTGTATTTGGGGTTTGTAGTTTCAGGAGAAGGTCTAAAAATGGACCCAGAAAAGGTACAGGCTATTCTTGAATGGCCTACTCCAAGGAATGCTACTGAGGTAAGATCTTTTCATGGTCTAGCTAGCTTTTACAGAAAGTTTATCAGAAACTTTAGCAGTATTTGTGGACCCTTGACTGAAACAATGAGAGGGGATAGAAAAGAGTTTAAGTGGACTAATGGGGCAGAAAAGAGTTTTCAATTGTTGAAATAAAAACTTACAGAACAACCTGTTTTAGCACTTCCAGATTTTAATAAAGTGTTTCAATAGATTGTGATGCTAGTGGTACTGCAATAGGAACTGTTATGAGCCAAGAAGGTAAACCTGTTGCTTATTTCAGTGAGAAGTTAAATGATGCCAAGAGGAAATATTCTGTTTATGATCAAGAATTTTATGCTATAGTTTAGGCATTAAAGAAGTGGAGACATTATCTACTTCCTAATGAGTTTGTTTTGTATACTGATCATCAAGCTTTGCAATATTTGAATAGTCAAGAAAAATTGAATCAAAGACATTTGAAATGGGTTGATTTTTTGGAGAGTTATACATTTGTTTTGAAACACAGGAGTGGAAAGTCTACTAGGGTTGCAGATGCTCTTAGTAGAAGGCAACTATTGCTGACAGAAATGCAGATTGAAGTGGTTGGGTTCAAGGAACTCAAGAATTTGTATCCAGAGGATCCCGATTTTGGTGAAACTTGGAAAGCTTGTACAGAACCTGTTACTCTAGACAGGACAAAATGGTTAGATTTCATCATCCAGGATAATATGCTATTCAGAAGGAGTTAGTTGTGCATTCCACGAAGTTCTATGATGGAGAATCTCATCAAGGAGAAGCATAGTGGAGGATTGGCTGGACATTTTGGTCGTGATAAAACCCTTGCTTTGGTTGGTGAAAATTATTATTGGCCACAATTGCAGCAAGATCTGAAGAAGCTTGTACAAAGTTGCAGAGTATGTCAGATGGCGAAAGGAGTGAAGCAGAATACAGGGTTGTATCAGCCATTACCTATACCAGAGAAGCTTTGGGAGGATATCAGTATGCACTTTGTTCTTGGTTTACCGAGGACACAGCGGGGACATGATTTAATTTTTGTAGTAGTTGATTGATTTTCAAAGATGGCACATTTCATTCCCTGCAAGAAGACTAATGATGCTGTTCATATAGCAGAATTGTTTTTCAGAGAAGTAGTGAGACTTCATAGTTTGCCAAAGACCATAGTTTCAGATCGGGACACTAAGTTTGTTGGGTATTTTCGGCGTACATTGTGGAAGAAGTTGAAGACAGATTTGAAGTTCAGTTCATCACATCATCCACAGACTGTTGGACAGACAGAGGTGGTGAATAGGAGTTTGGAAAATTTGCTGAGATGTTTCGTTGGAGATAAGCCAACAGGATGGGATTTGATTTTACCACAGGCAGAATTTGCATACAATAATTCTGTCAATAGGAGCACTGGTAAATCACCATTCCAGATTGTATATGGAAGTAGTCCAAGAAATGCATCTGAATTGAGAAAGATAGATAAAAAAGAAATAAGTAGTGCTGAAGCTGAGGATTTTGCAGAACACTTGAAGAACATCCATGAGGAGGTGAGGAAGCATATTAACAAGATGAATGCACAGTATAAGGCTAAGGCAGATGAGAAAAGGAGGTATAAGGAATTTCAGGTTGGTGCTGAAGTCATGGTTCATTTGCGGAAGGAGCGGTTTCCAGTTGGTACATATAACAAGCTGAAAATGAAGAAGTTTGGGCCATGTAAGATACTGAAGAAGCATGATTCAGGAAATGCATATGAGGTAGAATTGCCTAGTGAGCTGAATATCTCACCAGTGTTTAACATTTCAGATTTGACAGAGTATCACGAAGGAGGTGTTGAAGATGAAGTTGCAGCAGCACAGTGGAGTATTCCAGCAACTAGTTCAGACACTAAGGAGATCAAAGATATACTGGACAGTCGTGTTGGCAGAAGCACAAGGAACAGGACATATGAAGAATATATGGTCAAGTGGAAAGGAGGGCCTGTTGAAGATTCATCATGGCTGACAAAGGAGGAGGTTAGCCATCTTGGTTTTCCTCTGCACACCTGAGTCGTGACAGGGTCACATCTCAAATTACCCTGGGTGTCTACTGCAGGAGCATCTTGGATGTAAGAACAATCTTGCATCACCCAAAAATATTTCTATTTTTGAATTCAATAAGGGCTATCCTGTGCAGAGTTGCTATTTATGGAAAGTTACTATTTTTGGTATTTTTTGTCTGTGCTCAGAATGATCTAATTTCTTTCTTGGAGGTTCATTTTGGTCATATAAGTGTGCCAGTAAAGTTTCATTTCCAGATCAAGTGTATGTTGGAAGATATTGAAGATTTTCGGTATTGGCAGCAAGGTACAGAAACTTTGAACTCAGTTTTGAAGGCTTTAGAGGCCCCGGATGAGGTCAAAAATTTGGGTGACAGGCGCTTGCACGGGCCAAGCCTGTAGAGCACTTTGTGGCGTTTCTGAAATGGGGTTATAATAGCCGAGCGGGTCAACGGGTGATGACTTATGGTCTTCAGAAGTTGGGCCACCTGAAATGGCGAAAAATAATTTTCTTCAAAATTTCTGTTCGGGTTTCAAAGGTTATCTTGAGCCGACTATGATATAATAAAATGTAAAATAAAATAATTCTAAGTTTGGTCGGCCTTATTGGCTAAAAATTCTGGAACTTTCCCAGTTGGTGGAAAATTGCCTATATAAGTAAGGCTGTATTATTGTCCTAGGCAGTTCAGAATAGTTCTGGGTAGTAGATCTGGGTAATAGTTCAAGGCTTTGTCCTACAGAATATTGTAAGGGAATGCCCATGTGGCTTTGCATATTGTAATTCTGAAAGTTTGTGATTCCACATTTGTGGAGATAATAAGAAGCCAATTTTCTGTTCTTGCATATTGTTGTTGTTTCTCTATTTCTGTTATGTGTTTGTGGTATTAAGGGGAGCACCCTTCATCAAGTGGTATCAGAGCAGGAGTTCTTGAGTGTGTAAATAGATCGCCGACTGTGAGGCAGTTTGCACCAGGACCATGGCTAGGGTTTCAGTGCGCATCGCGAAAATGCCTCCACGATGAGAACGTGGCGGAAGAGTTGGTGCTGTGACACCTGAGGTTAGAGAGCTGCAGAGACAAGTGCGAGCATTGCAAGAAAAGATTCGCAGAGGAATGAATCTCAATGTCAGAGACGAAAGCGAGGATGAAGCCGAAGAAGAATATCAAGAAGGAGAAGCTGAAATTGTGAACCAGGAGGAAGAAAGACTTTTTCGGGACATTTCTAAGATTGGGAAAAGACCTAAGATTGAGGTTCCTACATTTTTTGAAAATCTTAACCCAGAGGAATTGATTGACTGGATCAATGAATGTGAGGAATATTTTGAGTACGAAGATGTTGACGATCCTGATAGGGTCAAATTTGCGAAGGCCAGATTGAAAGGTCATGCGAAGATCTGGTGGCAAGAAATTCAGTTGGAGCGAAATAGAAGAGGGAAAGATAAAATCACAAGATGGGATCGGATGGTGGATAAATTGAAGCGACAGTTCATTCCTTTTGATTATGAGCTTGACCTACTGAAGAAAATGCAGAGTTTGAAGCAAGCAGGAAGATCTGTTCAGGAGTATACAGAGGAGTTCTATCGACTTCTCATCAGAACAGGCCATGCAGAAGCTGATAAGGAGAAAGTTGCCCGATACCTTAATGGGTTAAGGCCAAGCATTCAGGAGGAGCTGAATCTGGTTCGAATGAACAGTATTGAAGAGGCATGCCAGTTTGCCCTAAAAGTAGAGGAAAAGCTGAACAAGAAGTTTGAGAGTAGACAAAATGGAAGAGGTCGCAGTGGACGATCTGGTGGACGGTCATACGGTGGCCGAAATGAAGATCCGAAAAAGAAGGATGAGGCCAGTAGAAGTCAGAATCAGCGAGGAAATAATTCCAATCGCTTTCAGGATCAGAATAATAGAGATCAGAGAGGAAGAGGAAAGGGACAAGGATCTGGAAGAGGTGGCTTCCGTGGAACATGTTTTTACTGTGGAGAAGAAGGTCATAGGGCATTTGAATGTCCTCAGTGCCAAGGCAGAACAGACAGGAGAAATGAAGGCCAGGCCAGAGTTGCACATGTAGATGAAGATGTCAGATCATCAAATTCTGAAGATGTTGAAAGAGGAGAAACGTTGATTAATAGAAGAGTCTTGTTGAGTGGTGAGAATGAACCTGAGCAAAGGAGGAGCCTGTTTCGCACCAGGTGCAAGTGTGAAGGTAAATGTTGTGATGTGATTATTGATAGTGGAAGCACTGACAATTTGGTGTCAGAAGAGATGGTGACAAAGTTGAAGCTCAAGAGATAGAAACACCCACATCCATATCGGATTGCCTGGGTACAGGATGACCACAAGGTCATGGTCAATGAACAATGCCTGGTGAAGTTCAAGATTGGCGGATACCAAGATGAGGTATTGTGTGATATCATATCTATGGATGCATGTCATATGTTGTTGGGTAGACCATGGCAGTTTGATAGATGTGTTGTACATGATGGTCATGCGAATACCTATTCCCTGACAAAGGATGGAGTGCGGCATAAGCTAAAACCATTGAAGGAGACTGAAGAAAAGGTATGTGGTAATGCAAGGATAACTTTTTTTGATGGAAAAAATTTCCTAGATGGTATGAGGCATGAGCATGTATGTTTTGCTTTAATTCCAAAAGCTGATAAAGAGAAAGTAGAAGATGTTCCTGTAGAAGTTGTAGATTTGTTGAATGAGTTTCAGGAGATTGTATCCGATAACGTGCCTGATGGATTACCACCAGTCAGGAAGATCAGTCATCAGACGGACTTGATCCCAGGAGCGAGTTTTCCGAACAAGGCAGCACACAGAATGACACCTGCAGAAAGTGAGGAGTTGAACAGACAAGTACATGAGTTGTTACAGAAAGGATTGATCCGTGAGAGTTTGAGTCCCTGTGCTGTACCAGCGGTATTAGCACCAAAGAAGAATGGATAATGGAGGATGTGTATGGATTCTAGGGCAATAAACAAGATCACAATCAAGTACAGGTTTCCATTGCCACGAATGGATGATATTATGGACTGTTTGAGTGGAGCTGTATATTTTTCAAAGATAGATCTGAAAAGTGGATATCATCAGATTCGGATCAGAGAAGGAGATGAATGGAAGACTGCCTTCAAGACAAAGGAAGGACTATATGAGTGGTTAGTCATGCCTTTTGGGCTAACCAATGCACCGAGCACTTTCATGCGGCTCATGAACGAGGTTCTGAAAGAATTTCTGGATAAGTTTGTCATTGTTTCCCTAGATGATATTTTGATCTTTAGTAAGACATTGGATGAGCATATGATGCATATTCGTATGGTATTTGAGAAGTTGAGAGAAGAGAAATTGTTGATTAATTTGAAGAAGTGTAGTTTTGTGAAGAAAGAGTTGGTGTATTTGGGGTTTGTAGTTTCAGGAGAAGGTCTAAAAATGGACCCAGAGAAGGTACAGGCTATTCTTGAATGGCCTACTCCAAGGAATGCTACTGAGGTAAGATCTTTTCATGGTCTAGCTAGCTTTTACAGAAAGTTTATCAGAAATTTTAGCAGTATTTGTGGACCCTTGACTGAAACAATGAGAGGGGATAGAAAAGAATTTAAGTGGACTAATGGGGCAGAAAAGAGTTTTCAATTGTTGAAATAAAAAGTTACAGAACAACTTGTTTTAGCACTTACAGATTTTAATAAGGTGTTTCATTAGATTGTGATGCTAGTGGTACTGCAATAGGAGCTGTTATGAGCCAAGAAGGTAAACCTGTTGCTTATTTCAGTGAGAAGTTAAATGACGCCAAGAGGAAATATTCTGTTTATGATCAAGAATTTTATGCTATAGTTCAGGCATTAAAGAAGTGGAGACATTATCTACTTCCTAATGAGTTTGTTTTGTATACTGATCATCAAGCTTTGCAATATTTGAATAGTCAAGGAAAATTGAATCAAAGGCATTTGAAATGGGTTGAGTTTTTGGAGAGTTATACATTTGTTTTGAAACACAAGAGTGGAAAGTCTAATAGGGTTGCAGATGCTCTTAGCAGAAGGCAACTATTGCTGACAGAAATGCAGATTGAAGTGGTTGGGTTCAAGGAACTCAAGAATTTGTATCCAGAGGATCCCGATTTTGGTGAAACTTGGAAAGCTTGTACAGAACCTGTTACTCTAGACAGGACAAAATGGTTGGATTTCATCATCCAGGATGATATGCTATTCAGAGGGAGTCAGTTGTGCATTCCACGAAGTTCTATGAGGGAGAATCTCATCAAGGAGAAGCATAGTGGAGGATTGGCTGGACATTTTGGTCGTGATAAAACCCTTGCTTTGGTTGGTGAGAATTATTATTGGCCACAATTGCAGCAAGATATGAAGAAGTTTGTACAGAGTTGCAGAGTATGTCAGATGGCGAAAGGAGTGAAGCAGAATATAGGGTTGTATCAGCCATTACCTATACCAGAGAAGCCTTGGGAGGATATCAGTATGGACTTTGTTCTTGGTTTACCGAGGACACAGCGGGGACATGATTCAATTTTTGTAGTAGTTGACCAATTTTCAAAGATGGCACATTTCATTCCCTGCAAGAAGACTAATGATGCTGTTCATATAGCAGAATTGTTTTTCAGAGAAGTAGTGAGACTTCATAGTTTGCCAAAGACCATAGTTTCAGATCGGGACACTAAGTTTGTTGGGTATTTCTGGCGTACATTGTGGAAGAATTTGAAGACAGATTTGAAGTTCAGTTCATCACATCATCCACAGACTGATGGACAGACAGAGGTGGTGAATAGGAGTTTGGGAAATTTGCTGAGATGTTTGGTTGGAGATAAGCCAACAGGATGGGATTTGATTTTACCACAGGCAGAATTTGCATACAATAATTCTGTCAATAGGAGCACTGGTAAATCACCATTCCAGATTGTATATGGAAGTAGTCCAAGAAATGCATCTGAATTGAGAAAGATAGATAAAGGGGAAATAAGTAGTGCTGAAGCTGAGGATTTTGCAGAACACTTGAAGAACATCCATGAGGAGGTGAGGAAGCATATTACCAAGATGAATGCATAGTATAAGGCTAAGGCAGATGAGAAAAGGAGGTATAAGGAATTTCAGGTTGGTGATGAAGTCATGGTTCATTTGCGGAAGGAGCGGTTTCCAGTTGGTACATATAACAAGCTGAAAATGAAGAAGTTTGGGCCATGTAAGATACTGAAGAAGCATGATTCAGGAAATGCATATGAGGTAGAATTGCCTAGTGAGCTGAATATTTCACCAGTGTTTAACATTTTAGATTTGACAGAGTATCACGAAGGAGGTGTTGAAGATGAGGTTGCAGCAGCACAGTGGAGTATTCCAGCAACTAGTTCAGACACTAAGGAGATCGAAGATATACTGGACAGTCATGTTGGCAGAAGCACAAGGAACAGGACATATGAAGAATATCTGGTCAAGTGGAAAGGAGGGCCTGTTGAAGATTCATCATGGCTGACAAAGGAGGAGGTTAGCCATCTTGGTTTTCCTCTGCACACCTGAGTCGTGACAGGGTCACTTCTCAAATTACCCTGGGTGTCTGATGCAGGAGCATCCTGGGTGTAAGAGCAATCTTGCATCACCCAAAAATATTTCTATTTTTGAATTCAATAAGGGCTATCCTGTGCAAAGCTTCTATTTATGGAAAGTTACTATTTTTGGTAATTTTTGTCTGTGCTCAGAATGATCTAATTTCTTTCTTGGAGGTTCATTTTGGTCATATAAGTGTGCCAGTAAAGTTTCATTTCCAGATCAAGTGTATGTTGGAAGATATTGAAGATTTTCGGTATTGGCAGCAGGGTACAGAAACTTTGAACTCAGGTTTGAAGGCTTTAGAGGCCCTGTATGAGGTCAAAAATTTGGGTGACGGGCGCTTGCGCAAGTCAAGCCTGTAGAGCGCTTCGTGGCATTTCTGAAATGGGGTTATAATAGCCGG
Source organism: Chamaecyparis obtusa (assembly GCA_027943335.1). Lineage (NCBI taxonomy): Eukaryota > Viridiplantae > Streptophyta > Pinopsida > Cupressales > Cupressaceae > Chamaecyparis > Chamaecyparis obtusa. Next base: position 1,566,456 of record BSBK01004484.1, read on the forward strand.
GTGGGTCAACGGGTGATGACTTATGGTCTTCAGAAGTTGGGCCACCTGAAATGGCAAAAAATAATTTTCTTCAAAATTTTTGTTCGGGTTTCAAAGGTTATCTTGAGCCGACTATGATGTAATAAAATGTAAAATAAAATAATTCTAAGTTTGGTCGGCCTTATTGGCTAAAAATTCTGGAACCTTCCCAGGCGGTGGAAAATTGCCTATATAAGGAAGGCTGTATTATTGTCTTAGGCAGTTCAGAATAGTTTTGGGTAGTAGATCTAGGTAATAGTTCGAGGCTTTGTCCTATAGAATATTGTAAGGGAATGCCCATGTGGCTTTGCATATTGTAATTCTGAAAGTTTGTAATTCCACATTTGTGGAGATAATAAGAAGCCAATTTTCTGTTCTTGCATATTGTTGTTGTTTCTCTATTTCTGTTATGTGTTTGTGGTATTAAGGGGAGCACCCTTCATCAGAAAGTTTCATCTGATTTTTTCAGGAACAAGTAGACTACTAGACTTGTTCCCCAAAAGTTGACTTATACCCTAAAATTTGACTTGTCCGTACTAATTTTCAGTAGAATTTGTAGGACAGACAGATTATGATCCTTATTTTCCAGATCTTCAATTATAAGCATACAATGTTTCTGGATTCGATTGTGTGAGTTTTTTTCATCAACGTTTCGGATCACACTCTATGATCCATCATCAGGAATAGTAGAGAGTGTGAGAATGGAAAGTAAAAAGTAGGATCCGAGGTTAAGATGATTTCCATATTCATATTTGTAATACCCCAAAAATGGGTTATAAGTTCATTAACCTCCTACATCGACAATTCAAATGAAATCGACATCGAAGTCCTAACCTAAGGCACATCTGAACATTATCGAACCTTAATTGATTATCCTAAATTCTGTAGCGAGAAATATTCCTTATTCCTATTTATCCTAATTATCTTTGATTTAATGACTAGTTGGCGATAAATCCTATTTATCCTAAAGTTTAATTAATTGAATATTCTAAATATTTAATTAATTAGATTTAATACTGCCACTTAATTATTTAATTAAATTTAATTAAATTATTCCTAAATTGTATTATTTCATTTTGACAATAAATCAAAAATCCTATGACTAATTGATTAAATTCTTATTTAATTAATTAAAGTCAATTGTCAAATTTAATAATATAATTTTTGAATAAAAGTTTGATTTAATAATTGATTAACCCATAAATCAATTGTTTTATTTTTAAAACCAGTTAAGTTGAGGATAAATCACTTTATTTATTAAATTAATTCATAATTAATTATGCACATCCAAAAAATAGTTAAGCTTTAAATCAAAAATTAATTCAAGTTGTTTTAAAAATAAACTCAGCTCTCTTTTGAGTTGAAAGTTGATCTCAACTTTTGATTTAAATCAAAAAGCTGATTTGCATGATTTTGTGAGTTAATCTATCTCTAAATTCTTGATAACTCAAAAATCAACCTGAGTTTATCAAGAGTGATTTATGGCTTTTTCCATGCACCTCCAAAGTCCTGGATTTCTATAAATTAAGGCCTTAGCTCTTCATTTTGGATCCATCCACAAATTGCATCCTCACACTAGCAAATTGGTGATCGAAGAATCCATCTTTGCGAATCCAAGCTGTTGTGAGATTTTCATTGTTTTAAGCATTCATATCATTTAGCATATCATTGTTACATTAATTGCATGTCATATCAATTTTTCATATAGAATAGATTCATATCAATTTGTGTCATCTTATTGCATAGAAAATCCAAAAATATAGATTAATTTGCATTCATCTCATATCTAGATTCTGCATTCAAATCCTTCATTTAGGTGTCGTCAAGGTCACTGATCTCGGTCCAATCTGAGAATACATACTCGCACCTACTAGAAGGCAGTAAATCACCTAGTTAGATTAGTTTCCATTTCATTGTACGATTTTGATTTCTGCTAACATCTAATGCTTTACTGAAGTGTTGTGTCTACAGCTAGATACAAAATTCACACACACAATATTCAAAGTCTTATCTCTTCTATTTTGTTTCCAGGTGCACTTATTCTCCCTTCTTTTCTCATGTACTTACTTTATTAGATCAGATATGTCATCTACATTTCATTTCCTTGTCATTTATATTAGGAATTAAAACCCTACATTGTTTACATCTCGCATTGGAACCCTTACTCCCTTGGTTGTGCTAATTGGATCCACTTTGTGAGGGGTTTTGTATTCCAATGTATGATAGGGCTTTAGATGTAATAAATCCTATAACATTTCATCCCACATTTTTCTATTATACACTAACATGTGTAAGATTGTTATTTTAAATTGATGTATCCATGATAGGTTGAGTATAGGTAGGCATATTAGGTAAGGATTTTGTAATGGAATGTAAATCTCAACATCTTTATTAGGATTACAAAGGTTAAGTATTTTGACCCAACTCGCTATTATTATTCTTAATATGAGATATACCATGCAATAAATCAACACCACAATCATCATTTTGGACCATCCTTCTTAACCCTTCAATCAAGGGAATTTTCTCATTATTCAAATGTTCTTAACCCATCCAATGTTTAAGCTTTTACAACTTATTAACACTCTTTTCATTTTGGTTAGATGACACTGGTGTTATAGAATATAACATGCATACAAAATAGATCTAGAAATATAAATCAAAAAAAAGATGTAATGCATAGGGTTCACCAAAATTTAAGGCGTGAAATAGGATTCACAATACGGTGTGGAAAAACTTGGAAGATAGGCCTATCTCCACTTAAAGTTGAAGGAAGATGATCCACTAGGAATCAAGAGGAATAAAGCACTAGGTGGATGCAATGATCCTTCATTGTTATGAAAATTTGTGACTATGTAATTATGGATAGAAGATGCAAGGACATTGGCCAAATAGAGTGGATTTATCGTTGTCTATGTGTATAGGGACATTGAGAATAGACAGACATGTTCTAGTAAAGATCTAGTAACAATAGATTGTAACTAATTGATGATCTAAATATGAACCTAAAATTGAGGCACTGAGGTGACCTATGAGACCTTCTCACAAGACTCGAGTGCCCTACTTGACTTGCTCCCAATAGTTTCAGTTTGAATGACTTTTAGATTGTAGCTCTTCACTTTATCTATCTATATATTTTTTTGCATCAGTCACTTGTACCTATGTGGTCAAAAATTGGTATTCAAAATGAGAAATAACCAACACTCAATAAGCCATTAGCTCAAGAATTTGGCTATAGGAGGCCATATCAAATGAACCAACTAAATTCCCAAAAGTGGCTTATTTCTTCCTAGTTGAGAGGGTCTCTAAGAACATTTCCTTCTGGAGTATCTAGTTGATAAGCTCCGAAACCAAATGTTGTAGTAATAGCAAAAGGACCTAGCTAGTTAGATTCATATTTTCCCTTCTATTCTCAATGTTGTTTTATTCTTTGGGTTCTCTCTCAAGATGAGGTTACTGACCTAAAATTATCGATGATGAGCTTTCTTGTTGTAGCCTATAGACATTCACTTTTGATAGACCCTCAAATGGTCAAATGATGCATTTTTTCATTCATTAAGTAACTCTATCTCTTGAAGTCAGGAGGCTTTGTAGTCATCATCTGCAATGAGCCCATGTAAAGATACCCTAAGTGAAGGTATTTAAACTTCTATTGGTAGTACTGCTTCATAACCATGGACTAAAGAAAATGGTGTAACTCTTGTTGGTGTTCTGGTGCTTGTTATGTAAGCCCATAGAGCTATATTGATTTGTAGGTGCCAATCCCTTCCTGATTTATTCATTGTTCTATGCAGGATCTTGAGGATCATTTCATTTGAAGCCTTTGCTTATCCATTCCCCTGAGGATAGTAAATTGAAGAGGAATGATGTATGATATATAAAATAGTATAGAGATCATGAATGTCACTGTTCTTGAACTAACCTCCATTGTTTGTAATAGTCAAGGAGTGGATTTTGTACCTGTAGATGATGTAATTAAGGATAAACATAGCTACTTGTTTTCATGTTGCCTTGATGAGAGTTACTGCTTCAACCCATTTGGTAAAATACTCAGTAGTTTTAATGATGAACTTATGGTCATTAGAAGATGAAGGATAGATCTGTCCCACAAGGTCAAAAGCCCATTGTTGGAATGGCTAGTGAATAATAAAAGGCAAAAAATCATGAGCGGGAGCATGAATCAAGTTACCATGGAATTAGTATTTCTGGCAAGTCTTAGCAAATTGAATAGCATCCTTTTTTTTCACCAAAGACAAACCATTAGAGTGCAATCAAAAAATACCCTCGTGAACTTCCCTAAGTCCTCTCTCAGAATCCTCATGCTCTAAACGCCTAAGAAGTGTACCATCAAGACTTCTCCTAAACAAGTCATTCGCAATGATGAGATGCCAGAAGGCATTGATCACTTTACTTGATCCCTAAGGAGACAATTATTTCCTTAGGCCTGATCACTTTTCTTGATCCCTATGGAGATAATGCTTTTCTAAAGCCTGATCATTCCTTTGTAGGATCCCTTAATGGGGAAAATGCTTTCCTTAAGGCCCGATCCTTTTTGATGGATTGACTAGTATAACATAGCTTCCTATACCTTTCAATGTCATCTTTTGCAATGCTTTCCTTTTGTATGGTCCATACTAAGATGGTCTCTTATTAAGCTAGTGATCACACTCTTCTCTCTCTTTCTTTCTCTCTCATTTGAGAGATGCCTCTCTTATCTTGGTTTTGGATTTGATGAAGACTTGAGTCACTTCAAAGCTTTATGTTTCTTTGTCTCCTTGACCTTGATGAGATCATCCTTTTGCATTCGATCTACTTTACCATCAGCATGATTTTGTCTCATACTCCCGCTATAGTGGAGGATAAATGTATCGTCATAAAAATTTAGCACCCATAATTGGAGGCTTTAAGACGTATTAGACCCCATTTTCATGATTTCAACATCTAAATGTTTGTTATTCTTGATCATAGCAACCTGCATTTTCTCCTCCCAGATCTTTTCACCTTCCATGACATCCTCATAAAATTTGATCCAATTTTTCTTGGGAAAAGTTGACAAGTCCACTTGTCCCTAGGTACAAGTTGAGTACCCGACTTGTCCCTCAGGCTTTCAACCCAACTTTTTCCCAGAGCCCAATGATGAGGTTTTCCTATGAGATTTAGATTTGTGGTTGACCTGGATCAATTTTGAACTCCAAATGGAGGGAATTGAGTATAAAAGGAACTCTTTTCCCCTCATTTGGTATCTTTCATTCATATGTAAACATATCCTGATCAAGTGAAAGAATTCAAATATTCAAGTAATCAAGTTGTGCAATTGAAGTTTTGGATTCAAGATTTGAAGGCAAGTATCTAATTCAAGATCTCCAAGTCTCCCTTTCTACAAGATCCATCCAAGATAAGGAAATATTCTCTAATTGATGCAATTTTCTCTCCCATGATGGCCAAGTACATGAATTCTCAATCAAGAAAGAAGATCCACATATTCATCTCTCTCTCTCTCTCTCTCTCTCAAGTGGTTATCAAGCATACATACATTCAAGAACTAGGAGTGGCAATCATAGATCCATATATTTTTGAAGGCATCCTTGATTATACATCTCATTTCAAGAACATTCTAAGCATCTTCATGGATTTGACTGATTACTACATTCATTCACGAGGGTTTCATACAAGGTGAATCAACAATTTACCTTTTTACACTACTTTCCTTTATGGAATTTCAATTCAATTTCAAGGTTGATTCCTAAACATGGGTTTAACCAAGGAAAACCCCTTTCCACAACCTTTTCCCCCATTTTTATGTGTGCAAGAATAGGTTGTGAGGCTTCAATTCTGGATCTAAGGAATATAGGTGGAGTTGCAAAACCTAGGAAAGTTTCATATGATTTTGTTAGGAACAAGTAGACTACTAGACATGTTCCCCAAAAGTTGACGTACACCCTAAAATTTGACTTGTCCCTATGAATTTTCAGTAGAATTATCAAAACAAACATATTATGATCTTTTTTTTCCAAATCTTCAATTATAGAAGGATTTGAGGTTACAACCATTGTTAGATTCATATTCAAAATCTTCTCTCTTTTATCTTGTTTCTAGGTACACTTATTCTCCCTTCTTTTCTCTTGTACTTACTTTATTAGATCAAATATGTCATCTACATTTCATTTCCTTGTCATATATGTTAGGAATTAAAACCATACATTGTGTACATCTTGCATTGGAACCCTTACTCCCTTTGTTGTGCTAATTGGATCCACTTTGTGAGGGATTTTGTATTCCAATGTATGATAGGGCTTCAGATTTAATAACTCCTATAACATTACATCCCACATTTTTTATTGTACACTAGCATGTGTAGGATTTTTATTTTGAATTGATGTATCCATGATAGGTCAAGTATATGTAGGCATATTAGGTAAGGATTTTGTAATGGAATGGAAATCTCAACATCTTTATTAGGATTAGAAAGGTTAAGAGTTTTGACCCAACTTGATATTATTATTCATAATATGAGATATGCCACGCAATAAATCAACACCACAATCATCATTTTGGACGATCCTTCTCAACCCTTCAATCAAGGGGATTGTCTCATTATTCAGATGTTCTTAACCCATCCAATGTTTAAGATTTTACAAATTATTAACACTCTTTTAATTTTGGTTAGATAACACTGGTGTTATAGAATATAACATGCATACAAAATAGATCTAGAAATATAAATCAAAAGAAAGATGTAATGCATAGGGCTCACCAAAATTTAAGGTGTAAAATAGGATTCACAATAATGTGTGGACAAACTAGGAAGGTTAGGCCTATCTCCACTTAAATTTGACGGAAGACGATCCACTAGGAATCAAGAGGATAAAGCACTAGGTGGATGCAATGATCCTTCATTGTTATGAAAATTTGTGACTATGTAATTATGGATAGAAGATGGAAGAACATTGGCCAAATAGAGTGGATTAATGATTATATATGTGTATAGGGACATTGAGAATATGAAGACATGTTCTAGTAAGGATCTAGTAACAACAGATTGTAACTAATCGATGATCTAAATCTGAAGCTGAAATGGAGGCACTGAGGTGACCTATGAGACCTTCTCACAAGACTCGGGTGTCCTACTTGACTTGCTCCCAATAGTTTCAGTTCTAATGACTTTTAGATTGTAGCTCTTCACTTGATCTATCTATATATTTTTGGTGCATCAGTCACTTGTACCTAAATGGTCAAAAATTGGTACTCAAAATGAGAAATAACCAACACTCAATAAGCCATTATCTCAAGAATTTAGCTATAGGAGGCCATATCAAATGAACCAACTAAATTCCCAAAAGTGGCTTATTGCTTCCTAGTTAAAGAAAGTTTAATCCTTATCATGATGCTCATAAAATTGGCATGAAGGATTAGTGACTTGAATACTCCAAAATGGAAGATTCAAATACAAATGCAAAACTAGAAATGAACTAGGATGCAAGATTAACAAAACTAGAATGAGAGATTAAGCTAGAATGGATGCAAATAACTAGTATTCTAGAATGATAATGCAAGAGATTATTTTATAAAACATTGCAAGAAAGAAAACTAGATTAAGAATGCAATATTATGCTAAGAATGAAGTACACTAACGATGCAAGAGAGCTATAAGCATGTAATGAAAGCAACTAAGAGCTAGGAATTCAAATAAAAAGATTACTCTAAGAATGAAAGAAAACAAAGAATGTCAAAGACTATAATGAAAATGATCTAGATTGGGACCTCAACAATAATCAAGATAGAACCCTTGAGCCAAGGAAGAGCTTCCTTTTAAAGGAATTGCCTAAAGAATGGAGGGCGGATATTAACAGGAAAAAAAAATGTGTGATTGAGATGAAGAGGCAAAAGGAGAATGAAGGAGATGCAAGGTTAGGTAGAAATGAGTGGTGAGGATTAAGAGTTAAAATGGGTGTTAGGTAGAATAAGACAAAATAGCAATTTTGAAAGCACAAATCTCCTTTAAATGCTAATTAATCAGGATTAGGTATGTGCACACATGTGAATGTGTTATTTTAATAAAAGTGTATAAACTTTATATTAAAAGCAATGTTATAGCAATTAAATAAATATGCAAGCTCAAGAAATTAGACCACAGTATAATCTTGATATAAGATTTTTTATTTTTTATTTAATAATGCAAGGGGATTTAGGATTTCACTTGAGGCAATTTGATCAGAATTGGGGCCTTAGATTCTACTTAGATAAATTTTAGGTGATTACAGTACCCACACACAAATAAGAAGGAAAAATTTGTGTAGAAAAGGGTTTATCTAATTCAAACCTTAGTTTATAAATTAACCTTGAATTAAAAATAAATTGAAATATAATTGAGAGTGTGTTGAAGCATTACAGAGGACAGATCTCTAAAAATAGAGTACTTATACCTTCATAAATCTTGAAATGATCATGAAGATGCTTGAAGTTGAGTTGATGTTGACTTTAGGATAAGAAGATCATGGAAACCTTCACAAATCATAGGAAGATCCTTGTCTTCAATGCCTTGATTCTTTATCTCTTTCCTTTGAACTTGAAAATGTGAAATTATAGTGGAGAGCTTGATTTGGAATTGATTGCTCGCAAAAATGAGGGAGGGTGGCTTGTTTTTATACCTCTCAACATTTCAGGGTGTAAAACTTGATGAATGTTGATGCAAGTTTAAAAATATTTCCAACATAATGTAACAATTGAGTGTGTTCAAAATGGGCCAAAAATATGGGTAAACAACATTGCAATTTACTAGGTGATAGAGCACATCACAAGCTTTTTGGTGCTTCAAATGATTTGTGAATCTGTAAAATATAAAATGGTTGATTAATTCTAGGATGTAGATCACTGACCAAATCATATTGTACATTGCAATACAAACCCACCCTTAAGAAAATCTGATTAGCACAACCCAAAAAGGATAAAGGGGTGCTAATGCAAGATCTAGGTAAAAGGGGGGTTTTCAATATTCCTTATTGAATAAAGTGTGATTATGATATGTAAAAGGAATGACAGAAACTTATGCTATGAAAAAGGAAATGATTTTCTAGTAAGATATGATATCATATCTGATGTATGAAAGTAAGTGCAAGACGAAAATAAGATGAATGAACTTACCTTAAAGCTAGGAGGGAACAAGTGAACTTCAAATTTAGATTTGACTATCATAGAGTTATTAGAAACAAAAATGGTTCTGGATCTAGAACTTTGTTGCATGTATCTTTCGACTTTGAAAATTTTAGATTCCTAGGACTATGCCAACTCAAGTTAGTCTTGTCTAATAAATTTAGCCTTGTCTAGAGACTCCAATGGTAAATTCTGTGAAGAATCAGTCATTGGTTCTGTAACTTTTAAAATTTGGATATGATATTGTGCCACTTGTTCCTATAGACAAGAAAGAAGGGGAAATTTTTGTGGAAAGGGGCTTGCCTTGGTCAAGCCCCTGTATAGGAATTAACCTTGAAATGAAATTGAAGTTGCATAAGGAAATGCAATCTAGATCTGAAACACAAATCACCTTATACCTCAATAATGTAATGCCTCTTTGATTATCACAAGTAATAGGCAATAGCTTAGACTCCACAAAAACCCAATAGGAAATTATGAAACCAAACCCTTTAATGATGAATTTTTTAGTTTTCCATAGTGTTGGATTGAGGAAAAAAGAAAAGAAGAAGAAGACTTGAAATGTTTGATGGCTTCCTTGCACTTGAATCTCTTGAATGCACAATATCTTTCTTGCATGAAGATAACTTGCACAATAATGGATTTCTAATGGATGTAATCATGAATTTTAGGTGTGTAATGGGTGTGAAAATGAGAGGGAGAGGTCTCCTTTTATACACATTTAGAGGCCTATATTTTGCAAGGCTAGCCCTAATTAATAATCTAAAAGAAACACCCATGCATTGGGTTTGGAGCCCACTAAAAATCATACCCTAGGACAAGGTCGACTTAGGTTGACCTTGTCCAAGCACATTTTTTAGGGGACCCAAGGTTTAATGTCAAGAAAGGGTGTTGAAATCCATAGCCCGCACAGAAATAAGGGTAAATTCTAAGATTTGAAAATGCATCTAAAGGACCTAGTTGGAAGATAAATTATATGATTGGGTGAAAAATGGGAAATAATGCATAGAAGTTAGATCCATTCTCAAGATTTTAACAAATAATGTTGATTTGAAGGATGCAAAAGGGATAGAAGGATGTGAAATCAATGTGGGGACCCATAGATGCTAAAATGGGGCTAAAAATCAGTAGCTAATAAGGGTACTTACTTTTTAGGATTGTACATTTAGCCCCCACTTTAGAGGGAGTATGAGTCCACCTCATGCTCGCAGTAAATTAGAAGAAAGAAAAAGAAAGATAAAGATCATGGGCAAACTGCAAGGATACAAGACATCGGTAAGTTTAATGACATAAGCCCTCATACAAAGGATCTTAACTCGTACTTCCATATACAAGGATGAAAAAAGTAACAATAAATGCCTAGAGCTTACTAGGATTCCAAGTCAACTAGCTGAAGAGACCTCACTAGAGAAAATGTCTCAACCACTAGAATCACTCTCAGAAAGCTATTACAAGAGAGTGTGGTCACCTAAAAAGAGAAAGAGCATACATCAAGGATAAGATAAGAATTTTTTATCCAATTCAATATAAAATTGTGTTATGCCATGGAACCATGGAGGAGAGATCAAGACAATCATGGATGACATAGGCTAGGTAAATTATGTTGCACTAGGTGATCCATGAGAGATAGAGAGAAGGATGTGATCACCTTAGCCCAATTTGATTGTCTTACTATGAACCACATAAAGAAAGAATCGCAAAAGATGGCATTGAAAGATCTAGCAAGTTGTGTTATGCTAGTTAAATCCATCAAGGATTTTTCCTTAAGGAAAGTGTGTCCAATAAGGGATTCCAAAAAGAATGACCTATCCTATGGGAAGGTAAGCTTCCTTAGGGATCTAAAAGAGAGGGAGGATATGTCCTAAAAGAAAGTGTAT